>JABWTJ010000664.1:0-355419 GCA_016801875.1 Solanum sitiens | reverse complement strand
CTAAGAACCTATTCCCGTCTTATAACCATCTTAGTCATCTCATAAGCAATCACTAGCATTTACTAGGCCCTTGTGCAGACATATCAACATAATAGCTCATAGGTAATTACATGTGAAACCAATCCTTTCACTCTAGAACCATTAACTAGTGAGTAAACCATTCAATTAACTATTTATTATAATCATGAAAAGTTACATTCAATCATAGAACAATCATATCATAACATGTATAAACATTTCATAGTGAATTTAGGGTTAAGGATGGGGGATACTAGTCGTCAACATTACCACAACACATTATACATACAAGCATCACTATCTAAATAACTCTTCTTGCATAATTGAACCCAAGAAAGAATCAAGTTGGTACCTTATTGCCCTTTTCATGATCCTTCATACTTCTATTACTCAAGAAAACATAACCAATACATAATCAAGGTAAATTTAAGGAGTAATACTTGGTTAATATCAATCTATATAATCCACATACTCATCATCTTTCTTAATTACCATAAAAGTTGAAGGTTTCATGAGTTTAGGGAAGATCGAGGGTTCAAGGGGAAATCTCAAGTAATTATCAACAATAAGACATAGTTCTATAATTAATCGACAATAAAATATCATAATTAATCACAATTGAAAAATAATTTTGGTTTTAAAAGAGAATCCATTTCTAGATTGAAACCCTAGTCTTGGTGTAGTTTGAAACCATAGTTGCAGGATCTTCTTGGGAGAGAATCCCAAGAGTGAAAGAAACCATACCTTGATGATGATATTGCCATGAATGTGGAATGAAATCCTTTGTGAATTCGTCTTCAACTTGGAGCCTTAGTGTTCCTTCAATGGAGGTTTTGAGTTTGGGAAGATAGAGGTTAGAGAGATGTGGTTTAGTGAATTATGGGGTGCTGTGTGAGTTTAATGAGGGGTATGTCTTATATAATAACTTAACTAACATAATTAACCTTCCCATAACTCCTATTTTACAACCTAAGAAAATAACTAATTAAGTGACTCACTTAAAGTTGAACAACCTAAAACCAGACCCTGACCTACGAGACCCCGACCTACGGTCCGTAAGTCAGTCGATGCCAGCCCACGTCCCCCATACTGTACAGCATCTATGGTATCAGAGACTTTGTTTTTGGCCACTATTTGAAAGTGGCTAAGGCATTTCCTATGTAGTCCATCGACGCCTCGTTGATAAGATGAAAGACCGTCGCTTGGTGTCGTAGGTAGCCACTATCATATGACAACTTTTAGTCATTTTGATAGGGTCCTCCCCAAGGACCCTTAGGGTATTCTTTAGAGAGTCGTAGCTGGACATTTCGACTCTAAACACACTCTAATACATGTTTAATACCTTTCTACCAAATTTCATTAAATTTCGACTCCTAAAACCACATGAAACCTGCCAAGTCACACTAGCACCTATTTCACTATTCTTCGGTCGTCATGGACGTTCCATGTCGTTTTGGTCCCAAATATTCTCAACCAAGTTATTTAAAGTTCTGTAGGTCTAGAATCATTATAATTCCTTATGCGAGGTTCTAATATAGGTAATCGAATTTCAGAGGTGTTTCAACTAAGAAAATCCATTGGGACATCATAATTGTAATTCACATACATAATCATAGTTCATTTCATAACATAAGAAAAGTCAACCTTAATATGCATTCATACTAATAATACATAAACATAAGTCTTTATTTCATAAGAGGATCCAATACTAACCTTTCTTAAAGTCCACTTGTGCAATGCACGAGTAGGGTCCATAGTCCTACCTACACTAAATAAACTTCTCAAGGAGTTATGATTAAAGTTCATATTCTTATCTTAGTTCATTTCTTAACCTTCAGGAAAAATAGCCATAACCGACATAGACCATGTGAGCTATATGAAATACGATGTTCTACTCCCACACCGAAAAGAGAGGGTACAACTTGCCAAGGTAGAACCTTAATAAATAATATCTATTCTAGTGGATCCACTAATCTAAGACCAACTCGGGCATATAGTAATGGAACAAGGAGATTGCTACTAGAAACCTTGACTTGCTAGACGTGGAGGTTTCCATCTCATGACACAACATCTATATTGAGAACCCAGACTTTCTAAATGTGAAGGTTCTATTTTGGGAAGCCGGACATGCTAAACGTGAATCCCCCACTATAATTTTTAATGTTCACTTGGTGCTAAGCTCAAGCGCCCCCTTTTAAACATCGTTAAGCCTCTATTTATCATTAGTTCATAAAGTATGTTAGGAACTTAGTTCCCTCATATATCGTATAGCTCAAAGGTTGCTAAGATGAGAATGTCCTTTCATAATAGAGCCTACATTTATGTGAGAATGTCCTTTCACGTAATCATATCATATTCACAATATAGTCTAATTTAGAGTACAATTGAGTAATAGTTTTCAAGAGACTCGCTTTCACTTGATTATCATAAACCTTATACATTCGTACATTCATGTGCGTGTATACCTATGTGAGAAAGCCTTCCACATAACCATCTTTGGACAACACATGTTCATACTTCACTAATCATATACTTTTCACGCATAAGAAGATGTAATGGTGCATATGCAAATTATCCTTTCAATTAACACCATAAACATATGATACTCATAGTTATTCATGAAGTGTGTGTTTGTTCATATTGGTCATCATGATCACATAAGAGAAACAACTTAGTTACTGAGGAAACCACCCTTACAAGGATCAAAATACATATACAATGTATCCCTCAATTCATAAGCATCTCACATCTAGAATATTTAGTGAATCTAGACAACACACCACATTACATCATAGGAGACAGGAGCATATTCAAGATTTGAATAGAAGACTCCTAACATGCACAAGATCATACATTCATATAGGGTTAATTTAGGTAGGGGGCATCCTATAATGATACTTATCACAACCAATCATGTAGACCATACCTTACCCTAACATCACCATACACATTCTACTTCACATCATCAATAAACCTAGATCATGATACATAATTGAGGACTAATCATATAACCTTCATACTCATGATTATCATCATATCAATTAAATCTACATCTATTTCCCTCAATGCCATGATAACAACATGTAGAGATAGAAAAGAATGTAAACACCACAACCATAAGTGGACCATACCACAAAACATCAATTCCATTACTAAAGATTAGGAAATTAGGTCAAATCACCAATACTCCAAGCCATGATCATCATTGACAAATTCCCAAAAACTCATAATCAATAGATGTATATAGCAATAGTACTCAATAATACATCATAAACTAAGCATAATTCAATAAATAGCTAATCAAGACCACACGACCCACTTTACAGGCTAAATTGAGAAATAGTAAGATCATGGGTTCTTTCATAAATTCCATAGGAAATCATTATAAAAACAACAATTCATCATTTATTCATCATTATAATGACTTATAAAATCGTTTGACAATTAACCCATGCTTGGATTGAAAATTGAGAATGTTGACCTTAGATTCACATTGGAAAATCTTTCATAGAATTCCTTAGAAGAAGAGTTATCTAAGGATCAAGGGTTACCATACCTTATTGATTAAAGATCCGTGAAATTGGGGAAGAATCATTTGAAAATCCATCTTCTAGCTTGAGTTTGGCCTCCAATGAAGTTGTGAGAGAATTTTGGAAGAGAAGAGGGTTTTGATTTTTTATTTCTCATTGGGTATTTGTGTTTTCACATGGAAATGGCGGTAATAATGACTAAAAAATTGCTTATAACCAACCCCCAAAGTACCCAAAATATCCCTACACTTATTTGGAATTTTTGAAATGTCCAATTTGGCTTTTTATTGACGCAGCCACAACTAGGACATGGCTGCGCGTCACGGAGAAAGCTCCCAGTTTTTCTTCACGAATTTATTTTAAAGCAGTGAGCCTCCAGATAGTCGTGCGATGCAGAGGAAATTTGAGTGCCAAGCCCCCGACGAGTACTGGACTCCACATCAAACTCTAAGGGCCGCTTTCTGTTATCAGCATATGACTTCTGCCGACTGTAAGCAGTAGAAAATCTGTCCCTAATCACTCTCACCTTCTCTAAGGCCTCATGTATGATCTCTGGACCTAAAATCGATGACTCTCCAACCTCGAACCACCCAACTGGAGATCTACACCTCCTACCATACAGTGCCTCAAACACTGCCATCCCAATGCTGGAGTGATAGCTATTATTATACGAGAACTCTATCAAAGGCAGATGGTCATACCAGTTACCTCTGAAGTCTATCACACACGCTCTCAACATGTCCTCTAATGTCTGAATGGTGCGCTCTGCCTGCCCATCTGTATGAGGATGAAAGGCAGTGCTAAGCTTTACTTGCGTGCCCAAGCTCTTCTGGAAAAATCTCGAGAAATGTGAAGTAAATTGAGCTCCTCTATCTGAAATGATAGACAAGGGAATCTCATGCAATCTCACAATCTCATCAATGTAGAGTCTCGCATAATCCTCGGCTTTGTAAGTAGACTTCACAGGGATAATGTGGGCAGACTTAGTCAATCTGTCCACAATAACCCATATGGAGTCATGCTGCCTCCTAGTCCTTGGAAGACCAACCACGAAGTCCATATTAATGGGCTATCACTTCCAAGTCGGAACCTCAATAATCTGAGTCAGATCGCCAGGCTTAAGATGCTCTGTCTTGACCTGCTGACAATTAGGACACTTGGCCACATATTCTGCAATGTCCTTCTTCATGCCATCACACCAATAAATCTGCTTAAGATCATGGTACATCTTGATGGAACCTGGATGTATGGAATATCTGGAACCATGGGCCTCTGCAACAATCCTGGTCCGCAAATCATCAACATCTGGTACACACAGCCTGTCCTGATACCTAATTATGCCATCACCTCCCAAAGCGAAAGACTCATTCATCTTCATCAGCACTGAGTCCTTCAGCTCCATCAACATAGCATCTAAATGTTGACCCTGCTTGACTTCAACTACCAAGGATGATTCAGAACTAGGATGAACTGAAACATCCCCACTAGTAAAGTCAACCAATTGCACACCCAGTCTGGCCAGTCTGTGTACCTCTTTCACCAGCTCCTTCTTCCCATCCTCAACGTGGGTTGTACTTCCCATGCTAATCCTGCTCAAAGCATCATCTACAACATTAGCCTTACCTGGATGGTAGTGCACATTCATGTCATAATCCTTCAACATCTCCAACCATCTCCGCTGACGTAGATTCAACTCCCTCTGAGTGAACACATACTGGAGACTCTTGTGGTCTGTGAATATATCCACATACACTCCATACAAGTAGTGCCTCCACAGCTTCAGTGCAAACACCACAGCTACCAACTCCAGGTCATGAGTGGGATTATTCTTCTCATGAACCTTGAGCTGTCTGGACGTATAGGCTATCACCTTACCAACCTGCAAAAGAACACAACCCAAACCAACCGTACATGCATCACAGTAAACAGTGTAATTCTCACCACACTTAGGCAAAGTAAGCACCGGTGCTGAAGTGAGTCTGTCCTTGAGCTCATGGAAACTCCTCTCACAAGTCTCCGTCAACTTAAACTTGGCTTTCTTCTTAGTCAAAGCTGTCAATGGGGCAGCAATGGAAGAAAAGCCCTCCATAAACCTGCGGTAGTAACTAGCCAATCCGAAAAAGCTACGGATGTCAGTGGGAGTAAGAGGCTTTGGCCAGTTCTTCACAGCCTCAGTCTTCCTGGGATCCACCTCCACGCCCTGATCGGACACAACATGACCCAGGAAGGTCACTGATCTCAGCCAGAATTCACATTTGCTGAACTTGGCATACAACTGATGTTGTCTAAGTACCTGCAAGGTTAGTCTCAAATGATGTTCATGCTCTTCCTTGGTCTTAGAGTAGATGAGAATGTCATCAATGAATACTATGACGAAAGAGTCAAGGTATTCACGGAAGACCATGTTCATGAGATCCAAAAATGCAGCAGGTGCATTCATGAGAACAAATGACATGACTAGAAACTCATAGTGACCATAGAGGGTACGAAAGGCTGTCTTTCGGATATCTCCATCCCTAACCCTAAGCTGATGGTACCCTGAACGAAGATCAATTTTTGAAAAGAAACTAGACCCATGGAGATGATCGAACAAATCATCTATTCTGGGATGTGGATACTTATTCTTTATAGTGACTTTGTTGAGCTGCTGATAACCGATACGAATTTTAAGGGTTCCATCTTTCTTTTTCACAAACAATACTGGAGCGCCCCAAAGGGATATTCTCGGCTGAATGAAACCCTTGTCAGTGAGATCTTTTAACTATAGCTTCAACTCTTTGAGTTCAGCTGGAGCCATTCTGTAAGGAGGAATTAAAATTGGTTTAGTATCGGGTTCTAAGTCGATACCAAAATCAATCTCTCGAGGGGGAGGGACTCCAGGCAAATCATCAGGAAACACATCTAGGAACTCATTCACTACAGACACTGAGTCTATGGAAGGAATGTCATGATCTAGATCATTAAAACTCATAAAATGACACAATAACCCCTAAGACATCATTTTATTGGCCTTGAGGTTGGAAATCAAGAGGTTAGGACGACTCGAGTTGTACCCCTTCCAGACTAGCTCCTCTTCATTAGGGAAACGAAATCTCACCACTCTAGTATGACAGTCCAAGCAAGCATAACAACTGTGAAGCCAGTCCATGCCAAGAATAACATCAAAATCATGCATGGGTAACTCAACCAAGTCTACACACATAGTCTTACCACTTATCACTATTGGGCAACCCTTGTTTACTCTATCAGTTCTTACATTTTCTCCTAAAGGTGTACTAACCACTATAGCATCATGTAGAACTTTAGGTAATATCTCAAAAGTGAGAGCAAGCAAAGGAGTTACAAAGGAAAGCGTAGACCCTGGATCAAGTAAAGCATAAACAGAAGTTGAGAATACTTACAGCATACCTGTGACCACATCAGCGGACTTCTCCTGCTCCTCCCTGTCCTTCAGGGCATAGAATCTATTCCTCTTAGGAGGCTCGGCTGCTGCTGCACCCTGTGGATTAGGCCTAGGCTGAGCATTACCTCCATCCTGACCCCTGTTTTGTGGGCAATCTCTAACCATGTGTCCACTCTTACTACAATTAAAGCAGGCATTAGTGCCCTGTCTGCACTCTCCACTGTGAGCTCGGCCACACTTAGCACAATTCTTTTTAGGACGCTGCATCTCACCTCCATTGCCCTTCTTGGGCTCAGGTCTGCCTCCTCTAGGTGTTGTACTCATCTGAAAGTTTGAGTTCCCAGAAATCTGCTGCCCCTTCTTGAACCTGGGCTGCTCACAGACGCTAAAATTGTTTCTGTGTCCTCTATGGCTAGGACCTGCCTGATCTTGAGGCTTAGACCTCCTAGCATCACGAACACCCCTCTTTTTACGGCTGTCCTCTACCTACTGGACATGCACCATCAACCTGGAGAGGTCTATATTATCATGAAGCATCGCAGACCGACACTCCTCCTCTATATCTCCATTGATTCCTGTGAGGAACCTGCTCATCTCATCCCTGCTGTTAGACACAAGGGAAGTAGCATACCTGGATAATTTAACAAACTTCAGTACTCACCTCATCTTTGCTATTAGATATTAAGGAAAGTAACATACCTTGATAGCTTAACAAACTTCAGGGAATACTCCCTAACTGTCATAGAGCCTTGTTTAAGGTTGATGAACTCCTCAACCTTGGCTTCCCTCATCTCTCTGGGGAATAATCTCTCCAGAAATGCTATCTTGAACAGCTCCCGAGTTACTGGAAATCCACCCAAAACTCGGCTATGTTGCCACATCTTGCACCAAGTCTGTGCCACATCCTTGAGCTGATAGGAAGCCAGCTCAGCCTTCTCAGTATTTGTGGCCCCCATAGCCACCAGAATCTTATGCAACTCATCCACAAACTCATGGGGATCCTCTACAGTCCTAGACCTTGTGAAAATGAGAGGATTCATCCTCGTGAAATCCCTCAGCCTGTCAGCCATGCTACGAACCGGTGGGTTCTCCTTCTGAACAACCTGTCGGTTGACCTGAGCAGTCATAGCCTAGGCCTGCATAGTAATGGCCTGTGCCATCTGGGCCAGAGATGCCCTCACCTCAGCATCAGTCAACCCAGCTGGGTTAACTGGCACAGACACTCCTTCAGCTGGAGCCTGGGGTGGAACCTGATTGCCCCAGCAGCTGCACCTCCTCTCCTCTGACCAATAGTCCTCCTAGTATTCATTCTCTGAAAACAACAAAGATTGATGTTAGAAACGCTCATAACACCAAGAAATTAGTCATTAGGAAAAGCACGATAAGTTCACAAAAAGGGAAGTTTTCCTATGCATCATGCAGTCTCTAATCCAGGTTAGTGGTGCACTTCACTACCATGACTTAGAAACTACTCAATTTGGTTGATGTGAACTCATTATTATCAAAATTTAACCTAGTGCTCTGATACCAACTTTGCCACGACTGGAATCTAGACCCGAGACGAGACCGGCGTCGTTGACCTCTCAGAGGTCGCAGACAAGCCTACTTACGTCATTCTTACTTCATCTAGGTTAATTTTAGCAGAAAATTTGGAACTTTTTGTTTCTTAACATACTTGTTAAACATTCTTATCATTTCATAATTGTTCACCATAAACCATCTAACATTAAGAAATAATCAACTGAAAGAAATAGTCCAATAAGTATTAAGTGTATAATTGCCAAAATGGCAACAATACAAAGTCTGAATAAAAACAGAAAAGAAACACTAGTGGAACATGCTCCACTAGCTCAACTCTAAAACTAATCTAGAATATAAAACAGTAGCATCCTCGAAAGAATGATGACCTATCAACTCCGGATGAATGATGGACGTCCGAATAACTACAACAATGATCCTGTAGCTCTATCGTCCACCTGTGCCTGCACGTAAAAATAGTATAGTTGTATAGGGTTAGTACACACTTGTACTAAGTATGGGTATATGCAAGCACACACCAAGGACATGCATGAGAAAGAACAGCTCTTTCCTAACAACATGATTTTTGGAAGTCAAGTCAGTGGACTTGCCAAATTGGGATTAGGAAAGTCAGTGAGCTTTCCAAATTTGGATTAGGAAAGTCATGCCATGAGAGTAACATGCATCATCATACGTATCATATTCCACACAGCACATAACATCATACATATATCTCATATCATAGAACATAACATATAAGACATAGCTTCTTTCATATCATTCATTCATATGCCATGAGACCTTGGAATCATAGACTTGACATTAAGACTTTCCAAAATGAGGGCTCAACATATGGGACCTCAACTAGGGAGTCTTCATTAGATAACACAGAGTTTGCTTCATTCATTCATACGTGTGATCATATAGTTTAAGACTTTCATCGGGTTTGCTGTACAATGATCAAGAATAACCTAATGTCATTACCTGAGTCTAACTCACCTTTTGATTATACTATCCTAATACCTTTGGTATCATTCATTTCATTATGTGCTTCATTTGAGGCTGGCCTCATTCATTCTTTGGGAACTTTAACTTTAACCGACATAGATTATGTGAGCATCATGAAATCCAGTGTCTCCCCCACACCGAAAAGAGGTGGAGTCACCGGCCAAGGTGATCCAAAACATGCTAGCGTACATGGGAATTTAACCCCGCAAGATCCCTATATTGGTAGTATAGGTTCGAAGAGCAGGAGATATAAGGAGACCCATACCCGGCAAGCCGGACAGTCTCATCTCATGAGAGTTACGTGAACCTCTGCCCTTCTCGAAAGAAGGCATCACCGCTCATAACTAGTCTATCGGTGCTCAGTATAAAGTTCCATTTCATTCAACTAATACGTCATGGAAGTTGGCTTCTAGTATGAGGACATCATAGCTCATTAGATGATTTCTCATCTCATCATTAGTATTAAGTTTGTTAATCTCAATACTTTCATTAGAGTGTTCATAGAGACTAGTCTCTTCATTATCTTACACTCTCATAGGTGAGTACATTTTGGTAACCTTTACTTAGGCTCATTTGAGATTGCTCTCATAATTAGCATTAGCCTCATATCATGTTGTCACTACATTCATTGTCATTATCACATTTACTCTTCATATTTACTCACCTCATTTTACGTGAATGTTCATTTTATCATATGCCAATATACTTGGCCATTGGTGTGTTTGATACCCTTACTTAACCCTTCTAGGGTTTCATCATTTTGTTGTTCGTTTCATCATTCAGTACATACATCTTAGGTTCACTTACTTTTAAACGTATGCTAGACTTATGAGTCTATACACACAAGCCATGAGGCTTCATTCCTAATTCGTTAAGTGAGTACTACATTCCTAAGATTATGTAGTACAAGACTTATGTATCTTGTATATATGCCATGATCTTGATTTCGATCTAAGTAGGTGGCACTATTCTTGGATATTTTGTTCACGTATGACTTATGTATCAATACAGAAGTTTGGGCAAGGAAACCCAATTTCGAATACTTGAATATCAGTTACATTTTTCATTGATTTTATTTTTAATATTCATAACATTTTAACTCTAGATTAAATCCCAATATTGATATCGTATCATTAATTTTCTACTTAATTTTTTAAGTTGGCCGAAGGGTTGTGGGTTCGAACCCCCACAACCCCTTTTTATTTTTCATTAACATTACTTTGCTCATTTTCGCCCAACCAAGAGGTTGTGGGATCAAACCCCCACAGCCTCTTTGATTTTTAGTATTTAATTCGCTGGGATAGGGAGGTTGTTGTTTCGAACCCCCACAACCTCCTTATTTTTAACTTAATTTCGCTAGAGGCTTGGGAGGTTGTGGGTTCGAACCCCCACAACCTCCTAACTTTATTTTTTTATTTAATTTCGGCGAGTGGAACTGAGGTTGTGGGATCGAACCCACAACCTCACTTTATTTCTTTAGTTAATTTCGCCTTATTCTTTTTCAGCCTTGAGGTCGTGGGTTTGATTCCCACGCCTCACGTTTTCTTTTCTTTATTTTCTCCCCTTTCGCGCGTGCCTGGAGGTGGTGGGTTCGAATCCCACGCCTCCCATTTATTTACTTAATTTATTTTTCTCTTCTTTGTCCTTCAGTTCGCGAGTTCAATTCCCCCAGCCCCCTCTTTCTTTTCCCTTGTCGCGAAATCTAGTAGCCAAGGGTCGATTCCCCAAAGCCCCATTTTCTTTTTCTTTGTCGCAAAACCAGTAGCTAAGGGGTTCGATTCCCCTTAGCCCCTTCACGTTTTTTTTTCTTTTTCAGCCTCCTTAACATGTGAGGTCTTGGGTTCAATTCCCATTGACCTCACTTATTTTATTTTCCCTTTAAAAACCCAGTTTTTAACTTTATTGTAGAGTGCACAAATCTGGGAATTTATTCATAGTTTTTACCTTCCTTAAATCAACTTTTCATATTGGTTTCGTAGGGCATTTCACCAAACACTTAGTATCTAATTTAGGTGTAGTTTAGAGGTTACATTTAGTCAAGCGTTTTCACTCAAAATTTGTAACTTCGCACACCATATGAACATCACGTTATGCACAACTTTAACACATGAAATACAAGAAGAAAACATGCCGTACACGCCTCTAAACAGTGGCTAAGACATCACTGCCAATGTACACACATACACACATTTTCTTCGATTACACATTGGTTATCATTTTCATGATTTCACGCACATAAAAATATTCACATTCAACATAAAACATCACACCTTGCCTAAATCTACCAGCACACAATACCCAACCTACGAAATCGTTTGGGAGCTAGTGATAAGGACATGCAACGGGGAATAACCTTAGTTTCAGAGTGAATATCTTGAATCGTAAGGGGTCTCTTTGGAAAGGGATCAAGCGAGAAGAAACCCATACCTTTTTGACATTGTTCAAACGTGAAGTTGCTGCCCAAACTTGTCTCCAAAACCACGCCCAATTCACCTAAAGCTTCACCACCAATTCGACGGAAATCTTCCTTGCCTTAACGTTTTTGATTAACTTGCTTTCTTAGACTTTTTAGTGAGTTCTTCAAGTGTGAAGAATTTTTTGTTATATTATCAGTTCTTCAACAATATTTGGCAGAGAGCAAAATGTGTGAGAGAGACTTTGTTGAACGTGTGAGGTGATAGACATGATTAGGAGAGTGTTAGCTTAGGTTTAGGAGTCTTAACTCAAGACTTAGTCAAAATAGGGTTTAATTAAATTAATATAATCTAATTTATTTCAACTAATACGTGAAAAGACCCTTTTGCCCTTAATGAATCAGATTTTAATTGATGATTAAATCATGAATTCATCGCCTCTAGTGGGTCTCGAACCCGAGTGACACCCCATTTGTGAAAATGGGTCACTTCGGGTCTCCCCAACCCAAATAGCTCTTTTTAATTAAATTAATTAATTAATTAATTAATTCCTCAGGATAATTACAATATTACCCTTGGCCTGGAAAAGACCATTTGACCCCTGGACCCTCAAAACTTAAAATTTCTTCTTTTAGGCCATCCCACCAAAACACCTCTCTAAGATCATGGTACATCCTTGTAGAACCCGGATGAATAAAGTTACGGGATCCATGAGCTTCCTCAAGGATCCTACTCCTTAAATCACCCACATTAACAACACACAATCTCCCTTAGTACCTAAGAACACCTTTCCCCCTTGGAAAAATGAATAATTCATCTTACCATGAACCGATTATTTCAACTCCATTAAAAATGGATCAAGGTGTTGTTTAGACTTAACCTGAACCACCAAATAAGACTCCGAGTTATGATGTATCACTACACCACCATTTGGATAACTTTTAATTCGAACCCTTAAACGAGCAAACCTATGAACATCTTTTACTAGCTTTATCTTTGATTCTTCCACATGGGACACACTTCCCATGGACAACCGACTTAGAGCATTTGATACCACATTAGCCTTGTCGGGGTGATAGAGAACATTCATGTCATAGTCTTTCAACAACTCTAACAATCTCGTTGCCGGAGATTCAACTCCTTTTGAGTGAATAAATATTGGGGACTTTTATGATCCGTACACACATAATCATGAACCCCATAGAGATAATGCCTCCATATTTTCAAGGAAAATACCGCGGCCGCTAACTCAAGGTCATGAGTCAGGTAATTCTTCTCATGAACTTTGAGTTCCCTAGAAGCATAGTCTATAACTTTTCCATTTGGCAAAAGAACACACCCCAACCCGAATCGGGATGCATCACAATAGACCAAAAAAACCTTAGTACCCTCCAGTAGAGTCAATGTTGGAGCGGAAGTAAGCCTATCCTTCAATATTTGGAAGCTCTTTTCACATGACTCCGACCACTCAAATTTAACGTTTTTTTTATCAAGTTTGTCAATGGGGAAGCAATGGATGAAAACACATCGACAAACCTTCTAAAATAACCGGCTAGGCCTAAGAAATTTCAAATATCCGTAAGAGCCAAAGGTCTAGGCCAATTTTTCACCGCTACGGTCTTCCTTGGATCAACCTCTACACCTTTACTAAAGATGATATGACCAAGAACTCTACTGACCTAAACCAAAACTAAAATTTTCTATACTTGGAAAACAATTGCTGTTCCTTAAGCACTTGTAACACCACCCTGAAGTGATCCATGTGTTCATCCTCATTTTTTGAATATAAGAAGATGTCGTCAATGAAGACAATGACAAATGACTCTAGGTAACTTCAAAACACCCTATTTATTAGGTCCATAAATGCCGCCGGAGCATTAGTGAGACCAAAGTACATTACTAAGAACTCATAGTGACCATATCTTATTCGAAAAGACGTCTTGGGAATATCATTACCTCTCACTCTACTTGGTGATATCCCGATCTCAAGTCAATCTAAGAAAAGTAACTCTCACCTTGGAGTTGATCAAATGAATCATCAATCCGAGGGAGAGGATACTTGTTATTGATTGTGAATTTGTTGAGTTGACCGTAATCGATACACATTCTAAGGGACCCTTCCTTCTTCTTCACAAACAATACCGGAGCACCCCATGGAGAAATACTAGGCCGAATGAAATCCTTGCCTAGTAGATCTTTGAGTTGAGCCTTGAACTCTTTCAATTCGGCAGGTGCCATCCATTAAGGAGGAATTGAAATGAGATTTGTATCCGGTAGCAAGTCAATACCAAAATCAATTTCCCGTTCGGGAGGAATCCCAGGAAGATCATTAGGAAAGACCTCCGAAATTTCCCTCACTACGGGGACCGACTCAATGGGAGAAATTTCGGAGTCTAAATGTTGGACTCTTACTATATGGTATAAACACACTTTATAGATCATCCTACATGCTTTCAAACAAGAAAGAAACGACCTCTAGGAATAAAATTTCCCCTCTTCCACTCTAAGACGGGTTCATTTGGAAAGTTGAACTTCACCACCCTCGTTCTACAATCAATGGAAGAGAAACAAGAATGCAGTCAATCCATTCCCAAGAAAACATCAAAATCAACCCTATTGAGTTCTACTAATTCCACATGAGTAACTCAATTGTGCAACATTATAGGACAATTTCTCTATACTCTCTTAGAAACAACCAACTCACCCACCGGGGTAGTCACCATAAAAGGTTCATTCAAGATATCGGGAGAAATGTCAAATATTTTAGCTACTAGAGGAGTAACAAATGACAAGGTAGAACTGGGATCAAGTAAAGCATATACATCAATAGAAAAGACTTTAAACATATTGGTCACCACATCGGGAGAAGTCTATTGCTCACTTCCAGAACAGAGAGTGTAAAAGCGGTTTTTCTTTGGAGCATCATTAGAACCACATGCTTGACCTTGACCACTACCCTTTTCATGCCCATTAAAATTTGGGCAATCTCTATCTTTGTGCCAACATTTACCACAACTAAAACAATTGTCCGTTCCAACTAAGCATTCACCTAAGTGACCTTTTCCACAATTGGTACAAGTAGGCTTCTCATTAGGTGAGTTTCCACTCTTTCCCTTTTGGGACCTAGGTTTAGGAAACCTTATCATCACCAGCCTTAGGGAACTTAGAAGGAATTTTATTAGAGAACCTCTTCTAAAACCTATGCTTGTCTTGGATATCAAACCTACCCTTTGAAGAACCACCATCAAAACACCTTGACCTTTGAGCATCTCTACTCTTTCTCTTGATACTTGTCTCTTCCACTTGTTTAGCATGAACCATAGGATGAGAAATGTTCATATTGTCATGTAGCATAACCGAACGACATTCTTGTTTCAAGTAATCCGACACTTTTGTCACAAAGTGATTCATTTCATCTCTAGGATCGAAAACCAGAGAACGAGCATACCTTGACAATTTAGTAAATTTCAAAGAGTAGTCAAGTACACTCGTACCTCCTTAATGAAGGTTGATGAATTCTTCCACTTTGGCTTCGCTCTTCTCTCTAAGGAAGAACCGATCAAGAAAAGCCTTCTTGAAGATCTCCCTTGTAACCGGTCCACCTCTTAAAGGCCTATTATCTCTCAATTGGACATACCATGGGCCACATCTTTGAGTTGGTAAGTGGATAAATCGGCTTTCTCAGTAGTAGTCAACCCCATAACATAGATAGTAGGGGCATTAATCCTAGTGAAATCCCTCAAACGGGAGGCCATGGTGCTAACTTGTTGGCTTCCTAGGGGTGCCACCTCCCCATTAGCTTGGACCGTCATAGCTTGTGCTTGAGTGGTGACGGCTTGTGCTTGGGTAGTAATGGCTTTGGCCATTTGGAGAAAATTTGCCCTTATATCCCCATACGCCATAGGAGGAAGAGCAACCGGAACTAGATCATCCATAACAACTTCTTCAAGTTGAGGCACTTAGTTGTCTTGTGCTCCCGCTTTAGCGGCGCCTTCCTCGTCTCTTCTTGCGATGGCTCTTCCGCTATTCATACCTATAACCACCATACAAGGTTTAGGTGAAAGCACATATAAAGTAGACTCTAAATGAACAACATAGAATTACAAGAAGATTAGAGATTCCTAAGTATCACATAGTTCCTAATTCATAAGTGTGGCAGTTTACAATTATGAATAAAAATCTACATACACGTGGTTTAATGAGACATCGTTCCTAAAGATATTCAACCTCATGCTCTGATATCAAGTTTGTATCATCTAGGGAGCACCCCCTAGACGTAAATGGCGTGGTCTTCCTTTAAGAGGGATATAACTAGCCTCTTAGCTTAACATCATAAAATTTATAGGTTAAAAATGCGGAAAATTTAGAACTTTTTGGTTACTTCTACATTGAGGTTTACTTAGACCTCTCGCTTACACAATACATATTTATCGAATATACATAAAACCTTCGTACAAGAAGATTACATTGTCTTCTACTTTTATTTCACATACATAGAATAGGAACTTAATATCATAACAAGTATATAATATGTCTCATATTAAACCATCTAGATAGAGTATAGCAATTTGGGCCTAGCCCTAACATCAACAATCATAGCCACATATAGGCTTTACAATTATAGTACCAAAATGAAAGAGAATGAACAAAGTGTCTTTAAGACTAAACAACAACGAATAGATAGATAATGGCATCATCCTCGGGAAGTGAGGACCTACCTAATATGGAAGATAGGAATCCATGTAGTCTTCAAATGGCCTTCTACTAAGCTCAACGGCCGAAACCTACACTTGTGGTAAACATAAAAGATGGTTTAGTACACAATTTTACTAAGTATGATTTTATGCATATAAAACTAGTGAAATCAAGCTAACGAGAACATTTCATTTAAAACAAGCTACTCTTCATTTGGTAAGCCTTATGCACCTTAAAGAACTAATACAAGTCATTAATGTATATTCATCAAGTCAATACCATGTACTATACAAGACCAAATAACCTTAAGTCCAATCAAATCACATGAATATCTACATACTTGCATGCATAGGCCTTAATACAAAATAATCCAAACAACATAAACGGAATCAATAGTATTCATAATCACTACTAAAGTCTTCATAAGCTAGAATAACAAAAAGATAGCATCCCCGAACACGAGGACCTACCAACATTTGGAGAAATAGTTCCTACCTTCTTCAATCGATCTTTTTAATCTTCAATAGTCGGACCCTACATTTACAGTAATATAAAGTAAGGGGTTAGTACGCCACATATACTAAGTATGGGTATATGTACATAACATTTAATGACATATATGAAAAAGGATCATTTCTTGAAAACATGCTAAGTCATTTGAAAACCTTTAGTGCACATACAATAGAGCATAGACAAGATAAGGATCACAATCAACATAAAGCATGGTCATAGATAAAGAAATAATATCTTAAAGTCATATTAACATTTTATGTTCAATAGTGCATATCAAATTAACATGCAAAACACTTACTAATAATCTCATCCCAAGTCTACAAGTGCAATGATCGTGTGAATCACCATAAACCCACATAATAAATTAAACAAGATGGGAGATCAAAATTAAAACTTTGCTTCATACAACTTATATCATGAGTAATCATCACCACTTATAACAATATATACCAATAACATGTTCATCAACATAACAAACCTCATATATCATAAGCATTATACATTTCATATCATCATATTACAGAAGAACAATCTCCTAAGATTTCCCTTAGAGTCAACTTATGCAATGTCTACCGATAGTAAGTAAACTCCTCATGTCAACCTATTCAATGTCCATTTAGTTGTCTTTTATTTTAATTGAAGGAAGGATCACCTGAACTGACATTAGACCATGTGATCTAAACATGGAATCCGGTGTCATGAAATCCCACTCCGAAAGAAGGTGGTCTACAGGCCAAAGTAGAACCAAACACGACATAGCTTTCTAGGTGGATCCACTAGCTAGTATCCTATGGTTGCAAAATAGTTCAAGAACTAGGAGATATATTAGAAACCTATAGTTCCACATTACATTACAGCCTCTATCTCATGAGAGTGATTGTGAACCTTCCTTCCAACTAGGGAAGGGACACCTCTCATATCTAATCAATCGGTGCTAAGCTTAAGTCCCTTTGTGAATAACCGTTAATTCATAATTTATTCATAAATCTTATTACAAGTCATATGATATTAACTCCTTATCTAAACATGATCATAATCTCTTTTAGGTTTAGATGAGAATTTCCTTTCATCAAAAACCTTCATTTGTGAGATTGACATATCATAATCATCTTGTGTATGGCATACAAGAGAACATCATAAACTTGCCTTATCATATCTTTATCATGATATCATGTGTAACATATTCATAGACCAACATATATACATATCAACATCCTACATAGTTCAATCGCATTGTAACATCACTTATAGGCTAACTAAAACATGATGGAGTAATCGCAACTTTAGATGACTTACCTCTCGCTTCCAAGAACCATTATCAAGAACATGTGTTCAATAAACAGCAATCATCCAAAAACATCGTGAAATACTTAATAACATAATCAATATCAACTCTCCAAGTCATATACAATACAAATTCTTAATTAGGGATAAGGGAAAGGGTCATTGAAGTGTTCATTCAAGTCATAGTTCCAATTCCAACTTTTTCATGTTATCAAGTAGTAGATATAACCCAATAAAAACCATCATTTATAGAAGGAACATGCTTCACACAAAATTCAAACATTCCAAGTGAAATACCCATCAATACATACTTAATTAACCACAAAAAAACATTATACTTCATCAGAAACCCTAGTAGTTGAATTCTTGAAAACCATCTTTGAGAGACCTCTTGGGGAAAGGAATCCCAAGAGTGAATTACCCAAACCTTATAGACTAATAATCCACAAATTTGGATTGAAAATCTTGATGTTTTTGTCTTCTTCCTTAAGCTTTTCTTTTTCTTCAACGGAGTTTGGAAAAGAGAGCATTCTTGAGAGAGATGGGAGGAATTCGTTTGATCTGATTTAAAGTGTGTAAAAGTGGTCTATGACTTCCCAAAAATAATTATAAAGTCGTTCCATATAATACCCAAAATACCCTTAACTTAAATGGGCCTTTTTGTGAAGTTAAATTGCCTAAAATAATACTTTAACGAATCTAGGAAGTGTCTGCATGTTGCGGGGCCAATTTTATTTATTTTTTCGGAATATTGGGTCGCTGCAGTGAGCCTCGTGTGGTCTCCGCATCGCTAGGCTGCCTCCCCATTCTGGAGGCATTTAACCTCGTGTGGGTTGTGCGTCATGCAGTAACCCCTTGGTTCTTGACTCGTGCAGGCTGCTCCTATCCCTGTTGGGTCCTCGTAATCGACCCTTAGGGTTGTCGTTGGGGAGTCATTATCGGAAGTTTAGACCCTGTATACTACATTTTACATATACAAAGTCTTTTTAGTAGTTTTAGATTTCATTTTACACTTCCAAACCTTCACCAAACATAGGGACGTCAACTAGTTCAAATTAGTAAATTTCTGGACGTCAAGGTCTTTTTTTGTCGTTTTGGCTCTAACCTTTTTCTAAATAAACTTATTACATTGATATAGTTCTGGAAGAATCATTTTGAACATTATTTATTAAGCTAAGCTCAATTCTAAGTCATGGGACTTCCGGAGTGTTACAGGGTATGGGACTCTACTTATACATTGCACTTGTTAGCCTTGAAAGAATTTTAGGAGGATGTTCTTATGAATGTATATGCTTATGAATGTAATGAGATGTATATGATGATATTACATGTTGATGGTATCATATGATGTTGAACTCACTTATGCATACATGTTTCGTCTATATTTCAAAAATATGATGTTATGTACTGTTAATGATATGATATGAGAAGTTGGACATTGGTTATGGTTCTTGTTAGGTTAACTTGATTAAGTAAGGTTATGATGCTTTACCTAGTCATTGCACTAGTGAACTTATTGAGGTTTCATGAGTAGTTGTCTTGCTTTGGTTATGTTGTAATGAACTCTTATTCGTGCTTCTTGAGGCTATACTAGATGATGGAGTTGTCTTGATTATATGTTCAAGTCTGTTGGTATGTATGATTTACTTGGCTAGTCTAGTATGATTGGTGACTTGATGAATATGGTCTTGACTCGATGAATATGCACTGATGACTTGTATTGGTTCTTGAATGTGCATAAAGCTTTCCAAATGTAAAATAGCATGCGTTAATGAAATGTCCCTTTCTTAAATAATTTTATGAGGTGTGTGTATATGGTGTCATACTTAGTACATGTGATGTGCTAACCCCATTTTCTCCCTTTTCCCCAAAATTTTAGGTTCCGATCGTTGAAGGGATTTTGAGACGACTTTGAATGAATACTTGGAATTCTCACTTATCCAAGTTGGATAGGTTCTCACTTTCCGAGGGCAATGCCACTATCAAGCTTTTGAATGTTTTTTTAGTTTTAAGACTTCTAAATCTTTACTTTTCATTTTAGTACTAAAGAATGTATAGTCCATATGTGGCTTTATTACATTGATGTATGGGATATGCCCAATTGATATACTCTTGTTTAGATGGTTACGAGATGAGACACTCTTTTAAGACTATGTTAAGTATATGATATATATATCTAAAATAAAAGTAGAAGAGTATGTAATCTTCTTATACGAAGGGTCTATGTATACTCGATATGAATATATATTATGTGTATGCGAGAGGTCTATGTAAACCTCAAGATAGATATTTAAAAGTTTTAAATTTTCTGCATTTTAACCTATGAATGTAATGATGTAAGCTAAGAGCTAGTCTTAGTCCTCTCCGAGGACGATGACGCCGGTTACGTCTAGGGGGTGCTCCCCGACTGTGACAAACCTCGTATCAGATCATGAGGTTTTATATATTTAGAGTCGGTGTCTCACTCAACCACATTTATGTAGATTCTTACTTATAATTATGAAGCGCGCCACACATATGAATATGAAACAACGTGATTCTAAGGAAACGCTCGCTTTTTGGAAATCTGATATCGTGGCACTAGAGTCTTGTCTCTATGTGCCTTTAGCATCTAGTCGTTTTATTGTTATTAATTGGCAATAAATACTCGCAGAAGAGCCGCTAGAAGACTTGACGAAGAGATTGCCAATGCGGGAGCACCTCCCCGTGGTAATCAACTCCCTCTTCTTGAAGAAGTTGCTAATGATGACAAAGCTCCGGTCAATCCTCCACCTTTGACAGATGGTGACATGAGGGCAGCTTTTCTCTAACTGGTCCAAGCCATTAGTACAGAAGCACAAGTCGACACTACTTAAGCACAAGCCATGACAGCCTAAGCTAATAGATAGGTTGTACCCCGAGGAAACCAACATGTTGGCACCATGGACTCTCGTTTGAGGGATTTCACCAGAATGAGTACCCCTACTTTCTATGGGTCCAAAGTTGAGGAAGACCCCCAAAAGTTCATTGATGAAACCTACAAGATCCTCTTTGTGAAGGGGTTGACAACTAAAGGTAAGGCCTAGTTAGACACGTACCATCTCAAAGATGTAGCCCAAACTTGGTACGTTCAATGGAGAGACAATAGGTTTTAAGGAGTGGACCGGTGACATCGGAGATCTTCAAAAAGGCTTTTCTTGATCGATTCTTTCTTAGAGAGAAGAAGGAAGCCAAAGTGCGAGAATTCATCAACCTTCGTCAAGGAGGTATGAGTGTACTTTACTACTATTTGAAATTTACTAAATTGTCAAAGTATGCTCCTTCTTTGGTTTCCGATCCTAGAGATGAAATGAGCCACTTTGTGACGGGAGTGTCAGATGACTTGAATGTAGTACGTCTATGATACATGATAATATAAACGTTTCTCATCTCATGGTTCATGCTCAACAAGTAGAAGAGACAAGGGTTAAGAAAAAGATTAGGGATGCGAAGAGGGCAACATCTTTTGATGGTGGTTCTTCAAAGGATAGGCTTGATATCCAATATAAGCCTAGGTTCAAGAAGAGGTTCTCTAATCAAGTTCCTTCCATGTTCCTTAAGACTCGTGATGATAGTGTGTCTAACCCTAAGTCTCAAAAGATAAAGGGTACTGGTTCACCAACCAAGAAGCCAACTTGTGGAAAGTGTGGAAAAAAGCATTATGGTAATTGCCTTGGTGTCTAACCCTAAGTCTCAAAAGGGAAGGGGTACTAGACTCCGAAATTCCTCATATTGAGTCATTCCCCGCAGTGAGGGAATTTCCGCAGCTCTTTCCTATTGATATTCCAGGTATTTATCCCAAACGGGAAATTAATTTTGGTTCGACTTGCTATAGGATACAAATCCCCTTTCAATTCCTCTTTATCGGATGGCTCCCATAATTGAAAGAGTTGAAGGCTCAACTCAAATATTTACTAGACAAAGGCTTCATTAGACCTAGTATTTCTATGTGGGGTGATCCAGTTTTATTTTTGAAGAAGAAGGATGGGTCCCTTAGAATCTGCACTGATGACAGTCAACTCAACAAAATCACAACGAAGAACAAGTATCCCCTCCCTCAGATTGATGATTTATTTGATCAACTCCAAGGTGCGAGTTACTTTTCCATGATTGACTTAAGATCGGGATACCACCAACTTAGGGTGAGAGGTCAAGATATTCCGAAGATGACATTTAGAACAATATATGCTCACTATGAGTTCTTAGTAATATACTTTTGTCTCACTAATGCTCTTTCGACGTTTATGGACCTAATGAATAGGGTGTTTCAAAGTTACCTAGATTTATTTGTCATTGTATTCATTGACGACATTTGATAATTCGAAGAATGAGGATGAACACATGGATCATTTGAGAGTTGTGTTGCAAGTGCTTAAGGAACACCAATTGTTTGCCAAGAATAGAAAATGTGAGTTTTGGTTGAGGTCGGTAGCATTTCTTGTTCATATAATCTCTAGTGAAGGTGTAGAGGTTTATCCAAGGATGACCGAAGCGATTATTACTTGGCTCTTACGGATATTAGAAGTTTCTTAGGCCTAGCCATTTATTTTAGAAGGTTTGTCGACAGGTTTTCATCCATTGCTTCCCCCTTGACAACCTTGACCCAAAAAAATGTAAAATTTGACTGGTCGGAGGCATGTGAAAGGAGCTTCCAAGTGTTGAAGGATAATCTTAATTCCTCTCTGGTATTGACCCTACCAAAGGGTACTAAGGGTTTTTTGGTATATTTTCATTCAACCCGAGTAGGGTTGGGGTGTGTTCTTATGCATCATGTCAAAGTTATTGCATATGCTTCTATGCAACTCAAAGTTCATGAGAAGAATTATCCAACTCATGATCTTGAATTAGCGGCCGTGGTATTTGCCTTGAAAATATGGAGGTATTGTCTCTATGGGGTTCATGTTGAATCTCCGAAGACAAAGATGGTTAGAGTTGTTGAAAGACTATGACATGGGTGTTCTTTATCACCCCGGCAAGGCTACTGCGGGAGCGGATGCTCAACGTCGATTGACGATGGGAAGTGTGTCCCATATGGTAGAATCCAAGTGAAACCTAGTGAAAGATGTTTATGGGTTTGCTCGTTAGGGGTTCGAATTGAAAGTTCTCAAAATGGTTGTGTGGTGGTACATCATAACTCGGAGTCGTCTTTGGTGGTTGAGGTTAAGTCTAACCAACACCTTGATCCATTATTGATGAAGTTCAAAGAATCGGTTCTAAGTAAGATTAATGAGTCATTCTCCCAAGGGGGGGATATTGTTCTTAGGTATCAAGGAAGATTGTGTGTGCCTAATGTGGATGATTTTAGGAGTAGGATCCTTGAGGAAGCTCATGAATCCCGTTACTCTATTCATCCGGGTTCTACAAAGATGTACCATGACCTTAGATAAGTGTTTTGGTGCGATGGCCTAAAAAGAGATATTGTGGAGTTGGTTGCAAAGTGTCCCAATTGCCAAAAAGTTAAGGCCGAGCACCAAAAGTAGAGTGGTTTACTACAAGAAATCCAAATTTCTACTTGGAAGTGGGAAGATGTTTATATGGATTTCGTAATAGGTTTGCCTCGAACTCGAAAGCAATCTGAGTCTATATCGATGGTAGTGGATATAATGACCAAATCCGCCCACTTTATTACCATTAAGTCTACTTATTCGGCAAAAGTTTATGCAAGAATCTATATTGAGAAGATAGTGTGTATTCATGGGGTTTCTTTGTCCATCATATCGGATGGTGGTGCTCAAGTTACATCTAGATTTTGGAGATCATTTCAGAGAGGTTTGGGTACTCAAGTAAAGTTAAGCACCACTTTTCATCCCCCAAATGGATGGTCAAGTGGAGCGGACTATTCAAAGTCTTGAAGATATGCTTAGAGCTTGTATCATTGACTTTAAGGGAAATTGGGATGAGCATTTGCCTTTGGTAGAGTTCTCATATAAGAATAGTTTCATTCATCCATATCAAGGCTCCTTATGAAGCTTTGTATCGTAGGAGGTGTAGGTATCCTATTGGGTAGTTTGAGGTTGGCGAGTCTTCGCTTCTTGGTCCCTATTTGATATATAAAACTTTATAGAAAGTTCATATCATAAGGAACCGGTTTCGAACAGCCTATAGTCGGCAAAAGTCTTATGCCAATTATAGGAGAAGAGATTTACAATTTGAAGAAGGTGATAAAGTGTACTTGAAAATTTCGCTTATGAAAGGGGTGGTTAGATTTGGCAAGAAAGGGAAGTTGAGTCCTCGTTATGCGTGTCCCTATGAAATCTTGCAAAAGGTTGGTAAGGTTGCTTAAGAATTAAAACTCCCTAATGAACTATCTTGGGTTCATCCGGTTTTCAATGTTTCTATGCTTAAGAAGTGTATGGATGATCCGTAGTCTATTCTTCCTATTGAGGGTGGTTGTGTGCAAGAGAACCTCTCCTACGAGGAGGTTCCAGTTGAAATCCTTGATCATCAAGTGAAGAGGTTGAGGAAAAAAGAGGTTGCCTCCATAAAAGTGTTATGGAGAAACCACCTAGTTGAGGGAGCAACATGGGAGGTTGAAGCCGACATTAAGTCCCGTTATCCTCATCTCTTTACTAGTGAAGGTTAGTTGTTCTTGAAGATTACAGTGATGTTGTGCATATATACTTGAAAATTTGCGATTCTTCTTGTTTTTGGTTATGTTGTTCATTTTTATATGGCGAGTCTTTATGAAATGATAATGAACATGTTGATAGCTTGAGTTCTGGCACAATTGACTCATATATGGTATGTTGAGCTCATGTTTGTGTGAGAAAGAAATTTCTCATAATGTGATTTTGAGCCTTAATTATGTGTGGTAATTGAAGTTTTTAAATTACTATGTATAAAACTGCCATGATTGAAGTTGCAACTCATGTTGTTATGTATTGTTGTTGGTTGGGCTAATAGTCTTGAGTCTATTCACTCCTTTCAAAAGATTTTAGTGTCATTAGGGGACGAATGTGTAAGACCCCTAAAATGAGTTAGGGTGTCTAGAGACTAACGTGTTCGTCTTAATGTTCTAAGATCCTAAAATGTCTTATAATATTTATTTACGTTTGAAACGTCTAGGTACAACCTCTAAAATGTCCCACAAAAGGACCCACAAGAAGGACCCAAAGATGGTCGAGACACTGCCTTGGTAGTGTCAATCGATGGACCAAACGACAGCCAGTTGGTCAACAACCGGCCAGTAAGTGAGGTCTCGTCGATTGGCACTTATCTTGGCCAGGTCTCAAGCCGAAGATTGGCTAAGTACCAAACGAAGAAAGCTAGGCACGGCCCATCGACTGACCTACGTCCAGTAGGTTGGTCCGTCGATGGTGGCCTGTGAACTGAAGCCTGCGCACTGTTTCATTAAAGGGGTGAATTGCAAATTCACCCCACATCCTAAACCGTCTCTATTTGGATTATTTAACTGATTTTGGGTGTATATAAGTCATTCTAAACGTGATCAACCCATTCCCAATCCCATACACACGTAAGAAATCTTGTCTCTAAAAATCTTCTCCCTAGAAACCACCATTGTTGGTGAAGCTCAAGAGCTGCTTGGATCTTGGATTTTCGTGGGTGAATCATCAGGTTTTAGAGGTCTTCATGAATATTAAGGTATGTTGATCTCCATCGCTAGTTATCTTTTCATCTAGAGAGCCATTCTCAAAGATTTCAAAGAGAAAAATATGATGAAACACTTTCTTCTTAAATCTGCCATGGGTTCTTTCTTAAACTGATTTCAAAGGCATAATATGAATGTATTGATTATTATCTACTGATTTTGAAGTGGTTTTCAATCCAATTGCATGATGAACCCATGCTCATTCACAAAAACGATTTAGCCTTGCATGGGCAATGTGATCACGGTTTGTTATTGATTGAATTGTGATTTTCTTACATTGGATTGTTTATAATTACTGTTATTTACATGAATTATTTGCGAATTGATGGTGAGGGATCCATGTGGATCCATGGATGAAGAATTGAACAAAAGTAGCCTATCTTCTATGCGTTCACTGTGATTTAGGATTCATGATGTTTGTTGTGAGATTTTGATTGTGTATGGGTCATTTTAGCTACTGTCCTAATTGGATATTATGAACATATTGTGGGTATGAATCCTTAGTGATCGAATCAAAGAAAATTTGGTATGATTGACCTACATGCCTTAGCTTATAGATTGATGATCATAGCATGCTTATTGTGAGATTCAATTATGTTGAAATAATGGTTAGCTACTACCTATGATGTAATGTGGTTATGAATTATGTGTAATAGATACAATGTGGATCAAATCATGATAGTTTGAATAGGATTAACCTATGTAAACTTATCTTCCATGAATTTCTAATATGAAGCATGTTTATAGTGATCTATAGTTTATTGGTAAATATAGTAGAATCTAGTTAAGCTATGATTTCTTCAAGCTACTGCCCGAGACTTATGCCATTAATGAAATATAATTAATGATCAATGCAGGTGAATTGGATTGAATATCTATGTTCTTCTACTTTCTAGTATATATGTGATGTAATCTATTAGATTATATTATGAACTTGTAGCAAATTGTACATGGTTTCTTTTGTGATTATTTTACTTAAGCTACTTCCCCTATACTTGAATTATTGATGAAAGAGTAGTAAAGGTCATTGATGACCAAATGCTAAAGGGTTGGTAAGAATTGCACTATTCTTCTACTTCTCTACTTCTCTATAATAATGTTGATGAAGCCGTGAGTGGCATTGTGTGGTATGGTCCGCTTATGGTGGTGGTGTTTACTTTATGTCATTATATATGTGTTGACTATGGCCTTGAAGGCAATTTGATGAATACATGAACGAGTGGTTATGATTATCACTTTATGTGTAGCTTGTGCCTAGTCTTCTATTTGTGTTTTGAATCTAGGTTATGTTACTATTGTTATGAGCATGTAAAGGGTTATGTAATATCATGTGTAGGTGCTGCCATATCTTAGGTGTTAATGGTTGATGACCCCTACCCATGCACCCCTATGTGAATGTGTGAATAGCTAATAATAGGAGACATAAAGTGTTCTATGAAGTTAACTTGTCTCCTATGCTATTGTGTGTTGTGTGGTCTAAGCTTGAAGAGTGTTGTGATCAATGAGGGTGGCTGACTCAATGAATTGTTGATAGTCATTATGTGGTCATGTTGACCAATGTACACACACTCACACTTTAAGCATGCTTACAATGTTGTAAATGATCATAGTGTCTAAATGAAATGTTGTTCTCATATTCACTAGTGTCTACTACTATACCTGTAAAGTATATGTATGTGAAGAATGTTATGTATTCCCTTACTAGGATTACTTGATAAGTGTACTAGTGTGGGCAAGGGTATGGGACTTTGTCTATGCATTGCACATGTGTAACTTGATAGGATAGTTCCTAGGTTTGGTTTCTATGTGCATGAATATGAATATATGGTCATGCATGGTCTTAATGTGTTATGTGGAAGGTTTGCTCACATATATGTATACACACACACACATGGATGGTGATCTAGTAAATGAGAGGGACCTTGATAGGGGTGCCCAATAATACTCTATGACTAGATAGGTGATTGAATATGCTATAAGCATATATATATACATATGAATATCTTAAGCCTATGTTTTATGAAAATATAATTAAAGACTCTTCAATAAAGGTAACTTAGCTTAACACCGAGTGGACTTGACATTGAGAGGTGTTGACTTTCCTTTGAGGAAAGATTCACCATTTGTCCCTTGAGAGTGTTGACTTCCCTTTGAGGAATATTCATCTATGGACCTACATGAGGTGTTGACTTCCCTTTGAGGAAGGTATCACCCATGTTTTCTCATGAGATGAGGCCCCAATTGTTCAATGACATGTACAGGGAACTACCTATCTCTTAGTTCCAAGAACTATGCTTGCCACACAGGATCTAGTATTGATATCACCTAATATGCTAGGATATATTTTAATGTTCTACCTTGGCTAGGTAGGAACACCTTCCATTGGTGTAAGGCTCTACAACACCAAATTCCATGTTTAGGACCCATGATCTTAGTGTCGGTTGTGGCTATAGTTTCCCTAATGTAAAATGTAAAATGGAAGTAATGGAATAGGATCCTAACGAGGATGACTTAAGGAAGGTTAGTTAGTATAGGTGGAATTAATGAACCCATCTAGACAATGCACAAGTATCTCCTTAGGAAGTCTTAGGAAGGTGACCTAATATGTATGATTATGTTTATGTCCATATGCATGACTTTGTAGTATTGGTCTACTTGTTATGAAGATGTGCTTGATATGAATCTATATGATGTGACCTATGTTATGTGCACTATGTTGGTCTCAATGACTATATGATGAACGTCTTGAATTGATATGAATGAAGTTGGCTTTACTTGTGATGTTGATGTATGCAGTAGTAAGGCTTGTGGTCTCATGAAGGGTCTACTAAGTATATGTGAGCTTATGGGTCTTCACATGTACATTGCACTAGTAGATTAAGATTGGGATTATGAGTAAGGTCTTATAAGGTACCATGTGAAGTAAAATAAGTGTATTTGCATAATGACTAAGAGTTCACTATAATGTTCTTTATAGTTGGCTTAAATATATCTATGTTGTACTATACTTCTATGATGGTATGTGTTGCCTTGTACAGATTGTATGTATGTTTTTATTTGTGGCCTTAAGGTGATGCATTGCACCAAGTATCACTAGAGGTTACTTGGAAGGTTGATGAGTAAAAAGGAAAAAGGGTTCACTGTTAAGGTAAAGGTAGCTTACTGTAAAGTGGCTTAAAATGTAATAAATCCTATATGTTATCTTACGAAATGTTTGGTCTTTGAATATGTTTATATGATGTATGTGAATGATATAAATGCTATTGGTTAAAGGTTTTACGAAGATTTACTCAAAAAGCATGAAGTATGATTTTCAAGAAAATGACCCTTTTAAATGCATGTTTTTGCATGGTTGCCTTATTAGTACATTCTTGTGCTAATCCCATTCTTCTCTACTTTTTACACAAAGTGTATGTTGTGGATGCTTAAAGGATGTATTGAATGGTGAAGAGCTTTCTAGATGATTCCCAAGCTCAATGAAAGGAATCCTTAAAGTTCAAGGATGTCCTATTTGTGTCTGTAATGTAAAGTCTTTAAATATTGTACAATTATGTAATGTGTCTTATGGGTCGTGTCCCTATTGTACTCTAATGTTATTGAGTCTAAGATGGCAAAGAGACTTAAGGTCTATATATGTATTATAACTTATGTTTTATACTTATATGAAGTAATGTTCTAGCATATGATGTGCTAAAAAAGTTTTAAATTTTCCGCTAAATTTACAATGACAAAGTGATGAATGATCATTATGGGCTTGTATAAGACCTCCGAGAGGTCAAGTACGCCATGTTAATTCTAGGGGGTGCTCCCAGGATGAGACAAACGTGGTATCACAGTATCAGGTTTATAAAGTGGTTTTAGGTTCTAGAAAGTCTCATATTGCCACGTCTAGTAGAGTCTCGTAGCATTGGTGGTGACTCGCGACACATCAAATGGTACGGGAAGCTGTAGGATGATATAGTTTCCCTTATTCATCATTCTCATATCGTTCCATAGAACTTAACTCTATAAGATCTCTCTTATGTTTTCTTGTCCGGTGGTCTTTTAGATGTGATTGCTTGGATGAGATTATCTCTATGCTTGAGGGAGAAAAGGTGAGTTAATGCTTAAATTTTATTTTATGGTTGAATGGGTATGTTTTAAGGTGAATTTTGGCATGTTTTGAATGATGTGATTCCAATTATGGCTATGTATGAGACTTTTGTGAAATAGCATGTTATGTTGAGAAATGTATATCATGATATAGTTATAGCATGTTAGAAGTTATTATGGTTAAAATGAGTTTCCTTTGAATGGTATGCTACTATATGGTTTTGAATGATGGTAGCCATATGATATTATTATTTGAGCTTGAAATGCTTAGTGACTACCTATGAAAGCATGCTACCCTAGGAATATGTGCTTAAAAGTGTTCAATCTGTCCCTTTGAAAATATGCATGATGTTTCAAATGTTGCCTTAGTTGGAATGTGTGAACATTCAAGATTACCTAGTATGAATTGGAATTCTTTGTATATACTTGATGCTAGGTGTAAAGGTAGTATGCATTACTTGGTAGGGTGATGATGTGGGTTTTAGTGACCTAGAAATTACCTTACTGTAATGTTCTAGGGAACAGAAGAAATTTTATGGCTAAGTCTCCTTGTTGTTTTCCCTAATGTTGAATGACCTTGAAGTCTATTGTAATGTATAAGCACATTGTGTGGTTGAATAAGATGACCTAACTTGATGATTTGGGAGGAATTGCCTAGGTGATAAAGTTTAGAACACCTTTGGAGCCCTTATGGTAAGTTACTGTAATTCCTTCTAATGTGATAATCACTTTTAAGTGATGAAAAATGAATGTTGTTAAGTTAAGATCCTCTTAAGGTTGGGTTAAGTTGCTCTTAATTGGGTTTACCCTAAGTGGCGGATGGTGATGAAATAGTAAGGTTATAGGAATTTTCTACCTTGACCTTCTATTTTTGCTTGATCTTGAATTTAATGAAGTCTTGATGAGCTTGTTCATGAATAGAGTCTTGCATAAAGTATGAATTGTATGAACTTTATATGTTTGGTATGTATTGATTGACATTACCTTAAGGGTATTTTTAAGATTCCAAGGTGCATGAATGAAAATTTTGATTAAATAGCAAACTTGGTTTTAGTCACTTATGATATGTAAGGTTTAGCCTTATAATGAAAACTTGAGTCTCTTTAAAATGAAAAATGTGGAGTCTCTTGAAAACTATGTGACTAGTATGGTTGGGAAAGCATGATTGTAGGCTCACTCTTGAAAAGTGAAAGCATGTTTAGCTTAGTATTCGTGTAAGTGCTTATGATTTGTACTAATTTTCCCAAATGATGCTTACTGTGAAGGTTAAAACTATGTTATAAATTGACATTGTGTGAAATGACTTCCTAATTGTTTTGATGCATTTGGTGTGATTTACCATCTAGACTTCACTAGGGAGAAATCATGATCATGTCTTGGTTTAAAAGTTGAGAATTTCTCATATTATCGTAAAGATGGCATTTGTGCATTGAAGTATGAGTGCTTAAATGTCTTTTGTGGTATTGTTGTAATCTGCCTATGCGTGGCCATTCATGATGAACTCTTAATAGAATGGATTGTAATGACTATGTCATGATTAGGAGAATGATGTTCTGTGAGAACTAAATATGGAATCCCGATACTTCCCTTATCGGTGAAGGGTCCCCTCACTTTTCTAGAGTGACATCTTACTTTTATAGCTTTTACATGACTTTCCCAATAGCTACACCTATGTGGCGCATAGTTTAAGGTATAAGGAGATTGCTACTAAGTAACTCATGCTCTACTAACAAGGAGTACTCATCTCAAGAGGTACATTGTAATACAACATATCAACTCACGAAGTCTAACCACCCCTTCTTCATATCCTCTCGGTGCTAGGCAAAACTCCCCACGGATTCTCAACATTATAAACTATAGGTTAAGATAACTAGTGAACACCACATCTCAACTCACGAAAATTATTCATCCTTCAACGAATATTGGGAAGCTCTTAGGATGTAATGAGGTTGCTACTAAACACTTCATCTCAACTCACGGAGAGTGTTCACCCCAAAACTCTCATTTTTACTCAGCTTTGCTTCATTCATTCATTCAAGTGTGAGCGTGTGTGTACATGTGAACACACCTTGCACATAAGCATAATTTCATTTACTTCAACTTCTATACATTCTTTAGAATTTCCTTCATCAAATGATACACTTTACATGCTTCACATAATCATATACTTCATTTAGGCCTAATCTAAGCAAAACATACAATTCAAGCTTCACAATACACAATAAGAATCATATTCAATATCACATAACTTCACATATTAGGGCTTCAAAGTAACACTCACAATACATACTAAACATAACCTAATTAATCAATTAAACACCGCCACCAAGAAGGTGGGCTATACCACTCAAGAGCACTTTATAACTAAAGCTTAAACAACATATGCAACTTACCATTTAATCCAAGCTTCCATCACCTATAGCATTTTATACAATAATTCATCATAAATTAGACCTTAGATCAGTAGCTCAACATCAATAGAAACACAAGTAAAGCAAAGCTCAAAGACTACAAAACTAAGCTCATTTAACCCTTTTCTAAGCCAACATTTGACAAAATGTTTTAACATGATTTCATTGATGTTTTAACCTTAAAATCATCATCTAACATTAGAAACATCATTATTAGTTCATTAGAAATGTTTTCATGCAATACTCATGTTTAGAGTTGAAGATAGCAGAAACTAGGGTTGAAAACCTTTTTTGGAAATGCATTAGAAGTAACTCCTTGAATAGAAGACAGTTCTAGGATTGATACCATACCTTAGATAATAGGAACGCCAATGATTTTGATGAAGAACTTGGACACCAACATCCCTCCTAGCTCTTCTTCACTTCGAGCTTCCAAAGAGACTTGAGAGATAGTTCTATGGGAGAGGGGTTCTGGGTTTTAGGAAATGATGTCTGAAAGTAGGTCTTAGGGTTTATAACACTTTAATATACCTAAAATACCATAAAATAAACGTCCTAGGATCATAAAATACTTGGGGTGAATTGACCAAACACCCCAAGACTAACCAGGAAATTTATAGCTTTTGGACAGTCTTCATAAACGGACCAACCAACAGACCGTTTGTCAACCAACAGCCTGTTGGTGGGGTATTGTTGGTTTGGACTTAGCCTTCTTCAATGGGAGGCTGTCCTGCCTTTCAGATCCAATCGATGCCCTATGGTCGACGGACCGTTGGTTGACAAACGGACCGTCCCTTGGGTTGTCGTTTGTTCACTGTTTTGGCAGCTTTAATCCAAACGGTAGGGTCCTCTTCCAGGGCCCTTCGTGGGTCCTAGGTGGTGTCGTAACCAGACGTTAAACCCCTAAACATGTTTATCTAGGTCATAGGAACATCTCACACTAAATTCAAGTAAAAGGAACACGTAAAACTCACTCAAATACATCAAGACACATGCACTATATCTAAGGCATATCTTCCGAATGTCATGGACGTTCTTCGATGTTTAACCTCCAAACTGAACCAAACTTCACACACTTCCTAAGGAAACTAAGGTAACTTATTTTAACTTAAAATTAAATCAAGAAAGACTCACATACCTTAGTTCGTTTTAGGTCATTACATAAAAATTCATTTTTCTAATTTAATAACAACTCAACCTTAACATGCATATCATAAGGAGAATGTTTGGAAACTCATTTTTCACAAATGACTCCAACATAACCCAAGTTACTAGAAACTCTTTGTTTTAGGCTTTAATAAACACACAGAGAAAGGTTAATGGTATCTCACTCCCTACAATCATTACTCTTCACCGTACTCCCCTACTTAGGAGAAACCCAATATAAGGTCAACATAACCTACTACAAGGAAATCCCTCAAGGAACCTCAAACCATACTAATAACTTCTCAATAAAGTGTACCTCATTAAAACCAAAGACTCTCAAAGGTCTAGCCATCTAACAACTACATCCCCCTTGATAGGAGAAACTCACCTTCACTCCTTCTAAACTCACCTCCTTCCTTTCTAAGGCTGGATATAGAAAACATCAAACCATCTCTAAAACCACTCCTTCACCTTCCTAACATTATACTTCATCATTTCTCCCAACTATACTACCATTCAAAAGGTAACTCAACAAAACTAAGGTCATCAACACCATCTTCCATACCCCATCTAACAAGTCACATCTCATCTTTTCTCTCCCTCAACCCAAACTTCACAAAGGTCACATTCAAAGTATCAAAACATAAAGGAATAAGGTAAATACACCATATACAAACTCTTAGGCATGATTAGAAGAATTAAGAAGTGAAACTTTTCCTACCACCCAATAGCATCCAATTCATAATGTGGCGCACATCACATTATGAGTAATACTCTATGGAATGTTCTTTATGAGACAAACATCGACACTTCCAAACCTTATATTCTGAAACCAACTTTGTAACGACCCACAAGTACACCCTATAAGTTAGAGAATTCTGAATCGCCACAAGGCATATGAAATTCTGAGAAGTCTCACTTAAGCCACTCGTATCATTAATTGTATAATATGCACTCTAAAATAAGTAGTTGGGACAATCTCTTGCTCGGGAGAAATTCCAAAGTCTATGCCGAAGTTAATCTCCCGATCAGGACAAATTCCGAGTAGGTCATCGGGAAAGACCTCCGGAAATTCCTTCATTACGGGTACCAACTCTAAGGTTGGGATCTCGAATTCAAGATCCATAAATCTCACTATGTGGTAGAGACAACTTTTTGCAATCAATTTGCAATATTTTAGACACGAAATGATTTTACCCCTCGGATTTGAGTTTCCTCCTCTCCACTCAAAAATGGGATCATTTGGAAATTGAAATTTGACTACCCTTCTCCTACAATTAATAAAGGCAAAGAAAGCATGCAACCAATCCATTCCCAGAATGACATTGAAATCTAGCATATCAAGTACTATCAAGTCAACTAACGTAACTCTATTTGGAAAGGAAATAGGACAACCATTATAGACTCTTTTAACCACTATAGAATCACTCGCCAGCGTAGAAACCAATAAGAGTTCATCGAAGATATTAGGTAGTATATCGAATTTCATTGCTACAAGGGGGGTCATAGAAGACAACGTAGCACCGAGATCAAACAATGTATATATATTAAAGGAATGTAATTGTAACATACAAGTAACCACATCCAGAGAGCTCTCTTGATCTCCTTGGGATTGGAGAGCATAAAAGCAATTATCTGTAGGGGCATCCTGATTTGGGGTATTTGCTTATGCTTCATCATTTTCCCTTCCTTGAGCTTTAATCATAGGGAAATATCTCTTCATGTGACCACACCTGACACAAACATAGCAATTACCCGTGCAAACTCGGCACTTACAATCATGTTTTATACAACATTTTGTACAAAAAGGCCTCTCAACATAAGAACTACCACCTTCCCTCTCTTGGGGCTTGGGAGTAGACACCTTACCCTTGTTGACCTTTGGATAATTAGTAGGGCCTTGACTGGAAAACCTTTTGTTGAACCTTGGTTTGTCTTACACCTCAAATCTACGCTTGGAATAATTTCCAATCTTCGGCCCTTACCTTCTTGAACTCCCTACCAACGTGTTTATGATTTTGTGCATTAATTTTTTCGGCATGAACCATGAGACGAGAAATGTCCATAATTATAATCAAAATAACCTACCTACATTCATCAACCACTAGGTCGGATATCCCATAACGTATTTATTTATTTTATCTTTAGAATCCGCAACCATAGTGGGAGCATGCTTTGATAGTTGAGTGAACTAGAGGCTATACTCCTTTACGCTAACACACCCTAGATAAAGGTTGATGTATTATTGCATTTTCCACTCCCTCAATTCCAAGGTAAAAGAATCTATCAAGTAAAGCCGTCTTGAATGATGCCCAAGTAACCCGGCCTTCTCCAACTGGCCTGTCATCCTTCCATTGCTCATGCCAAACTTAAGCCACATATTTGAGTTGATAGGCGGCTAGTTCCGCCTTTTCTTGAGAAGACACCCTAATAGGATCAAGAAATTTAAACACTTCATCAATGAACCGTTGTGGGTCCTCCTCCACTTTAGAACCATAGAAAGTAGTGGGATTCATTATTGTGAAGTCGCTAATCCTTGAAGCGGTGGTGTTAGCATTTGGGTTCACTTGAACTCTAGTGTCCCTATAATTTTAGTAGCCAACACTTGAGTCAAGCTATGAATAGCCGCCATTATCTCAACGTTAGACATAGCCATTTCGTTAATAGGAACTTGAGGGTTTTGAGGAGCTTGAGGGGGAAACACCTCAATTAAATTCTCCTCCTCGTCCCTTCGAGAATTGTTCCTCCTTGTATTCATTGCCAATAAGTGCAATTAATGGATTAGAAGAAAGGACTAGATAGTTTAAGGACTCTTAGGAATGACTAAGGGATAACAAGAGAGTGAATGTTCCTAAGAATCTCATAGTCTCTCATTCAATAGTGTGGCGCGCTTTACAATTATGAATTAGATTCTATATAGACGTGGTTTAGTGAGACATCAATCCTAAGATTGCTCAACCTCATGCTCTGATACACTATTTGTTACGACCCAAAGTAACCCCTAGGCATAACCGGCATCGGCGTCCTCAAAGATGACTAAGACTAGCTCTTAGCGTAACATCATAGGTCAAAATTGTGGAAAATTGAAAACTTTACGTAATGAAGTCTACTTAGAATTCTCGCATATCGTATATGGAGTTTACATAGAGTCCTTGCATATGAAGTTTACATAGACTTATCTTTTAGAATAAGTAAAACCACTACTAGAAATAAGTCCTACATCAACAGATTGTATCACAACGGTTCAAAAAGTGTTTCCATAGATGTCTATACCAATGGTTATAAGTGTTGCACAATGCCCACGACGATATGTGTATATTATACCTTGAAAACCGTTGCAATAAAGTGACAGGCGTTGAAAAATATGTCGTATTGCAATGGTTGTGCGTAACCATTGCAAAAGGTCGTATATAGCAACGCGTCGTATATTTCCCTCCTAATTTTCGTGAAATATTCTCACTGAAGCACCAAAAATTTATTATACAATAAATTTTTATTTTTTCCCTAAAAATAACAAAAGATATAAAATTTGTATCGCTGAAATTGGTCCCTTTTCCTCATCGATGATCTCTAGTCGAAAAGCCTTAATCGTCGCCAGCCAGTTTACCAAATCGATCAGCGCTAAAATTTGCCTCTGTAGAGTCACTTGCTTTGTTCTAATCGGTGCTGGTTGTTAGTATTTGTTGTGTTCTGCTACGCTCAACTCACAACAAGATTGCTCAACCGCTTCTGAATTTGTTGTTGGGTTCATTTGTTTCTCTAACTCACCCCAAAACTCAAAGATTTGCTCCACCAAGTTCTTTCTCAACTTCCCAAAGCTCTAATTTTAGGTTATATTCTCTATTTTCTCATGCCACACTTGAGCCACACATTTGAGTTGATAGGTGGCTAGTTCCGCCTTTTCTTGAGAAGACACCCTCATAGCATCAAGAACTTTAAAAACTTCCACAATGAACCCTTGTGGGTCCTCCTCTACTTTAGAACCATAGAAAGTAGTGAGATTCATTATTGTGAAATCTCTAATCCTTGAAGCGGTGGTGTTAGCAGTAGGGTTCACTTGAACTCTGGTGTCCCTATAAACTTTAGTAGCCAACACTTGATTCAAGCTATGAATAGCCACCATTATCTCAACGTTAGACATAGCCACTTCGTCAATAGGAACTTGAGAGTTTTGAGGAGCTTGAGAGGGAACCACCTCATTTAAATTCTCCTCCTCGTCCCTTTGAGCATTGTTCCTCCTTGTATTCATTGCCTATAAGTACAATTAATGGATTAGAAGAAAGGACTAGATAGAGTAAAGACTCTTAGGCACGACTAAGGGATAACAAGATAGTGAATGTTCCTAAGAATCTTATAGTCTCTCATTCATAAGTGTGGCGCGCTTCACAATTATGAATTAGATTCTACATAGACGTGGTTTAGTGAGACATCAATACTAAGATTGCTCAACCTCATGCTCTGATACACTATTTGTTAGGACCCAAAGTAACACCTAGCATAATCGGCGTCGGCGTCCCCCAAGATGACTAAGACTAGCTCTTAGCGTAACATCATAGGTCAGAAGTGTGGAAAATTGAAAACTTTACGTAGTGAAGTCTACTTAGAATTCTCGCATATCATATATGGAGTTTACATAGAGTCCTTGCATATGAAGTTTACATAGACTTATCTTTTAGAATAAGTAAAACCACTACTAGAAATAAGGCCTACATCAACAGATTGTATCACAACGGTTCAAAAAGTTATGCCATATATGTCTATAACAATGGTTATAAGCGTTGCATAAGACCCACGACAATATGTGTATATGATACCATAAAAACCTTTGCAATAAAGTGACAGGCGTTGCAAAATATGTGGTATTGCAACGGTTGTGCGTAACCATTGTTAGAGGTCGTATATAGCAACGAGTCGTATATTTCCTTCCTAATTTTTGTGAAATATTCTCACTAAAGCACCAAAAATTTACTATACAATTAATTATTTTTTCTTTTCCCAAAAATAACAAAAGATATAAAAATTTTATCGCTTAAATTGGTCCCTTTTCCTCATCGACGATTTCTAGTCTAAAAGCCCTAATCGTCACCGGCCAGATCACCTAATCGATCAGTGCTGAAATTTGCCTCTATAGTGTCTCTTGATTTGTTCTAATCGGTACTGGTTGTTAGTATTTGTTGTGTTTAGCTGCGCTCAACTCACAACAAGATTTCTCAACCACTTCTGAAATTGTTGTTGGGTTCATTTGTTTCTCTAACTCACCCCAAAACTCCAAGATTTGTTGCACCAAGTTCTTTATTAACTTCCCAAATCTCTAATTTTAGGTTATATTATCTATTTTCTCATGCCTATTTTGGACTTATTTTCTTATTTTAGGTTATTCTCTCTGAATTATAAAGTCACTTGAGTCGATTATTTGAACTGTAGATTGTAATAGTGTTGAAGATCAAAGAAATCAACGAGAGCAGCTGAAGAAAAAACTTGTCCTTGGATATTTTTGAAGGTGCGTTCTTATTTTTTAAAATATTGAGTTTGTGGATTTTTCGTATCCATTTTCTATTAAAGATTTACTCAGCATTAAGTTGATACATATAAGAAAATAGCAGGACACTATTATTTATATGCAACTTTGGCTGTCTATTCTTAAGCTTTTTTCAATCTTACTTGTATGAAGATAGAATTCTATCATTAATGGTAGTGTTTTGATGTAAATTTGAGAAATTTATTATAGTATCTAACTTTTGGTTGGAATTTGTAGTAGGATGCAAATTTGTATGTATTTATGTTACAGATGAACGTTTAAACATAGAATTGTTATAGGAAAGTAGCATTAAAACTATTTCGAGGATTTTTTTAGAACAATATGAGATACTTTTTTAGAATCGATAATTGAAGTTCCTATTATAAGCTTAAGAAAACAAAGTGCATACAAACTAATTTATATTATTAAATTTATCAAAGATTACCTTTTTATTCTTCTGATGCTTCAGTTCTGGAATCTTTTAAGTTTTGAGAAAAATGATAGAAGAAAAGAAAAGAACAGAATATTAACAGAACATTACTTAGAATGTCATTTTGCCAGAAACAATCTGGAAAATTTAAAATTACATGTCTAATCCTAGTACTAGTTCTAATCGTTGGATAGAAATCTATACACATCAGGATATAAAAGCTTAGCTTTAAAAGTGTTGAAAAGAGAAGAATTTTGATCCTCTTGATTCTTATGGTGTTCTTTAAAAGTTTATACATGATATGGACATCCAAATATAACTTACAAAACTAATGTCTAAAACAACATAAAAGACCAAAAAAGATAAAAGAGAAGCATAATTTGACGAATTCATGCATTGCCATGAAAAATAATACAGAATATAGAAAAAAGGAAACTTTGAGCATGAAGACTCTAAGGAAATAATAGAGATAGATAAAGGGGAACTTTGAACAACATCAAGCTAAAAATAATGGTCTTATAATTTCTTGAACTCCATAGCCTACAAGTTAATCTTAACAATTATACCGACTAACCATTTTTCTTTATGATTTCCTTGTTTTAAATAGAATCTCAAAGGATAATAATGATAAAAGTTGGATGAGTTTCCTATGATGGACATTTGAGTATATTCATGGAGTAAACAATTTTCTTGATAAGGCATTTGAACGAGCTTCTCAAAGAAATGAAATATTGTGCCCTTGCAAAAAGTGCATTAATCTATATTGGCATTAGAGGAATGTGGTGGAGGATCACTTGGTTGTTTATGTGATAGTTTGCTTGGAACTTTATTAGAGATAGATGGAAAGTCAAAAGATCATGTAAATTCCGCTATGACTTGAGAGAAAATGGAATGCGAAAGAAGCTACAACCAATTGAAGAGGATGATGGAAATATAAGTTTGGGTCAGTCATCATTCTTCATGAAGCCAGAACAAAAGTGGTTATTTTGCAGTGTCTTCAAAATTGCCAAATTACCTAAAGGGTGTGCTTCAAATATATCACACCACGTGCATGAGAAAGAGATGAAAATATCAGGATACAAAAGTCATGATGCTCATTTTATGATGCATTACTTGCTTCAGGTTGCCGTTAGAAAGACATTGCCCAATAAAGTTTCATTGACATTGATAAGGTTGGGCGATTTCTTTAGAGCCATACGTATTAAGGTAATAAGGCAAACGGATCTTAAAAAATTGGAGTCTGAAATTGGTGAAATAATTTTTGATCTTTAAATGATTTTTCATCCAGCCTTTTTTGACATAATTCTACATTTGCCTATTCATTTAGTGAATGAAATATAGCTTGGGGCCCCGACTCATCTTCGTTGGACGTATTCCATTGAAAGAGAGCTATATAACTTTAAGGAACACATGCGTAATCAAAAATGTCCAGAAGCATCGATAGTAGAGGTTGTTGTGGGTAGAGATTGCATGAATCATAGTTTGAGATACCTACATGATGGAGTAAAGACAATATTTAGTAGGTACCAAATTGAGGATGAGTAATGTGATAAGAATTTGTCACCTATATTCCCTAAGATTGGTCATCCAATTGGAAGGGAGAAGAAAAAAAATTGCACTTTTTTGATGGATTCAGAGTTACGTCATGAAGCACATCGATATACCATTTTCAATATCGTAGATAAACAAGTGGAAAATCTTATCGAGTAAGACAAATTATAGAACAATTATTTATATTTTATAATACATTTTTTTGTTAGATAAGGTATATTAAGATTTATAAAGGCCGGTAACTAAATTTTCAATATTCATGTTGTAGGGAACATAAGAACATAATGAGTAATCATAGTAGATTAAATGCATGGACAAGAGCAAGGAATCACAGTCGTGAATTTAGCAAATGGTTCGAAAAGAAAGTTACAAATGTTGAAGTACCTCAACATTTACTATGGCTAGCTAAAGGGCCTAAATGGTGGACAAGATATATACTGCATATTTTATCAATGGATATCGATTTCATACAAAAAAGAGGGATGCCCCCAGTATAACTCAAAATAGTGGAGTGACTTTATAAGCAACAACATATAGTTTTGCTAATTCTCGGGACTAAAATCTTGTTGATGGAAATGTTGTTTATTATGGTGTTATTCAAGATATCATTCAAATTGATTATTATGGTTGTTTTAGTGTTGTATTATTTGGATGTGAGTGGTATTTGAATGAAGTAGATGAATATGGGTTAACTCGAGTATACTTCAACAAGTTATGTAGTAAAGATGACCCTTTTGTGTTAGCATAAAAGTTTATCAAGTATTTTATGTCATGGATCCAATTGAGAAAGATGTTTATTATGCAAGGAATAAGGTTCCTATTGATTTATATGATCTGGAGGAAGAAAATTATCCTAATATAGGCGACACATTTTGGAGGGAGCCTAATGATGACATTGTTTCCTCAGCTACATTAGATGAGAGAGAATTTAGATGGTCAAGAGAGGATGTGGCCGTTGATATTGTTGATATTCCATGTAATGCACAACATTCAGAAGATACAGTTGTAGAAATGTCAGAAGAGGAGAATGATATTGATGAAACATATTGGGATTGGATGGAGGAAGATTATTAAATTATTAACTGATCCTCTTTTTTCCATTTATATTGTGCTATTTTATTATTTTTGTTCTGTGTAACGATAGTGAGGTTGGTTTTATTCATAAGGTTTGTTAAGTGCAAAAGTGTTGAATTCTTTCTTTTAACCAATTTTATATTTAATTTTCTGAAATTGCACAGACTTGAACAATCATGAATCAAGAAACGTGTGTGACAAAAATCCAGAAAGTTAAGAATTTAAACTATGTTTCAGCTGGATCACTTACTTCTTTGCGAAATAAAAAGGTATAAAATCACAAGCACAAACAGAACTCAAAGTGTATTTTAGTCGTTCAAGTTATGAAGTCAAAGGAAACATGTGTGACAAAACCAGTTCCAACATCACAACTAGTTCAACATTAGAAAGTGCACCACCTGTTTCCCAATTCTACCACTCCCGTATCACAAGTAGCAGATGAAAAAGTGCAACAACAGTCACAACATTCTAGTACTGCAGCATCACAACAAGTTCAGGAACAAATGCAACAACTTCAACAAAATTCTACCAATCTTGAAGGAAATAACCAATTTGAGGAACAAGGCAAGCATATATAGATTTTAGTTCATATTAGTCCAAATCTCTGTTCATATCATTGTAGACACTACACTAAACAAGAAAAAAAGAGGTGGCACACAAATGCAGGTTGTACATGGACGTAGTGAACATAAACTGATACTACTAAATGAGTTAAACCAGCCCATTGGTCCTACTTAAGAAGTGGTAAGTGAATTAGGCAGCTTTCATCGGACATTGGCAAGAAATGGAACATTTTGTCCTCTTAATGTATTTAATTGGAAGAAGTTGAAGACACATGATTATATGTGGAGTGGTATCAAGGTTTGATGTTCTCATTGTTTCGTTATTTGGTTGAAAATATTTCATTTTTCTTGTGCTGATGTAATTCGATTAAAGTGTATGAAAAATATGACATTCCCGAAGTTGGAAAAGATTGGGATTTGGGAGAAATTCAACTTTATTGGAGAGGGTATAAGTGTAGGTTGAAGAAAACACACTTTTATGCGTATGCCGATGGTGCAACTCAAATGGTAAATAGGCCTAAATTTGTTTCAGAATCTGCTTTTAAGGAAATACTTGCATATTGGAACTCTGATGTAGCTAAGGTGATAAATAAATCTTGAATATATGATAAGTATTTTTTTCTCCATTACTACTAGTATCTGTTTGAAATCTTGAATTTATTTATTTATAGGAGACATCCCACACCAATAAAGAGAATCGAAAAAAGTTGAGGTATCCACACAATGTTCGCAAGACAAGTTTTGATATAATTCACGAGGTTTGATATTTTCTTGTATAATTACTATGACATTGTTCAGTTTTTCAGGAAGATTTTAATGGTGACTGCATATAACTAGGAAAAAAATAAGGAAACTCCTGATGCCTTGTAAAGTAAGGACTTATTTGTGGCTACTACAAAAAGGAAATTTGACCGAGTAAACAAGGACTCATATTAAGATACAGTTGCCAAAATAGTATGAAATATTCTTATTCTATGTTGATCTATATGAAATTTTTGTCCTTATATATATGAACGATTCAATTTAATTGAACTCTCTTCTCTTGAACCTGATATGTAGGCTAAAATGGAGAGGATAGAATGTCAGCAAAGTAAAGATGTTACTCAATCTGTTGACGCATTTACAACAGTCATGGGACAAGATCATCCTGGTCGAGTATATTAAATGGATGTGGAGTAACCAAGACTCTTTTGAAACACAAACAGGGAAGTTCTGGTCCCTCTTCAAAAACTGTTGATGATGAAATAATGCAGCAAAAAATTGAGGAACAGGAAGAGAGGATGCAACAAAGAATGCAAGAAAAACTCAATGCTCAAAAATATACAATGAAAAAAGAAGTTACAGTGAACATCATAGAACAACTTCAGCGTCAAAATCAAGGATTAACACTTGATCCTAATATGCTAAGATTCACTGTTGGTTCGCCTGAAGATAGGGTTGCTCATCAACTAATTAATCGTTCATTTGATGGTTGAAACAATCAAGGTTAGTTTTTTTACATCTTCTTATATTCTATTTTGAACAACTCGATCATGATTCATGCACAACACTGCTTAAATATTGAGAAGACATGATCATTTTCCTGAATATCCACTTGTTTAGAGTCATGTTTAGCATACAAGTTACGGTTCTATTTCAAAGAGGAGAAATTTTCTACTTATTGTAGAAGAACCCATAAAAATGTTCAAGCGTGACTTCTTACCTCCATTCTTTTTTCTTAAAATTCACTGTAAACCTTAATTCTACTTTCTTCTATCTTTTATAGTATTTATTCATTGTTTTTGTTCTGTTATATTGTAACAACCCAAAAATAACTATGCAAAGTAATGCCTAAACGTACCTAGAATGCCTAGAGTAGACCGGGTTCACATGGATTGATGCGCGTGGAACCAGAACTCAGAACCCATGTACCAGCCAAGCCAACCAACTTGGTGAGTTAGTTGAGCTAGTCAAGGTTGGGTCCAGCAATGTAGGGCTCCCGAATATTAAGATTCACTCGGATGAGTCTTAATCGGATTGGAAAAGGATAATTTTAGGTTTGGAGGGTCTAGGGGTAAAATGGTCTCTTCCAGGCTAGGGGTGGTATTGTAATTACCCTAAGTATTTAATTAATTAATGAATGAATGAAAATAGTGGACAATTCGGGTAGGGTTGACCCAAATTGACCTATTTTCGCGAATTGAGCTACACCCGGGTTCGATCCTTGCTGGAAGCAATGTTAAATCTAATTAATTTATATTAATTATCTGATTTAAGTAAGGGCATGATGATTCATTTTACATAAACCTTAAAAAAAATCAGATTTTTAATTAATAAATAACAAGGAGTCCTAGTTTGACTAAGTCTTCAACTAAAACTCCTACACTTACTCTCATCTCTCTCCACTCTCATTCTCACGTCTCTCCACACTCTTTATCATGCTCATCATCAGCAAAAAGGAACAAAAAAATTAAAGTTCATCACTTGAAGAACTTGCACACAAAAACTCAAAAGAAAAACTAAACGAAAAAGGAAAAGCGAAAGCATTTTTCAAACGGTTTACGCGTGAGTTTTTTTTGGAGAAGCATTTGTTTTTCATGGGAATTGTCAGCACTTGAGATCAAATTTGATGAGAATTTGTTTTGATGAGATCAAATTTCATGGTAATGCCTTCTTTTGGGAAGGGCGGAGGTTCACGTAATTCTCATGAGATGAGAATGTCCACCAAGGTGGGTATGGGTCTCCCTAAATCTCCTAGTCTTTGAAATATATTGACAACATAGGGAAATAGCCAGTGGTTTTCCACCTAAGCGAGCTAGGGATGTTTTGGTTTCACCTTGGCCAGTGACTCCACCACGTTTTAGTGTGGGGAAGACACCGGATTTCATGATGCTCACATGATCTATGTCGGTTAAAGTTGAAGTTCCTCAAAGTATGAAAGATAATGACATGAATGATACCAAAGCTATTTGGATAGGATAATCAAGAGGTGAACTAGACTCAAGTAATGACAGTAGGTCATTCCTGGTCATTGCACAGTCAACCCGATGAGAGTCTTAAACAACATCCTAGGTATAGCTGGTGTTCACACCATCCTATGAATGAATAAAAATGATGTAAGTATGAATGAATGAAGCAGACTCTGTGTTTGCTAAAGAAGGCTCCCTAGTTGAGGTCCCATATGTTGAGCCTTCATTTTGGGAAGTCCTAATGTTAAGTCCGTGATTCCAAGGACTCACGGCATATGAACGAATGATATGTAATATATGTATGTGCTATATGAGATATGTTATGTGTTGTGTGCAATACGAAAAGAATGATGATGCATGTTACTCTCATAGCATGACTTTCCTAATCTGATTTGGCAATTCCAACTGACTTGGCTTTCCATAATTCATATCGTTAGGAGAGAGCTCTTCTTAATCATGCATGTCCTTGGTGTGTACTTGCATACACCCATACTTAGTACAAGTGTGTACTAAGCCCATACATTATACTATTTTAGTTGCAAGTTCAGGAGGGTGTTGAAGACATTCATTGCAGCTGTTCGGACATCAGAGCATTTCATCCGGACTTGGTAGGTCCTCATGCATTCGAAGATGCCTTCCTTTATATTTCTTGCTTAGTAGTAGGTTTGAACTAGTGGGGTAGGTTCCACTAGTGTTTCTTTCCTATTTTATTCAAATGCTTGTAATGATGCCGTTTTGGCAAGTATTACTTATGACATGAGATTCCATTTCTTTCAAGTTGCATGATCTTATAATTAGATGGTTGATGTATGAGCAATGAACTTCCTTAAAGATATGCGTTTATATGAAGTCTATGTGTACTTCACTATAAACAAAAAGTTTCAAATTTTCCGCTAAAATTAACCTAACGAATGTAATAACGACGTAATTACGCTTGTCTGCGACCTCCGAGAGGTCAACGACGCCAGTTTCGGCTAAGGTATAGACCCCAATCATGAAAAACTTGGTATCAAAGTGTTAGGTTAAATATCCAAGACATCAGGCTCATATCAACCACGTTAAGTAGTTTCTAAGTTATGGTAGTGAAGTGCACCACTATCATGAATTAGAGACTGCATAATGCTTAGGAAATTTTCCCTTCTTCAAATCTTATCGTACCTTATGAAATTTTGATTTCTTGGTGTCACGTTCATCAAAGGGTCGCTATGATAGGGATTCCGAGTCCAGAGTTAAGAGGAATAATGAAGTAGATACACCTCAGGAGAGGCCCCCGTGTTGGAAGTGTGGGAAAAACTGCATGGAGGACAGTGTATGATGGGCTCTAACGCTTGTTACAGTTGTGGCAAACCGGGTCACATGATGACGGATTGTCCGAATAGGAGAGGTAAAGAAAAAGGGAAGGAGAGAGTTTAGCGGAATGGTCCAAGTGAAGAGGCTCCAAGGAGGCAGTGATTTTTCGCACTCAAGTCTAGGGGTGCAGGGGAAGACACTTCTGGTGAAGTCTCGGGTGCGTAGCCTTAATTAGTCTTTCATGTATTTGACTGTGTATTGTGTTTATGCACTAGTATGAGGTTAATATGTTTGATTCATCATGTTGGTTGCTGATTTGTATGACTTATATGTTTACTTATGTTGTATGCTTTGACGAGACTAGTTTAGGAAAGAGTTCCTTAGTCTATTAATGTGAAGTTGCTAGTAGGTTTCAAGGATGTGCACCATCATGTTAATATGTGAATCAAATATTCACCAATGAGGAGTATTGAATTGCCTATGTATGGATATGTTATATAGATGACTTACTTGTTTCTAGTAAAGAGTAGTGTCATTCGGGGACGAATGTTACTAAGGGGGGGGGGGATAATGTAAGAACCTGGAAATAACTATGCAAAGTAATGCCTAACATACCTAGAATGCCTAGAGTAGACCGGGTTCACACGGCTTGATGTGGAACCAGAACTCAGAACCCATGTACCAGCCAAGCCAACCAACTTGGTGAGTTAGTTGAGCTAGTCAAGGTTGGGTCCAGCAATGTAGGGCACCCGAATATTAAGATTCACCCGGATGAGTCTTAACCGGACTTGAAAAGGGTAATCTAAGGTTTGGAGGGTCTAGGGGTAAAATGGTCTCTTCCAAGCTAGGGGTAGTAATGTAATTACCCTAAGTATTTAATTAAATAGTGGACAATTCGGGTAGGGTTGACCCGAATTGACCCATTTTCGTGAATTGAGCTCCACCCTGGTTCGATCCTGGGTGGAAGCAATGTTAAATCTAATTAATTTATATTAATTATCTGATTTAAGTAAGGGCATGATGAGTCATTTCACCTAAACCTTAAAAAAATCAGATTTTTAATTAATAAATAACAAGGAGTCCTAGTTTGACTAAGTCTTCAACTAAAACTTCTACACTTACTCTCATCTCTCTCCACTCTCATTCTCACGTCTCTCCACACTCTTTATCATGCTCATCATCAGCAAAAAGGAACAAAAAAATCAAAGTTCATCACTTGAAGAACTTGCACACAAAAACTCAAAAGAAAAACCAAACTAAAAACGAAAAGTGAAAGCATTTTTCAAACGGTTTACGCGTGAGTTTTTTTTGGAGAAGCATTTATTTTTTATGGGAGTTGTCAGCAGTTGAGATCAAATTTGAAAGGTGTTAAACGACGAAAAAGTTATGGGTTTTCTTCCTCTTTGTCCCTTTCCGAAGAGACCCCTAAGTTTCAGTCAAATTCTAATCCAAAAACTAGGAATGTGTTTCCCATTGCATGTCCCAATCACTAGCTCCCATCGATTGTTGTAGGTTGGGTATGTTTGCTGGTAGAATTTAGGGATGTAATGTGTTTTCATGATGATTATATACATGTATTTATGTTCAAATTTATGTGATGATGAAAATGTGTGCAATGTGTGTGTAGCCGTGTTCTTGAGAATGGTTTGGAGCATGAAAAAGGCATGTTTAAATCCTTGTGTTTTTGTATAAAATTACTTGGAAATGATGCATATAATAATGTACGAAATGACTAACGAATTTACCATAAAAATCTATGGTATAAATGTTGAAAAAGGGGTATTGAAAAGATGACCAAATTTCCAGAAATCTGGAAATATGGCTCGGGTTGGGTAGTGTTGAGGGAGGTGCATTTCATTATTTTTTTGAATGTGAGGTCATTAGGTAATGAACCCAAGACCTCACCATATGCAAGCTATAAAAAAATTCAATAATAAAAATGAGGTAAGGGGGATTCGAAATGGGGTAAGGCTCAAGTGAAGAGTTAGGAGAAAAATGAAAGAAAAATAAAATGAGTGGTGTGGGGATCGAACCCACAACCTCTTGGATAGGTGAGAGAGAGAGGAGAAAAATGAAAGAAAAATAAAATGAGGTGTGTGGGTATCGAACCCACAACCTCTCGGATAGGTGAGGGAGTTAGGATATAGAAACTTAAAGAATAATAAAATGAGGTTGTGGGGGATCGATCCCACATCCTCTTGGTCTCAAACGAAAAGAAGAGAGGAAAGAAAAGAAAGAAAAAGAAGTATAGGCGTTGGGGCTCGACCTCGGGTCCCCAAACTGAAATTTTTAAATCAAAATTCAATATAAGACTAAGTGTTGCTCAATGGATTTGAAATCGGGTTCCCTTGCCCAATTCCGTATTGATGCATAAGTCTTACGTGAATAAATAATTAATGAATGCTGCCTATGGGAATCGAACTCGAGACATTGGCATACCTACAAGATGCATAAGTCTTGTACCATATAATCTTGGGTAAGTATGAATCACTTAGATGAATTATGAATGAAGACTCATGGCTTGTACGTATGGATCCATAAGTCCAGCGTACATTTAAAAATAAGTGAACCTAAGAGGTATGTAATGAGATGATGTGAACCCAGAAGAGTTAAGTAAGAGTGTGAAACACACTAAAAGGCCAAGTGCATTGGCATAAGACGAAATGAACATTCACGTGACGAGGTGAGTAATTATGTTATACTATGATGCTAATGAAAATAGTGACAACATGACTATAGGCTAGTGCAAGTAACACAAGCTGCATCTACGCCCAAAAATCAATGTCACTAAATGAAATTTCTAAGAGAGTATATTTATGCTAAACGATGAATAAGCAAAGGAAGAGTGGCTACATGAGGATTAGCTGGTACAAGTGAGACATGTTGTATCTACGCCTAGAATCAATGTCCCTTAATGTAAATTCCAAGAGAGCATATGTATGTTATACGATGAACAAATAATGAAATGTGAGTAAAGATGAAATGAAAAGATGTTAAGAAAGAACAGGGTGACACCACAATATGAGGCTACTGCAAGTGAGACAAGCTGTACCTACGCCAATATAAGGTCACCAAAAAGTACTCACCTAAGAGAGTGTTGAATATTAAGAGACGAGTCTCAATCACACTCTATATGTAAGTGTAAGGACAATTCACACTTCATACGTAAAGAAGAGATGATAGATCATCTAATGAGCTACGACTACCTCATGCTAGAAGCAAGCTTCGATGATGTATGAGTTGAATGTAAATAGGAACTTTAAACGGAGCACTGATAGGCTAGCTATGAGTGGTGATGCCTTCTTTCGGGAATGGCGGAGGTTCACGTAATTCTCATGACATGAGACTGTCGACCAAGTTGGGTATGGGTCTCCCTAAATCTCCTAGTCTTCGAACTATGCTGCCAACATAGGGAACTAGCCAGTGGTTTTCCACCTAAGCAAGCTAGGGATGTTTTGGTTTCAACTTGGACAGTAACTCAACCACTTTTCGGTATGGGCAAGACACCGGATTTCATGATGCTCACATGATCTATGTCGGTTAAAGTTGAAGTTCCTCAAAGTATGAAAGATAATGAAATGAATGATACCAAAGGTGTTTGGATAGGATAATTAAGAGGTGAACTAGACCCAAGTAATGACAATAGGTCATTCTTGCTCATTGCGCAGTGAACCTGATGAGAGTCTTAAACAACATACTTGGTATAGATGGTGTTCACACCAGCCTACGAACGAATAAAAATGAAGTATGTATGAATGAATGAAGCAGACTCTGTGTTTGCTAAAGAAGGCTCCCTAGTTGGGGTCCCATATGTTGAGCCTTCGTTTTGGGAAGTCCTAATGTTAAGTCCGTGATTTCAAGGTCTCACGGCATATGAACGAATGATATGTAATATATGTATGTGCTAAATGAAATATGTTATGTGTTGTGTGCAATATGAAAAGAATTATGATGCATGTTACTCTCATATCACGGCTTTCCTAATCTGATTTGGCAAGTCCAACTGACTTGGCTTTCCATAATTCATATCGTGAGGAGAGAGCTCTTATTAATCATGCATGTCCCTTGTGTGTACTTTCATACATCCATACTTAGTACAAGTGCGTACTAATCCCATACATTATACTATTTTAGGTGCAGGTGCAGGAGGGTGTTGTCGACATTCATTGCAGCTGTTCGGACATCAGAGATGTTCATCCGTACTTGGAAGGTCCTCATACATTCGAGGTTGCCTTCCTTTATATTTCTTGCTTAGTAGTAGGTTTGAACTAGTGGTGTAGGTTCCACTAGTGTTTCTTTCCTATTTTATTCAGATGCTTGTAATGATGCCGTTTTGGCAAGTATTACTTATGACATGAGATTCCATTTCTTTCAAGTTGCATGATCTTATAATTAGATGATTGATGTATGAGCTATGAACTTCCTTAAAGATATGCGTTTATATGAAGTCTATGTATACTTCAACTATAAACAAAAAGTTTCAAATTTTCTGCTAAAATTAACCTAACGAATGTAATGACGACGTAAGTAGGCTTTTCTGCGACCTCCGAGAGATCAACGACGCCGGTTTCGGCTAGGGACTAGACCCCGGTCATAAAATATATATGCTTTCATATTGTTAGTTGTCTTATTGATGTTTGACTGCGAGTAAAAATCACAGTCTCACCTTATTCTTTACTTACTTTTTCTTTGAGTTTAAGATTTTCTTTGTTAGCTGTCTGATTGATGTTTGACCGTTGTTTGTTTGAATTAAGTTTTAACTTCACCATAGATTGTAAAAAGTATTGTATTGCTTTGTTTCATAAGTATGAAATTGGTTGTGTCTGCACAGGTTGCATCCAATATTCGTGTTGCCTCTTTTCTATTGATAAAACAGATTACTTGAAACGAAATAATTGATGTGTCATAAATTAGTGAGATGAGTGTTAAGAATTTAGGGCTGCAAAACATGTCTTTTATCAAGATGGTTGTGGAGGTTTGGTAAAGATGATCATGCTCTTTCGAAGGATGTAATCATTAACAAATATAGACAGACTGAGCAATGGACAACCAATACTATGACTAGCACTTATGGGGTCTCATTATGGAGAAGTACAAAAATTTGTTGCCTAAATTGTCTGGGAGCATAGGTTATAAGGTAGGTGAAGGGACTAGTATTCTATTTCGGAAAGACAAATGGATCGGCCAGAACTCACAAAGAATGAAATATCATCTTTAGGAGGCTTCTGAATGACTGGGAGATTAAGAGTGTGACAAACTTGTTTAAATACCTTTCTTAATACGTTTATGTGCAATTTAGTCTAGTACGTACACCTCTACAAGACTTACCCTCTATGCTGCTCCATGATAGAATCATTTACAGTGACATTTGCAACATTTTGGCATAGCTAGGTGTTTGGATATACATGATATGACATTCAACTTGTTCCTTGTACCATTTTATCCTAGTTTATGTTGTCTCTTAAAAGAGTGAGTTCATTTATTGAGTAGCATGGTTTAGGATGAAAAAGTTTGTTGAATGCTTCCTTTCGGAATTATCTACAATGCTTAAGTAATTGATAGATAAGTCTTTTAGAATTATCTTCAGTTCTTCTTTTCTGAATTAAGTTTTGGACAATCCCCTCGTGTTATAGAACCATGGTTCTGGATGAAAAACTATGGAGAAAGGGGAAAATTCCCCGTGTTACAGAAGAAAGTTCTTTATCTTCTCATGTAATCATTTATCATCAAACGAATATAAATTTATGCAAATTCTTTTTGTAGGTATCAAAAATGAAGAAAGGGGAGAAGATCATAGCAATGAAGATGATCTAATTGACCTTACTTGAGAAGATTTTTGAAAATATGATATTAGATAGTTCTAATATTCATTATGCTATCAAACATTTAAAACTTATATCGTAACTCGTTAGTAGTATTGATGAAATACCTAACGAATCATTTGTGTTTGAACATATGTTTTGCTTTTAGGGATATATTATCATCTCTTGATGTTTATAAAACATTTTGAAAGGATTACTAATAATATATATATATATATATATATATATATATATATATATATATATATATATATATATATATATATATATATATATATATATATATATATATATATATATTGTATTCTAATTTATTATATATATATTTTGATAGTGTCATACAAGTAAGATTTCTATATCATGTAGATCATATATATATTGCAATATGTTTTAAATCAATTAGAACCGAACGTATGTTGAATATATAATATAATCAATTGCAATAGAATAGGAAATCGTTGAAATAGGTTAAAATTTTATTGCAATAGAACTGAAATATTAACTTTTTTTATATAAATAACCGTTGCTATAAATAAAATAAGTGTTGCAATATGTACTCGACAAATTATAATAGAATAGGAAATCGTTGTTATAGGTTAAATTGTTCTTTCAATAGAATTGGAAATCGTTGATTTTTATAAAAATAACCATTGCTATAAATAAAAGAAGTGTTGCAATAAGATCTCTACGACAACGCTTTTAAAATGTTGCATATACCAACTATTTCGGTCGCCACATTACAACCGTTGCATTAACCATTGCCATAGCTCTATGACCACGCGAGCTGATGTAACACTTGAAAACCCATTGCGCTAGATCTATGGCAATGGTTTGTGTATCTATAGCAACGGTTTTCTTCGTGTTTCCACAAGACTATTTTCCAGTAGTGAAAATAGAAAAGTCTAAAGTCTCTTCTCACATATAAACCTTCTATAAGATATACAAGTTTAGAAATAGCCAATACATAGTACGCCATTATAGGCTTACATCAATTGTCTCCATGATAAAAGAAAGAACAATCGTCTCTAAAAAAAAGAAACATCATAGCTATAATGGAACATGGAAACATCCCCGGACTTGAGGACTCACTAATGACTTGGGAAAAGATTCAAGTCTTCCTTGCATGTGGCCATGAAATTCCTGAACGGTCGGAACCTAAAATGTTTGAGAAAAGGGAAAAAAATATGGGTTAGTACATCACACATACTAAGTATGGCTTCTATGTACAAAAATAGTATATGCATGGAAAAAGGACATTTTAGTAAAAATAATGCTTTCTATCTATTTATCTCAACATGTAAAAATAGTTGCACAATAAGTCAATTCAACATAACATCGACCCAACATATAGACAACCAGCAATACTTGTGCAATTCCAAGGATAGAATCCCATAACCATATCGAAAGCTAAGCATCACATTAAGCAACCCACTTCATACTTACAACATATTCTCATAATTCATCATGACATCTTCAATACATATATACTACTCATAGATTATCAACATAATTATAATCATAATCATAATTATAATAATAAAAGAACACTACTAGAATCATCCCTTAGGATCCCACATGTGCAATGTGTAAGAGAAGGCTCATACCTCCCTCACACTATGTAGTAGCCTTTAAGACAACCCTAATAAGAGTTAACATACTTAACTTGTTCATTTACTTGTTACATTAGGGGAAGAATTTCTATAAGAGACATGAGACCATCTGATCAACATGGAATCTGTTGTTCTACTCCCACACCGAAAAGAGAGGGTTAACACTTGCCTAAGGTGTAACCTTTCGTACATATCTATCTAGGTGGATCCGCTAAGCTATAAGTCCTATGTGGTCACATATTTAAGGATCAAGGAGATTGTTACTAGGAACCGTAACTTACTAACGTGGAGGTCCCCATATCTTGAGACAACGCATAACTTCGGAATCCGGACATACTAAACGTGAGAAAACCCATGTGGGAGGCTGGACATACAAAATGTGAGACCTCCATCTCATTTACATTCCCTTTCGATTCTAAGAACCTATTCCCGTCTTATAACCATCTTAGTCATCTCATAAGCAATCACTAGCATTTACTAGGCCCTTGTGCAGACATATCAACATAATAGCTCATAGGTAATTACATGTGAAACCAATCCTTTCACTCTAGAACCATTAACTAGTGAGTAAACCATTCAATTAACTATTTATTATAATCATGAAAAGTTACATTCAATCATAGAACAATCATATCATAACATGTATAAACATTTCATAGTGAATTTAGGGTTAAGGATGGGGGATACTAGTCGTCAACATTACCACAACACATTATACATACAAGCATCACTATCTAAATAACTCTTCTTGCATAATTGAACCCAAGAAAGAATCAAGTTGGTACCTTATTGCCCTTTTCATGATCCTTCATACTTCTATTACTCAAGAAAACATAACCAATACATAATCAAGGTAAATTTAAGGAGTAATACTTGGTTAATATCAATCTATATAATCCACATACTCATCATCTTTCTTAATTACCATAAAAGTTGAAGGTTTCATGAGTTTAGGGAAGATCGAGGGTTCAAGGGGAAATCTCAAGTAATTATCAACAATAAGACATAGTTCTATAATTAATCGACAATAAAATATCATAATTAATCACAATTGAAAAATAATTTTGGTTTTAAAAGAGAATCCATTTCTAGATTGAAACCCTAGTCTTGGTGTAGTTTGAAACCATAGTTGCAGGATCTTCTTGGGAGAGAATCCCAAGAGTGAAAGAAACCATACCTTGATGATGATATTGCCATGAATGTGGAATGAAATCCTTTGTGAATTCGTCTTCAACTTGGAGCCTTAGTGTTCCTTCAATGGAGGTTTTGAGTTTGGGAAGATAGAGGTTAGAGAGATGTGGTTTAGTGAATTATGGGGTGCTGTGTGAGTTTAATGAGGGGTATGTCTTATATAATAACTTAACTAACATAATTAACCTTCCCATAACTCCTATTTTACAACCTAAGAAAATAACTAATTAAGTGACTCACTTAAAGTTGAACAACCTAAAACCAGACCCTGACCTACGAGACCCCGACCTACGGTCCGTAAGTCAGTCGATGCCAGCCCACGCCCCCCATACTGTACAGCATCTATGGTATCAGAGACTTTGTTTTTGGCCACTATTTGAAAGTGGCTAAGGCATTTCCTATGTAGTCCATCGACGCCTCGTTGATAAGATGAAAGACCGTCGCTTGGTGTCGTAGGTAGCCACTATCATATGACAACTTTTAGTCATTTTGATAGGGTCCTCCCCAAGGACCCTTAGGGTATTCTTTAGAGAGTCGTAGCTGGACATTTCGACTCTAAACACACTCTAATACATGTTTAATACCTTTCTACCAAATTTCATTAAATTTCGACTCCTAAAACCACATGAAACCTGCCAAGTCACACTAGCACCTATTTCACTATTCTTCGGTCGTCATGGACGTTCCATGTCGTTTTGGTCCCAAATATTCTCAACCAAGTTATTTAAAGTTCTGTAGGTCTAGAATCATTATAATTCCTTATGCGAGGTTCTAATATAGGTAATCGAATTTCAGAGGTGTTTCAACTAAGAAAATCCATTGGGACATCATAATTGTAATTCACATACATAATCATAGTTCATTTCATAACATAAGAAAAGTCAACCTTAATATGCATTCATACTAATAATACATAAACATAAGTCTTTATTTCATAAGAGGATCCAATACTAACCTTTCTTAAAGTCCACTTGTGCAATGCACGAGTAGGGTCCATAGTCCTACCTACACTAAATAAACTTCTCAAGGAGTTATGATTAAAGTTCATATTCTTATCTTAGTTCATTTCTTAACCTTCAGGAAAAATAGCCATAACCGACATAGACCATGTGAGCTATATGAAATACGATGTTCTACTCCCACACCGAAAAGAGAGGGTACAACTTGCCAAGGTAGAACCTTAATAAATAATATCTATTCTAGTGGATCCACTAATCTAAGACCAACTCGGGCATATAGTAATGGAACAAGGAGATTGCTACTAGAAACCTTGACTTGCTAGACGTGGAGGTTTCCATCTCATGACACAACATCTATATTGAGAACCCAGACTTTCTAAATGTGAAGGTTCTATTTTGGGAAGCCGGACATGCTAAACGTGAATCCCCCACTATAATTTTTAATGTTCACTTGGTGCTAAGCTCAAGCGCCCCCTTTTAAACATCGTTAAGCCTCTATTTATCATTAGTTCATAAAGTATGTTAGGAACTTAGTTCCCTCATATATCGTATAGCTCAAAGGTTGCTAAGATGAGAATGTCCTTTCATAATAGAGCCTACATTTATGTGAGAATGTCCTTTCACGTAATCATATCATATTCACAATATAGTCTAATTTAGAGTACAATTGAGTAATAGTTTTCAAGAGACTCGCTTTCACTTGATTATCATAAACCTTATACATTCGTACATTCATGTGCGTGTATACCTATGTGAGAAAGCCTTCCACATAACCATCTTTGGACAACACATGTTCATACTTCACTAATCATATACTTTTCACGCATAAGAAGATGTAATGGTGCATATGCAAATTATCCTTTCAATTAACACCATAAACATATGATACTCATAGTTATTCATGAAGTGTGTGTTTGTTCATATTGGTCATCATGATCACATAAGAGAAACAACTTAGTTACTGAGGAAACCACCCTTACAAGGATCAAAATACATATACAATGTATCCCTCAATTCATAAGCATCTCACATCTAGAATATTTAGTGAATCTAGACAATACACCACATTACATCATAGGAGACAAGAGCATATTCAAGATTTGAATAGAAGACTCCTAACATGCACAAGATCATATATTCATATAGGGTTAATTTAGGTAGGGGACATCCTATAATGGTACTTATCACAACCAATCATGTAGACCATACCTTACCCTAACATCACCATACACATTCTACTTCACATCATCAATAAACCTAGATCATGATACATAATTGAGGACTAATCATATAACCTTCATACTCATGATTATCATCATATCAATTAAATCTACATCTATTTACCTCAATGCCATGATAACAACATGTAGAGATAGAAAAGAATATAAACACCACAACCATAAGTGGACCATACCACAAAACATCAATTCCATTACTAAAGATTAGGAAATTAGGTCAAATCACCAATACTCCAAGCCATGATCATCATTGACAAATTCCCAAAAACTCATAATCAATAGATGTATATAGCAATAGTACTCAACAATACATCATAAACTAAGCATAATTCAATAAATAGCTAATCAAGACCACACGACCCACTTTACAGGCTAAATTGAGAAATAGTAAGATCATGGGTTCTTTCATAAATTCCATAGGAAATCATTATAAAAAAATAATTCATCATTTATTCATCATTATAATGACTTATAAAATTGTTTGACAATTAACCCATGCTTGGATTGAAAATTGAGAATGTTGACCTTAGATTCACATTGGAAAATCTTTCATAGAATTCCTTAGAAGAAGAGTTATCTAAGGATCAAGGGTTACCATACCTTATTGATTAAAGATCCGTGAAATTGGGGAAGAATCATTTGAAAATCCATCTTCTAGCTTGAGTTTGGCCTCCAATGGAGTTGTGAGAGAATTTTGGAAGAGAAGAGGGTTTTGATTTTTTATTGCTCATTGGGTATTTGTGTTTTCACATGGAAATGGCGGTAATAATGACTAAAAAATTGCTTATAACCAACCCCCAAAGTACCCAAAACATCCCTACACTTATTTGGAATTTTTGAAATGTCCAATTTGGCTTTTTATTGATGCAGCCACAACTAGGACATGGCTGCGCGTCACGGAGGAAGCTCCCAGTTTTTCTTCATGAATTTATTTTAAAGCAGTGAGCCTCCAGATAGTCGTGCAATGCAGAGGAAATTTGAGTGCCAAGCCCCCGACGAGTACTGGACTCCACATCAAACTCTAAGGGCCGCTTTCTGTTATCATCATATGACTTCTGCCGACTGTAAGCAGTAGAAAACCTGTCCCTAATCACTCTCACCTTCTCTAAGGCCTCATGAATGATCTCTGGACCCAAAATCGATGACTCTCCAACCTCGAACCACCCAACTGGAGATCTACACCTCCTACCATACAGTGCCTCAAACACTGCCATCCCAATGCTGGAGTGATAGCTATTATTATACGAGAACTCTATCAAAGGCAGATGGTCATCCCAGTTACCTCTGAAGTCTATCACACATGCTCTCAACATGTCTTCTAATGTCTGAATGGTGCGCTCTGCCTGCCCATCTGTCTGAGGATGAAAGGCAGTGCTAAGCTTTACATGCGTGCCCAAGCTCTTCTGGAAAAATCTTGAGAAATGTGAAGTAAACTGAGCTCCTCTATCTGAAATGATAGACAAGGGAATCTCATGCAATCTCACAATCTCATCAATGTAGAGTCTCGCATAATCCTCGGCTTTGTAAGTAGACTTCACAGGGATAATGTGGGCAGACTTAGTCAATCTGTCCACAATAACCCATATGGAGTCATGCTGCCTCCTAGTCCTTGGAAGACCAACCACGAAGTCCATATTAATGGGCTATCACTTCCAAGTTGGAACCTCAATAATCTGAGTCAGATCGCCAGGCTTAAGATGCTCTGTCTTGACCTGCTGACAATTAGGACACTTGGCCACATATTCTGCAATGTCCTTCTTCATGCCATCACACCAATAAATCTGCTTAAGATCATGGTACATCTTGGTGGAACCTGGATGTATGGAATATCTGGAACCATGGGCCTCTGCAACAATCCTGGTCCGCAAATCATCAACATCTGGTACACACAGCCTGTCCTGATACCTAATTATGCCATCACCTCCCAAAGCGAAAGACTCATTCATCTTCATCAGCACTGAGTCCTTCAGCTCCATCAACATAGCATCTAAATGTTGACCCTGCTTGACTTCAACTACCAAGGATGATTCAGAACTAGGATGAACTGAAACATCCCCACTAGTAAAGTCAACCAATCGCACACCCAGTCTGGCCAGTCTGTGTACCTCTTTCACCAGCTCCTTCTTCCCATCCTCAACGTGGGTTGTACTTCCCATGCTAATCCTGCTCAAAGCATCATCTACAATATTAGCCTTACCTGGATGGTAGTGCACATTCATGTCATAATCCTTCAACAGCTCCAACCATCTCCGCTGACGTAGATTCAACTCCCTCTGAGTGAACACATACTGGAGACTCTTGTGGTCTGTGAATACATCCACATACACTCCATACAAGTAGTGCCTCCACAGCTTAAGTGCAAACACCACACCTATCAACTCCAGGTCATGAGTGGGATTATTCTTCTCATGAACCTTGAGCTGTCTGGACGTATAGGCTATCACCTTACCAACCTACAAAAGAACACAACCCAAACCAACCGTACATGCATCACATTAAATAGTGTAATTCTCACCACACTTAGGCAAAGTAAGCACCGGTGCTGAAGTGAGTCTGTCCTTGAGCTCATGGAAACTCCTCTCACAAGTCTCCATCAACTTAAACTTGGCTTTCTTCTTAGTCAAAGCTGTCAATGGGGCAGCAATGGAAGAAAAGCCATCCATAAACCTGCGGTAGTAACTAGCCAATCCAAAAAAGCTATGGATGTCAGTGGGAGTAAGAGGCTTTGGCCAGTTCTTCACAGCCTCAGTCTTCCTGGGATCCACCTCCACGCCCTGATCGGACACAACATGACCCAGGAAGGTCACTGATCTCAGCCAGAATTCACATTTGCTGAACTTGGCATACAACTGATGTTGTCTAAGTACCTGCAAGGTTAGTCTCAAATGATGTTCATGCTCTTCCTTGGTCTTAGAGTAGATGAGAATGTCATCAATGAATACTATGACGAAAGAGTCAAGGTATTCACGGAAGACCATGTTCATGAGATCCAAAAATGCAGCAGGTGCATTCGTGAGAACAAATGACATGACTAGAAACTTATAGTGACCATAGAGGGTACGAAAGGCTGTCTTTCGGATATCTCCATCCCTAACCCTAAGCTGATGGTACCCTGAACGAAGATCAATTTTTGAAAAGAAACTAGACCCATGGAGATGATCGAACAAATCATCTATTCTGGGATGTGGATACTTATTCTTTATAGTGACTTTGTTGAGCTGCTGATAACCGATACGAATTCTAAGGGTTCCATCTTTATTTTTCACAAACAACACTGGAGCGCCCCAAAGGGATATACTCGGCTGAATGAAACCCTTGTCAGTGAGATCTTTTAACTGTAGCTTCAACTCTTTGAGTTCAGCTGGAGCCATTCTGTAAGGAGGAATTAAAATTGGTTTAGTATCGGGTTCTAAGTCGATACCAAAATCAATCTCTCGAGGGGGAGAGACTCCAGGCAAATCATCAGGAAACACATCTAGGAACTCATTCACTACAGACACTGAGTCTATGGAAGGAATGTCATGATCTAGATCATTAAAACTCATAAAATGACACAATAACCCCTAAGACATCATTTTATTGGCCTTGAGGTTCAAAATCAAGAGGTTAGGACGACTCGAGTTGTACCCCTTCCAGACTAGCTCCTCTTCATTAGGGAAACGAAATCTCACCACTCTAGTACGACAGTCCAAGCAAGCATAACAACTGTGAAGCCAGTCCATGCCAAGAATAACATCAAAATCATGCATGGGTAACTCAACCAAGTCTACACACATAGTCTTACCACTTATAACTATTGGGCAACCCTTGTTTACTCTATCAGTTCTTACATTTTCTCCTAAAGGTGTACTAACCACTATAGGATCATGTAGAACTTTAGGTAATATCTCAAAAGTGAGAGCAAGCAAAGGAGTTACAAAGGAAAGCGTAGACCCTGGATCAAGTAAAGCATAAACAGAAGTTGAGAATACTTACAGCATACCTGTGACCACATCAGCGGACTTCTCCTGCTCCTCCCTGTCCTTCAGGGCATAGAATCTATTCCTCTTAGGAGGCTCGGCTACTGCTGCACCCTGTGGATTAGGCCTAGGCTGAGCATTACCTCCATCCTGACCCCTGTTTTGTGGGCAATCTCTAACCATGTGTCCACTCTTACCGCAATTTAAGCAGGCATTAGTGCCCTGTCTGCACTCTCCACTGTGAGCTCGGCCACACTTAGCACAATTCTTTTTAGGACGCTGCATCTCACCTCCATTGCCCTTCTTGGGCTCAGGTCTGCCTTATCTAGGTGTTGTACTCATCTGAAAGTTTGAGTTCCCAGAAATCTGCTGCCCCTTCTTGAACCTGGGCTGCTCACGGACGCTAAAATTGTTTCTGTGTCCTCCATGGCTAGGACCTGCCTGATCTTGAGGCTTAGGCCTCCTAGCATCATGAACACCCCTCTTTTTACGGCTGTCCTCTACCTGCTGGACATGCACCATCAACCTGGAGAGGTCTATATTATCATGAAGCATCGCAGACCGACACTCCTCCTCTAGATCTCCATTGATTCCTGTGAGGAACCTGCTCATCTCATCCCTGCTGTTAGACACAAGGGAAGTAGCATACCTGGATAATTTAACAAACTTCAGTACTCACCTCATCTTTGCTATTAGATATTAAGGAAAGTAACATACCTTGATAGCTTAACAAACTTCAGGGAATACTCCCTAACTGTCATAGAGCCTTGTTTAAGGTTGATGAACTCCTCAACCTTGGCTTCCCTCATCTCTCTCGGGAATAATCTCTCCAGAAATGCTGTCTTGAACAGCTCCCGAGTGACTGGAAATCCACCCAAAACTCGGCTATGTTGCCACATCTTGCACCAAGTCTGTGCCACATCCTTGAGCTGATAGGAAGCCAGCTCAGCCTTCTCAGTATTTGTGGCCCCCATAGCTACCAGAATCTTATGCAACTCATCCACAAACTCATGGGGATCCTCTGCAGTCCTAGACCCTGTGAAAATGGGAGGATTCATCCTCGTGAAATTCCTCAGCCTGTCAGCCATGCTACGAACCGGTGGGTTCTCCTTCTGAACAACCTGTCGGTTGACCGGAGCAGTCATAGCCTGGGCCTGCATAGTAATGGCCTGTGCCATCTGGGCCAGAGATGCCCTCACCTCAGCATCAGTCAACCCAGCTGGGTTAACTGGCACAGACACTCCTTCAGCTGGAGCCTGGGGTGGAACCTGATTGCCCCAGCAGCTGCACCTCCTCTCCTCTGACCAATAGTCCTCCTAGTATTCATTCTCTGAAAACAACAAAGATTGATGTTAGAAACGCTCATAACACCAAGAAATTAGTCATTAGGAAAAGCACGATAAGTTCACAAAAAGGGAAGTTTTCCTATGCATCAAGCAGTCTCTAATCCAGGTTAGTGGTGCACTTCACTACCATGACTCAGAAACTACTCAATTTGGTTGATGTGAACTCATTATTATCAAAATTTAACCTAGTGCTCTGATACCAACTTTGCCACGACTGGAATCTAGACCCCAGACGAGACCGGCGTCGTTGACCTCTCAGAGGTTGCAGACAAGCCTACTTACGTCATTCTTACTTCATCTAGGTTAATTTTAGCAGAAAATTTGGAACGTTTTGTTTCTTAACATACTTGTTAAACATTCTTATCATTTCATAATTGTTCACCATAAACCATCTAACATTAAGAAATAATCAACTGAAAGAAATAGTCCAATAAGTATTAAGTGTATAATTGCCAAAATGGCAACAATACAAAGTCTGAATAAAAACAGAAAAGAAACACTAGTGGAACATGCTCCACTAGCTCAACTCTAAAACTAAGCTAGAATATAAAACAGTAGCATCCTCGAAAGCATGATGACCTATCAACTCCGGATGAATGATGGACGTCCGAATAACTACAACAATGATCCTGTAGCTCTATCGTCCACCTGTGCCTGCACCTAAAAATAGTATAGTTGTATAGGGTTAGTACACACTTGTACTAAGTATGGGTATATGCAAGCACACACCAAGGACATGCATGAGAAAGAACAGCTCTTTCCTAACAACATGATTTTTGGAAGTCAAGTCAGTGGACTTGCCAAATTGGGATTAGGAAAGTCAGTGAGCTTTCCAAATTTGGATTAGGAAAGTCATGCCATGAGAGTAACATGCATCATCATACGTATCATATTCCACACAGCACATAACATCATACATATATCTCATATCATAGAACATAACATATAAGACATAGCTTCTTTCATATCATTCATTCATATGCCATGAGACCTTGGAATCATGGACTTGACATTAAGACTTTCCAAAATGAGGGCTCAACATATGGGACCTCAACTAGGGAGTCTTCATTAGATAACACAGAGTTTGCTTCATTCATTCATACGTGTGATCATATAGTTTAAGACTTTCATCGGGTTTGCTGTACAATGATCAAGAATAACCTAATGTCATTACCTGAGTCTAACTCACCTTTTGATTATACTATCCTAATACCTTTGGTATCATTCATTTCATTATGTGCTTCATTTGAGGCTGGCCTCATTCATTCTTTGGGAACTTTAACTTTAACCGACATAGATTATGTGAGCATCATGAAATCCAGTGTCTCCCCCACACCGAAAAGAGGTGGAGTCACCGGCCAAGGTGATCCAAAACATGCTAGCGTACATGGGAATTTAACCCCGCAAGATCCCTATATTGGTAGTATAGGTTCGAAGAGCAGGAGATAAAAGGAGACCTATACCCGGCAAGCCGGACAGTCTCATCTCATGAGAGTTACGTGAACCTCTGCCCTTCTCGAAAGAAGGCATCACCGCTCATAACTAGTCTATCGGTGCTCAGTATAAAGTTCCATTTCATTCAACTAATACGTCATGGAAGCTGGCTTCTAGTATGAGGACATCATAGCTCATTAGATGATTTCTCATCTCATCATTAGTATTAAGTTTGTTAATCTCAATACTTTCATTAGAGTGTTCATAGAGACTAGTCTCTTCATTATCTTACACTCTCATAGGTGAGTACATTTTGGTAACCTTTACTTAGGCTCATTTGAGATTGCTCTCATAATTAGCATTAGCCTCATATCATGTTGTCACTACATTCATTGTCATTATCACATTTACTCTTCATATTTACTCACCTCATTTTACGTGAATGTTCATTTTATCATATGCCAATATACTTGGCCATTGGTGTGTTTGATACCCTTACTTAACCCTTCTAGGGTTTCATCATTTTGTTGTTCGTTTCATCATTCAGTACATACATCTTAGGTTCACTTACTTTTAAACGTATGCTAGACTTATGAGTCTATACACACAAGCCATGAGGCTTCATTCCTAATTCGTTAAGTGAGTACTACATTCCTAAGATTATGTAGTACAAGACTTATGTATCTTGTATATATGCCATGATCTTGATTTCGATCTAAGTAGGAGGCACTATTCTTGTATATTTTGTTCACGTATGACTTATGTATCAATACAGAAGTTTGGGCAAGGAAACCCAATTTCGAATACTTGAATATCAGTTACATTTTTCATTGATTTTATTATTAATATTCATAACATTTTAACTCTAGATTAAATCCCAATATTGATATCGTATCATTAATTTTCTACTTAATTTTTTAAGTTGGCCGAAGGGTTGTGGGTTCGAACCCCCACAACCCCTTTTTATTTTTCATTAACATTACTTTGCTCATTTTCGCCCAACCAAGAGGTTGTGGGATCAAACCCCCACAGCCTCTTTGATTTTTAGTATTTAATTCGCTGGGATAGGGAGGTTGTTGTTTCGAACCCCCACAACCTCCTTATTTTTAACTTAATTTCGCTAGAGGCTTGGGAGGTTGTGGGTTCGAACCCCCACAACCTCCTAACTTTATTTTTTTATTTAATTTCGGCGAGTGGAACTGAGGTTGTGGGATCGAACCCCCACAACCTCACTTTATTTCTTTAGTTAATTTCGCCTTATTCTTTTTCAGCCTTGAGGTCGTGGGTTTGATTCCCACGCCTCACGTTTTCTTTTCTTTATTTTCTCCCCTTTCGCGCGTGCCTGGAGGTGGTGGGTTCGAATCCCACGCCTCCCATTTATTTACTTAATTTATTTTTCTCTTCTTTGTCCTTCAGTTCGCGAGTTCAATTCCCCCAGCCCCCTCTTTCTTTTCCCTTGTCGCGAAATCTAGTAGCCAAGGGTCGATTCCCCAAAGCCCCATTTTCTTTTTCTTTGTCGCAAAACCAGTAGCTAAGGGGTTCGATTCCCCTTAGCCCCTTCACGTTTTTTTTTCTTTTTCAGCCTCCTTAACATGTGAGGTCTTGGGTTCAATTCCCATTGACCTCACTTATTTTATTTTCCCTTTAAAAACCCAGTTTTTAACTTTATTGTAGAGTGCACAAATCTGGGAATTTATTCATAGTTTTTACCTTCCTTAAATCAACTTTTCATATTGGTTTCGTAGGGCATTTCACCAAACACTTAGTATCTAATTTAGGTGTAGTTTAGAGGTTACATTTAGTCAAGCGTTTTCACTCAAAATTTGTAACTTCGCACACCATATGAACATCACGTTATGCACAACTTTAACACATGAAATACAAGAAGAAAACATGCCGTACACGCCTCTAAACAGTGGCTAAGACATCACTGCCAATGTACACACATACACACATTTTCTTCGATTACACATTGGTTATCATTTTCATGATTTCACGCACATAAAAATATTCACATTCAACATAAAACATCACACCTTGCCTAAATCTACCAGCACACAATACCCAACCTACGAAATCGTTTGGGAGCTAGTGATAAGGACATGCAACGGGGAATAACCTTAGTTTCAGAGTGAATATCTTGAATCGTAAGGGGTCTCTTTGGAAAGGGATCAAGCGAGAAGAAACCCATACCTTTTTGACATTGTTCAAACGTGAAGTTGCTGCCCAAACTTGTCTCCAAAACCACGCCCAATTCACCTAAAGCTTCACCACCAATTCGACGGAAATCTTCCTTGCCTTAACGTTTTTGATTAACTTGCTTTCTTAGACTTTTTAGTGAGTTCTTCAAGTGTGAAGAATTTTTTGTTATATTATCAGTTCTTCAACAATATTTGGCAGAGAGCAAAATGTGTGAGAGAGACTTTGTTGAACGTGTGAGGTGATAGACATGATTAGGAGAGTGTTAGCTTAGGTTTAGGAGTCTTAACTCAAGACTTAGTCAAAATAGGGTTTAATTAAATTAATATAATCTAATTTATTTCAACTAATACGTGAAAAGACCCTTTTGCCCTTAATGAATCAGATTTTAATTGATGATTAAATCATGAATTCATCGCCTCTAGTGGGTCTCGAACCCGAGTGACACCCCATTTGTGAAAATGGGTCACTTCGGGTCTCCCCAACCCAAATAGCTCTTTTTAATTAAATTAATTAATTAATTAATTAATTCCTCAGGATAATTACAATATTACCCTTGGCCTGGAAAAGACCATTTGACCCCTGGACCCTCAAAACTTAAAATTTCTTCTTTTAGGCCATCCCACCAAAACACCTCTCTAAGATCATGGTACATCCTTGTAAAACCCGGATGAATAAAGTTACAGGATCCATGAGCTTCCTCAAGGATCCTACTCCTTAAATCACCCACATTAACAACACACAATCTCCCTTAGTACCTAAGAACACCTTTCCCCCTTGGAAGAATGAATAATTCATCTTACCATGAACCGATTATTTCAACTCCATTAAAAATGGATCAAGGTGTTGTTTAGACTTAACCTCAACCACCAAATAAGACTCCGAGTTATGATGTATCACTATACCACCATTTGGATAACTTTTAATTCGAACCCTTAAACGAGCAAACCTATGAACATCTTTTACTAGGTTTATCTTTGATTCTTCCACATGGGACACACTTCCCATGGACAACCGACTTAGAGCATCTGATACCACATTAGCCTTGTCGGGGTGATAGAGAACACTCATGTCATAGTCTTTCAACAACTCTAACAATCTCCGTTGCCGGAGATTCAACTCCTTTTGAGTGAATACATATTGGGGACTTTTATGATCCGTACACACATAATCATGAACCCCATAGAGATAATGCCTCCATATTTTCAAGGAAAATACCACGGCCGCTAACTCAAGGTCATGAGTCAGGTAATTCTTCTCATGAACTTTGAGTTCCCTAGAAGCATAGTCTATAACTTTTCCATTTTGCATAAGAACACACCCCAACCCGAATCGGGATGCATCACAATAGACCAAAAAAACCTTAGTACCCTCCAGTAGAGTCAATGTTGGAGCGGAAGTAAGCCTATCCTTCAACATTTGGAAGCTCTTTTCACATGACTCCGACCACTCAAATTTAACGTTTTTTTTATCAAGTTTGTCAATGGGGAAGCAATGGATGAAAACACATCGACAAACCTTCTAAAATAACCGGCTAGGCCTAAGAAATTTCTAATATCCGTAAGAGCCAAAGGTCTAGGCCAATTTTTCACCGCTACGGTCTTTCTTGGATCAACCTCTACACCTTTACTAAAGATGATATGACCAAGAACTCTACTGACCTAAACCAAAACTAAAATCTTCTATACTTGGAAAACAATTGGTGTTCCTTAAGCACTTGTAACACCACCCTGAAGTGATCCATGTGTTCACCCTCATTTTTTGAATATAAGAAGATGTCGTCAATGAAGACAATGACAAATGACTCTAGGTAACTTCAAAACACCCTATTTATTAGTTCCATAAATGCCGCCGGAGCATTAGTGAGAACCAAAGTACATTACTAAGAACTCAGAGTGACCATATCTTATTCGAAAAGACGTCTTGGGAATATCATCACCTCTCACTCTACTTGGTGATATCCCGATCTCAAGTCAATCTAGGAAAAGTAAATCTCACCTTGGAGTTGATCAAATAAATCATCAATCCGAGGGAGAGGATACTTGTTATTGATTGTGAATTTGTTGAGCTGACCGTAATCGATACACATTCTAAGGGACCCTTCCTTCTTCTTCACAAACAATACCGGAGCACCCCATGGAGAAATACTAGGCCGAATGAAATCCTTGCCTAGTAGATCTTTGAGTTGAGCCTTCAACTCTTTCAATTCGGAAGGAGCCATCCATTAAGGAGGAATTGAAATGAGATTTGTATCCGGTAGCAAGTCGATACCAAAATCAATTTCCCATTCGGGAGGAATCCCAGGAAGATCATTAGGAAAGACCTCCGGAATTTCCCTCAATACGGGGACCGACTCAATGGGAGAAATTTCGGAATCTAAATGTTGGACTCTTACTATATGGTATAAACACACTTTATAGATCATCCTACATGCTTTCAAACAAGAAAGATACGACCTCTAGGAATAAAATTTCCCCCCTTCCACTCTAAGACGGGTTCATTTGGAAAGTTGAACTTCACCACCCTCGTTCTACAATCAATGGAAGCGAAACAAGAATGCAGCCAATCCATACCCAAGAAAATATCAAAATCAACCCTATTGAGTTCTACTAATTCCACATGAGTAACTCAATTGTGCAACATTATAGGACAATTTCTCTATACTCTCTTAGAAACAACCAACTCACTCACCGGGGTAGTCACCATAAAAGGTTCATTCAAGATATCAGGAGAAATGTCAAATATTTTAGCTACTAGAGGAGTAACAAATGACAAGGTAGAACCGGGATCAAGTAAAGCATATACATCAATAGAAAAAACTTTAACATATCGGTCACCACATCGGGAGAAGTCTATTGCTCACTTCCAGAACAGAGAGCGTAAAAGCGGTTTTTCTTTGGAGCATCATTAGAACCACATGCTTGACCTTGACCACTACCCTTTTCATGCCCATTCAAATTTGGGCAATCTCTATCTTTGTGCCAACATTTACCACAACTAAAACAATTGTCCGTTCCAACTAAGCATTCACCTAAGTGACCTTTTCCACAATTGGTACAAGTAGGCTTCTCATTAGGTGAGTTTCCACTCTTTCCCTTTTGGGACCTAGGTTTAGGAAACCTTATCATCACCAGCCTTAGGGAACTTAGAAGGAATTTTATTAGAGAACCTCTTCTAGAACCTATGCTTGTCTTGGATATCAAACCTACCCTTTGAAGAACCACCATCAAAACACCTTGACCTTTGAGCATCTCTACTCTTTCTCTTGATACTTGTCTCTTCCACTTGTTTAGAATGAACCATAGGATGAGAAATGTTCATATTGTCATGTAGCATAACCAAACAACATTCTTGTTTCAAGTAATCCGACACTTTTGTCACAAAGTGATTTATTTCATCTCTAGGATCGAAAACCAGAGAACGAGCATACCTTCACAATTTAGTAAATTTCAAAGAGTAGTCAAGTACACTCGTACCTCCTTAATGAAGGTCGATGAGTTCTTCCACTTTGGCTTCGCTCTTCTCTCTAAGGAAGAACCGATCAAGAACTTGAAGATCTCCCTTGTAACCGGTCCACCTCTTAAAGGCCTATTATCTCTCAATTGGACATACCATGGGCCACATATTTGAGTTGGTAAGTGGCTAACTCGGCTTTCTCAGTAGTAGTCAACCCCATAACATAGATAGTAGGGGCATTAATCCTAGTGAAATCCCTCAAACGGGAGGCCATGGTGCTAACTTGTTGGCTTTCTAGGGGTACCACCTCCCCATTAGCTTGGACCGTCATAGCTTGTGCTTGAGTGGTGACGGCTTGTGCTTGGGTAGTAATGGCTTTGGCCATTTGGAGAAAATCTGCCCTTATATCCCCATACGCCATAGGAGAAAGAGCAACCGGAACTTGATCATCCATAACAACTTCTTCAAGTTGAGGCACTTAGTTGTCTTGTGCTCCCGCTTTAGCGGTGCCTTCCTCATCTCTTCTTGCGATGGCTCTTCCGCTATTCATACCTATAACCACCATACAAGGTTTAGGTGAAAGCACACATAAAGTAGACATTAGATGAACAACATAGAATTACAAGAAGATTAGAGATTCCTAAGTATCACATAGTTCCTAATTCATAAGTGTGGCAGTTTACAATTATGAATAAAAATCTACATACACGTGGTTTAATGAGACATCGTTCCTAAAGATATTCAACCTCATGCTCTGATATCAAGTTTGTATCATCTAGGGAGCACCCCCTAGACGTAAATGGCGTGGTCGTCCTTGAAGAGGGATATAACTAGCCTCTTAGCTTACATCATAAAATTTATAGGTTAAAAATGCGGAAAATTTAGAACTTTTCGGTTACTTCTACATTGAGGTTTACTTAGACCTCTCGCTTACACAATACATATTTATCGAATATACATAAAACCTTCGTACAAGAAGATTACATTGTCTTCTACTTTTATTTCACATACATAGAATAGGAACTTAATATCATAACAAGTATATAATATGTCTCATATTAAACCATCTAGACAGAGTATAGCAATTTGGGCCTAGCCCTAACATCAACAATCATAGCCACATATAGGCTTTACAATTATAGTACCAAAATGAAAGAGAATGAACAAAGTGCCTTTAAGACTAAACAACAACGAATAGGTAGATAATAGCATCATCCTCGGGAAGTGAGGACCTACCTAATATGGAAGATAGGAATCCATGTAGTCTTCAAATGGCCTTCTACTAAGCTCAACGGCCGAAACCTACACTTGTAGTAAACATAAAAGATGGTTTAGTACACAATTTTACTAAGTATGATTTTATGCATATAAAACAAGTGAAATCAAGCTAAAGAGAACATTTCATTTAAAACAAGCTACTCTTCATTTGGTAAGCCTTATGCACCTTAAAGAACTAATACAAGTCATTAATGCATATTCATCAAGTCAATACCATGTACTATACAAGACCAAATAATCTTAAGTCGAATCAAATCACATGAATATCTACATACTTGCATGCATAGGCCTTAATACAAAATAATCCAAACAACATAAACGGAATCAATAGTATTCATAATCACTACTAAAGTCTTCATAAGCTAGAATAACAAAAAGATAGCATCCCCGAACACGAGGACCTACCAACACTTGGAGAAATAGTTCCTAGCTTCTTCAATCGATCTTTTTAATCTTCAATAGTTGGACCCTACATTTGTAGTAATATAAAGTAAGGGGTTAGTACGCCACATATACTAAGTATGGGTATATGTACATAACATTTAATGACATACATGAAAAAGGATCATTTCTTGAAAACATGCTAAGTCATTTGAAAACCTTTAGTGCACATACAATAGAGCATAGACAAGATAAGGATCACAATCAACATAAAGCATGGTCATAGATAAAGAAATAATATCTTAAAGTCATATTAACATTTCATGTTCAATAGTGCATATAAACTTAACATGCAAAACACTTACTAATAATCTCATCCCAAGTCTACAAGTGCAATGATCGTGTGAATCACCATAAACCCACATAATAAATTAAACAAGATGGGAGATCAAAATTAAAACTTTGCTTCATACAACTTATATCATGAGTAATCATCACCACTTATAACAATATATACCAATAACATGTTCATCAACATAACAAACCTCATATATCATAAGCATTATACATTTCATATCATCATATTACAGAAGAACAATCTCCTAAGATTTCCCTTAGAGTCAACTTGTGCAATGTCTACCGATAGTAAGTAAACTCCTCATGTCAGCCTATTCAATGTCCATTTAGTTGTATTTTATTTTAATTGAGGGAAGGATCACCTGAACTGACATTAGACCATGTGATCTAAACATGGAATCCGGTGTCATGAAATCCCACTCCGAAAGAAGGTGGTCTACCGGCCAAAGTAGAACCAAACACGAAATAGCTTTCTAGGTGGATCCACTAGCTAGTATCCTATGGTTGCAAAATAGTTCAAGAACTAGGAGATATATTAGAAACCTATAGTTCCACATTACATTACAGCCTCTATCTCATGAGAGTGATTGTGAACCTTCCTTCCAACTAGGGAAGGGACACCTCTCATATCTAATCAGTCGGTGCTAAGCTTAAGTCCCTTTGTGAATAACCGTTAAGTAATAATTTATTCATAAATCTTATTACAAGTCATATGATATTAACTCCTTATCTAAACATGATCATAATCTCTTTTAGGTTTAGATGAGAATTTCCTTTCATCAAAAACCTTCATTTATGAGATTGACATATCATAATCATCTTGTGTATGGCATACAAGAGAACATCATAAACTTGCCTTATCATATCTTTATCATGATATCATGTGTAACATATTCATAGACCAACATATATACATATCAACATCCTACATAGTTCAATCGCATTGTAACATCACTTATAGGCTAACTAAAAAATGATGGAGTAATCGCAACTTTAGATGACTTACCTCTCGCTTCCAAGAACCATTATCAAGAACATGTGTTCAATAAACAGCAATCATCCAAAACATCGTGAAATACTTAATAACATAATAAATACAAACTCTCCAAGTCATATACAAGACAAATTCTTAATTAGGGATAAGGGAAAGGGTCATTGATGTGTTCATTCAAGTCATAGTTCCAATTCCAACTTTTTCATGTTATCAAGTAGTAGATATAACCCAATAAAAACCATCATTTATAGAAGGAACATGCTTCACACAAACTTCAAACATTCCAAGTGAAATACCCATCAATACATACTTAATTAACCATAAAAAAACATTATACTTCATCAGAAACCCTAGTAGTTGAATTCTTGAAAACCATCTTTGAGAGACCTCTTGGGGAAAGGAATCCCAAGAGTGAATTACCCAAACCTTATAGACTAATAATCCACAAATTTGGATTGAAAATCTTGATGTTTTTGTCTTCTTCCTTAAGCTTTTCTTGTTCTTCAACGGAGTTTGGAAAAGAGAGCATTCTTGAGAGAGATGGGAGGAATTCGTTTGATCTGATTTAAAGTGTGTAAAAGTGGTCTAAGACTTCCAAAAAATAATTATAAAGTCGTTCCATATAATACCCAAAATACCCTTAACTTAAATGGGTCTTTTTGTGAAGTTAAATTGCCTAAAATACGACTTTAACGAATCTAGGAAGTGTCTGCACGTTGCGGGGCCAATTTCATTTATTTTTTTGGAATATTGGGTCGCTGCAGTGAGCCTCGTGTGGTCTCCGCGTTGCTAGGCTGCCTCCCCATTATTGAGGCATTTAACCTCGTGTGGGTTGTGCGTCATGCAGCAACCCCTTGGTTCTTGACTCGTGCAGGCTGCTTCTACCCCTGTTGGGGCCTCGTAATCGACCCTTAGGGTTGTCGTTGGGCAGTCGTTATCGGAAGTTTAGACCCTCTATGCTACATTTTACATATACAAAGTCTTTTTAGTAGTTTTAGATTTCATTTTACACTTCCAAACCTTCACCAAACATAGGGACGTCAACTAGTTCAAATTAGTAAGTTTCCGGAAGTCAAGGTCTTTTTTTGTCGTTTTGGCTCTAACCTTTTTCTAAATGAACTTATTACATTGATATAGTTCTGGAAGAATCATTTTGAACATTATTTATTAAGCTAAGCTCAATTCTAAGTCATGGGACTTCCGGAGTGTTACAGGGTATGGGACTCTACCTATACATTGCACTTGTTAGCCTTGAAAGAATGTTAGGAGGATGTTCTTATGAATGTATATGCTTATGAATGTAATGAGATGTATATGATGATATTACATGTTGATTGTAAGACCTCGAAAATGAGATAAGGTGTCTAGAGCCTAACATGTTCATCTTAACGTTATAAGGTCTTAAAATGCCTTATTATGTCATATAGAGTCAGTGTGCAAAGTTTGAAGTGATTTGGAAGTCGAACGTCAAGGAACGTCCAAGACGTTCGACGAATAGTCGCTAATGTGCCTCATGTGTGTATGCATACCTAAATTGTGTGAACTGAGTCAAATAAGTCTTGAAATGGTGTTAACATATGTTTAATGTTATTGTATGAAGTTTCATAAAGTTTGGAGGTCAAACGCCCAAGAACGTCCAAGGCGTTCGAAAGATAGCCCCTAAGACGTTCGTCGTATGTCACGTTGGGGTCAAGGCTGTTTGGACGTCTTGTAGGTGTTTGTTTTGGATGAAACTTATGTGGTAGGTCTATAACATGTTAAGGTTTGTAATCGCGTTGGAAACGTCCGGGTACAACTTCTAAAGGGCCCCACAAGAGGCCCCCAAAGAAGGACCCCAAGGCTGCCTATACACTGCCTGGGCAGTGTCTCTTGACGGACCCAATGACGGACCGTTGGGACCCCAACGGACCTTCAAGCAGGTCCCGTCGAAGGATACTTGCCTTGGCAGATTGTAAGCCAAGAAATTTTGGCCAATTCCCCTGCGACGGAGGCTGCCACGGCCCGTCATGGCCATGAAGCCTCGTCATGGGCCTCGTCGCGGGTGGCCTGCTAGTTAACTGCCTGCGTGCTGCCTCTTAAAGGGGTGAATGGTAAATTCACCCCACGTCCTAACCTGACTATAATAGGTTTAATTAAGTGATTTTAGGTATATATAAGCCATCCAAAAAGTGATTTACCCATTCTCAAATCCCCTCACTCAAATTGAACCCTTCCTCTCCAAAAATATTCTCTCTAGAAACCCCCATGGTTTTTGAAGCTCAAGAACAGCTTGTAGATGGGATTCGCATGGGTTCTTCATCAAGTTTTATGGGTCTTCATGAAGATTAAGGTATGGTGATCCTTCATCTCTAAGTAACCTTTCACTTGGAGAGTGCTTCTCAATGTTTTTCAAAGAAATCTTATGAACAAGTTTCCAATCTTCCAATCTAGCCATGGGTTCTTTCTCAAAACGTTTCTAAAGATTAAATCATGATGAATTAGTATTAATATGATGATTTGAATGTGATTTCACTTCAATTGCATGATGAACCCATGTTCCTTCCTAAAATGGTTTAGCTCTTGAAAGGGTTTTGTAATTATGGCTTGTTCTTGATTTTTTAATGGTGATTCTCATATGTTGAATGGCTTGTGGTTATTGTTATTTACATTAGCAAATGGTGAATTGATGATGAGTAGTTCATGATGATAAATATATGAAGTTTTGAGCATGAATAGCCTATGTTTCTACATGTTGTCTTGAAGTCGATTGTGAGATCGGTTGAGTAGACTTTTGATTATGTATGAACGGCTTTAGCTACTGTTTTAGGGTGATGTAATGGATGAATTTTATAGGTATAAATCCTTAATGATCTAATTAAGAAGATCTTGCATGAATTGGTATAGATTCATTTAGGCTATGAAGTTAGGAGGCTAAGTATGTGATGGATCTTGAATTGTGATTAGATGATGCATGACTTAGGCTTGATTTCTTACCTAATGAGCTACTGACTTAGACTTATACATGTATGAACTATGGTCTAAAATCAATGTTAGGGAAGATAGCTAATGATTTATGTTATCCTACTTTCCTAGTATGTTGATATGATGTATGACGTTATGGTATAATCTTGTAGCGACTCGTACATGATTTCTTATATGTTTAAAGTACATATAGCTACTGCCATTTAAGTGTTTTATTGATGAATAAGGTGTATTGGTCAATGATGATCAAAGGGTGAGAATTGGGTAAGAATGCTTAATTACTTTACTCTTCTACTTCTCTATTCTTTATAGTAAAGTTGATGAAGCCTTGTATGGCATTGTGTGGTATGGTCCACTTATGGTGGCGGTGTTTACTTTACTGTTATTGTAAATGTGTTGACCATGGCCATGAAGGCAAATTGATGAACTTATGAACATATGCTTAAAATGATACTATGAGAAGCTTATGCCTACTTTCCTATTCTAGTTGTGAATTAGGTTATGTGGCTATTGTATGGGCATGTGTATAATCATGTTAGGGTGTTGTATAAGTGCTGCTATTGATGTGCTAAAGTGGTTAATAGCCTCTACCCATGTATCCCTTATATGGAAGTGTAAATAGCTAAAGTTAAGAGTCTTGATTTTTATGTATATATAGTCTTGTCTCCTATGCTATTATGTGTTGTGTGCTATGTGCTTGAAGTATAATGTGGTCTATTAGTGTGGCTGACTTAAGATGTTATTGATGGCCATTACGTGATCATGTTGGTAAAAGTACACACACTCTCACTTACATGCATATTACAAGTAGTATAAGTCATTGTGTCTAAATGAAAGGTAGTTCTCATATTCACTAGTGTCTATTACTATGCATACTAAGGTGATGTATGAATGTATGATTTGTATTCCCTTACTAGGAAGACTTGATAGGTGTACTAGTATGGACAAGGGTATGGGACTGTGTCTATGCATTGCACATGTATATCTTGATAGGATAGTTCCTAGGTTTGGTTCTTATGCATATGAAGGATGATTATATGAACATGTTATGAATATGATATGATGAAGTATGAATGTGTATAGTGTCTTAGTAGGTTTATATGAAAGGATTGCTCATATAGTTATGCCTATAGACTTATGCATTGATATATGAACATGTGTGACTTGATGTGTTATGTGAAAGGTTTGCTCACATCTATATATACACTCACACACATGGATGATCTAGTTAGGGAGAAGAGGTCTAACTAGGAGGGCCCAAGAATACTCCAAAACTAGATAGGTGCTTGAATATGCTATAAGCATATGAATGATGAATATCCTAAGACTATGTTTTATAAACAAAGGTAATAAAGGCTTTTCAATAAAGGGAACTTAGCCTAGCACCGAGTGAACTTGACATTGAGAGGTGTTGACTTCCCTTAGAGGAATATTTCACCATTTGTCCCTTATAGAGTGTTGACTTCCCTTAGAGGAATAATCACCTATGGACCTACGTATGGTGTCGACTTCCCTTAGAGGAATACTCACCTATGTACTTACATGAAGTGTTGACTTTCCTTGAGGAATATTCACTCATGTTATCTCATGAGGTGAGGCCCCATTACCAAATGGTATATAGAGGGAATACCTATCTCTTAGTTCCATAAACTATGCTTGCCACATAGGATCTAGCAAAGTGAATTCACTTGATATGCTAGCATGTATGTTAATGTTCTACCTTGGCTAGGTAGTAACACCTTCCTTTGGTGTAAGGCTCTACAACACCAAATTCCATGATTAGCACCCATGGTCTTAGTGTCGGTTAAGGCTATGGTTTCCCTAAAGGTAAAATGGACAATGGAAGTAATTGAATAGGATCCTAACTAGGAGGACTTAAGGTAAGTTACTTAGGATAGATGGAAGTAATGAACCCATCTAGACATTGCACAAGTGACTCCTTAGGAAGTCTTAGGAAGGTTCTCTAATGCATATGATTATGTATGTGTCCTTTATGTATGATGTTGTAGTCTTGGATTGACTATGTTTATGTTGTACAATACTTCTATGATGGCATGTGTTGTCTCGTGTAGATACTATATATGGTATACTCTTATGTTCCTAAGGTGATGCATTGCACCAAGTATCCCTAAAGGATTATTTAGGAGATTAATGAATTGAAAGAAAGAGTTAAATGCTAAGAAGGGTGAGTTCACTATAAAGTGACCTTTATGTGCACTTATATTCTATATGTGCTTTCATATGATGATTGGCCTTTGATTGTGTTTCTATGACGTATGTGGATGACATAAATGATGTTAACAAAGGTTTTATGATGATTTACTCAAAATGGCATGAAGTATGATTTCAAGGAAATGTCCCTTTTAAATGCATGTTTTTGCATGGTTGCCATACTTAGTACATTCTTGTGCTAATCCCATTCTTCTTTACTTTTTACACAAAGTGTAGGTTATGGAAGGCTTAAAGGAGATCTTTGATTGAGGAGCTTGATAGGTGTTTTTCTCAAGATCAAGGAAAGGAATCGTTAAGTTCAAGGATGTCCTACTTATGTCTTTAATATGAAGTCTTTAAATATTGTATAGTTATGTAAGGTATCGTATGGGCCGTGTCCCTAATGTATTCTAAAGTTATTGCACAAGTAGCTCCTTAGGAAGTCTTAGGAAGGTGACTAATATGTATGATTATGTTTATGTCCATATGCATAACTTTGTAGTATTGGTCTACTTGTTATGAAGATGTGCTTGATATGAATCTCTATGATGTGACCTATACTTATGTGCACTATGTTGGTCTAAATGACTATATGATGAATGTCTTGTATTGACATGAATGAAGTTGGCTTTACTTGTGATGTTGATGTATGAAGTGGTAAGGCTTGTGGTTTCATGAAGGGTCTACTAATTATATGTGAGGTTATGGGGCTTCACATGTATATTGCACTAGTATATTAAGATTGGGATTATGAGTAAGGTCTTATAAGGTACCATGTGAAGTAAAATAAGTGTATGTGCATAGGACATATTATAGTTGGCTTAAATATGTCTATGTTGTACTATACTTCTATGATGGTATGTGTTGCCTTGTATAGATTGTATGTATGTTTTCTTTGTGGCCTTAAGGTGATGCATTGCACCAAGTATCACTAGAGGTTACTTGGAAGGTTGATGAGTAAAAAGGAAAAAGGGTTCACTGTTAAGGTAAAGGTAGCTTACTATAAAGTGGGTTAAAAATGTAATAAATCCTATATGTGATCTTACGAAATGTTTGGTCTTTGAATATGTTTATATGATGTATGTGAATAATATAAATGCTATTGGTTAATGGTTTTATGAATATTTACTCAAAAAGCATGATATATGATTTTCAAGAAAATGTCCCTTTTAAATGCATGTTTCTGCATGGTTGCCATACTTAGTGCATTCTTGTGATAATCCCATTCTTCTCTACTTTTTACAAAATGTGTAGGTTACGTATGCTTAAAGGATGTCTTGAATGGTGAAGAGCTTGCTATACGATTCCCAAGCGGTGTTCACTAGTTATCCTTAACCTATATTATAAAATATAGAGAATATGCAGGGAATTATGCTTAACACCAAGAAGATGTTGTATTCCAATGTACCTCTTGAGATGAGTACTCCTCGTTAGTAGAGAATGAGTTACTTAGTGGCAATCTCCTTATCCCTTAACTATGCGCCCGCATAGGTGTAGCTATTGGGAAATCCATGTAAAAGCTAAAAGAATGACCTTACTCTAGGCAAGTGAGTTTCCCTCATCCGATACAGGTATCGGGATTCCATGTCTAGCTCTCATGGTCTATGTCGGTTAAGCTACCCCCTACAAAAGTAATGAATGCGCTAAGTCTTCTGAAAGAGTGTGCTACTTAGGGTTTTAAGTGTGTTTGTACATGTGAGCACACCTTGCATATAAGTATCATTTCATTTACATTAATTTCTATACGTGCTTTAGACATTTATCCATCAAATCACACACTTTACATGCTTCACATAATCATATACTTCATTTACGCATAATCTAAGCACAACATGAAATTCAAGCTTCATAATACACAATACAAGAACCATATTCAATATCGCTTCATTTCACATATTAGGCCTTCAAAGCCACACTCAAAATACATACTAAGTATAATCAAATCATCAAGTAAATACCATCACCAAGATGGTGGACCATACCACTCAAAAGCATTTCATAATTAAAACTAAACAATATAACCAAATTACCCTTTAATCCAAGCTTCCATCACCTATAACATCTTAATCAACAATTCATCATAAATTATCCCTTAGGGCAGTAGCTAAACAACAATATTAACACAAGTAAAGCAAATCTCAAAGACTACAAAACCAAGCTCATTTAACCCATTTCTTAAGCCACAATTTGATGAAAAGATTAATATGATTTCATTGAAGTTTTAGCATTAAAATCACCAACTAACATTAGAAACATCATTTTTAAGTCATTCAAAACGTTTTCATGCAAGACCCATATTTAGAGTTGAAGATAGAAGAAACTAAGGTTGAAAACCCTTTTTGAAAATCCATTAGAAGTGACTTCTTGAATGGAAGAGAGTTCAAGGATTGATACCATACCGTAGACAAGAGAACCAATGATTTCGATGAATAACTTGACCACCACAACCCTCCTCGCTCCTTCTTGACTTCTAGCTTCTATGGAGTTTGAGAGAGAGTTCTAAGGGAGATGGGTTTTGGGTTTTAGGAAATGAGGTATAAAATTAGGTATAAGGATTCGAAACACTTTAATATACCTAATAAACCCTAGAAATATCACTCAAGGTTCATAAAAGACTTGACCAAACACCCCAAGTCAAGGTAGCCTTTTTTACAGCTTTTGGCAGCTCACAAGACGGATGCAACCAATGGACCGTCTGTCCATCAACGGTCCGTTGGTGGGGTTTCGTTGTCTGACACTTAGCCTTATTTGGGTCCTGCATAGCCCACCTTGAAGTTCCAATCGACGGGCCGTTGGTTGGACCATTGGCCGTCGTTTGCCCTCGTTGGTGGACACTTCCAAGGCAGTTTTGGGTCCTTCTCTTGGGCCCTTCTCTAGGGACCCTTATGGGTCCTAGGTGGGGTCGTACCCAGACGTTAAACCCCTTAAAATAGTAATCTAGATCTTACGAACATACCACACCAATTTTAAACAAAACGAACACGTAAAACTCACTCAATCTCATGAGAACACACAAGCACTATCTAAGGCATATCTTCCGAACGTCATGGACGTTCTTGGACGTTTGACCTACAACCTTAACAAAACTTCACACACTGCCTAAGAACATCAATATAACTGATTTTATAACCAATTTAACTCAAGAAACAATCACGAAGCTCTAGTTCACCTTAGTTCATTTTAGGGTGTTACATTCTCCCCCACTTGGAATAACATCGTCCTCGAATGACACTAAAACTTTAAGACCACCAAGGAATCCGTTAGAAAAACATAACACATTAAAATCATGATCAATGCACTCATAATCAAAGCATCAACTATCAAGGAGCACCATTCCACCTTCCCAAACACTTGTAACACATGCAACATTTTGCAAAACTTCACAAATTCGAAATTCATTCTTATCCTTCTTTGATGGAGGAACTACCTTATCCAAATTAAACATGCTCAAATACAACACTTTTACACACATTGAAACTTCAATTCAAGGCAAAACAATTATTTAAAAAATTCATAAATCTTACAGTGAACATCACTGTAACACTGTCAAACATGCTAGAAAAACCAAAAATCTATTCCTTAGGCATTTAATCAAGAAGGCATGGTAATATGAAGTATAAAACCATATAAACTCATCTCATAACATAATAACAACAAAAATAAGAGTTAAGACTTACCGAGACCATCAACTCTGGATTAGTTATCCTTCCTAGCTCCCATCCCATAGGGAGGGTTCTTCTTTGGAGCATTGGGATCTAGGGGAGATTGATTGACCTCTTTCCCTCTTGATTTGATGCTAGGGCAGTCCCTCATCTTGTGGCCTTTAATACCACAACTAAAAAATCCATCCGTTCCGGCAAGACACTTACCCAAATGTTGCTTCCCACAAGTAGTACACCTAGACCTTTCAAAAGTATGGCCACCACCTTGAGAATTTTGGTTTGGAGACCTATCCTTGTTCCCCATTGAAGAATCTTGGTGATAGAACCTCTTCTTAGGTTTTTGCTGACTAGAATCATCCGATCTAGGCCTCTTACCCTCTTGCCTTATCTCCCTAATTTTGGACTCCTCAATTTGTTGTGCATACACCATGAGCCTAGAGATATCCATGTCATTAAGAAGCATTGTGGTACGACACTCTTTTTCCACCAAGCTAGACACTCCCATCACAAATTTGTTCATTCTAGCCCTAGGTTTGGCTACCATGGTTGGGGCATACTTAGAGAGTTGGGTGAATTTGAGAGTGTACTCTTGCACACTCATTCCCCCTTGAATAAGGTTCATGAATTCATCCATCTTCTCCTCCATCCACTCTAGGGGAAAGAACCTATCTAGGAAAACCTCTTTGAACTATTCCCAATCAACCGTACCTCTTCCTAAGGGTCTTTGACCCCTCCATTGCTCAACCCACACTTGAGCCACATCCTTGAGTTGGTAAGCGGCTAACTCCGCTTTCTCCCTAGGGGTCACACCCATAGCATCTACCACTTTGAAAACCTCATCTATGAAACCTTGTGGATCTTCATCCACCTTAGTGACATGAATATTAGGAGGGTTCATCCTCATGAAATCCCGAATTCTAAAAGCGGGAGTACTAGCATTTGGTTGAGGTCCACCTCCTTGATTAGCTTGGGCAACAAAGTGATCATTGACGACATGAGCTTGAGCCATCATGAGTTGGGTCAAATTCATTAGGGCAGCCCTCAACTCCGCATTAGTCATATCTCCTTCAACAAAAAGAGCTTTAGGCATAGGAGGCACTTGAGGCTCTTGGGGTTCCGGAGGCATTTGAGGTTCTTGAAGGGGAGCCTCCTCATAATCTCCCTCTAGGCCAACAATAAGAACTTAGTCAACACGGGGAGGGATCCTATCATTAGCTATACATCCCTCCTCCTTTCTAGCAATTGATCTCCTCGTATTCATGTCCTATAAACACAAAGAGAATAGGTTGATAACAAACATCTTATAGAACTCAACTCTAAGGCACGACATTAGAATTGAGAAGAAAGTGAAACTTCTATAATCCTATAGCCTCTTGTCCATGGATGTGTCGCGACTCACACCAATGACCAAGACTATACTAGATGTGGCTAGTGAGACTTTTATACCCTAAACTATTTACATAACCTTATGCTCTGATACCAAGTCTGTCACGACCCGAAAGTACCCCCTAGAAGTTAGGGAGAACCCTTGTGTAAGATCTCAAAAATGACTTAGGTGAAATAGAGCCTAAAATTGTGGTAACAATTGTCTAAGGTCCTAAAATGGTCTTTAATGTTGTATTTAGACAGTATCTAAGAGTTTAGGTGCATTGGAAGTCAAACGTCAAGGGACGACCAAGACGTTCGACGACTAAGTCACCTAAGTGCCTCATGTGTGTTTCTATGTGTTTATGTGTGATTCATGAGGTTATAATGTTATTAAATGAGTTATTATAGTGTATATTGTCAGTGTGTCAAGTTTTGAGAAGTTTGGAGGTGAGACACTCAAAAACGTCCTTGACGTTCGAAAGATGTGCCTTGAAATGACCTTGTGTGTCTAGGCATATTTCGTTGAGTTTTACGTGTTCGTTTTGGGTGAAATTCATGTGAGAGTTCCTTAACTCATATACGGTCATGTTTGGGTTTGAAACGTCTGGGCATACATCCCCAAGGACCATCCAAGGGTCCTTGAGGAAGGACCCAAAGTTGGTGCCAAGGCTGCCCAAGACAGCCTAAACCACGGAGGCAGTCGATGCCCAGTGAGTCAATCGATGCCCCATTGATTGGGTCTCGTCATTTGGGACTTAGTATGGGTAAAGGAGGGACAAAGTAAAATCCTCATTCCCAGACCACGGACAACCAGGACGGTCGGTTGGACAAGGGACGGTCCGTTGGTGGCTGGCCGTCGATGGCACTGTCGCCTGCGTGCAGTTCACTGCCAAGTGAGGGGTGAACTTGTAAATTCACCCCACTTCTAAATAAGAGTATTGGCGGTTCCTAAGGGGTCTTTTGGTTATTTTAAATGTGTTTTATTCTTCAAAATCAAAACCCCAAAATCCCTTAGAAATTCCATAAGACTCCATTGAAGCCAAAATTCAAGGAAGATTTTGGATTGAAGATTTTAGTGAAGATTCTTCATCAAATTGGAGTATTAGCTTAATTTAGGTATGTCTTTTGATCCTTGAAACTCGTTTCATCAAGGAGCCCAACTTTCATACATGTTTTCTAAAGTTCTAAAAAGATGAATTGACCTATTTCATAATCTACCATGGGTTCTTGCATTAAAGGTTTTTAATAATTGTTTAGTGACTGAATTGTTGTTATTAAGATGATTTTAACTTAATTAACCTATGAACCCATGTAATTGATGAACCTTAGTTTTTGACTAATTTATGGGTTACGTGATATTTGTCTAATGCTTATGAATTAATGTGTAGTTTCTTATGGGCTTTCTAATGATGTAATAATTGTATTCAATTGATATGTAATTGGTCTTAGATTGATAAATCTATATTGAATTTACTTATATTTCATTGAGTATTATAATTTATATATTGAATTGGTGTTCATGGGCATGGGTAAGGGCCTTATGATATTGAATTAGATGATTTGACATTGGATTGAAGTGTTGACGATGAAGTGGTGTAACCCTGACCTATTTACTTTTATTTAATGTTAATTAGACTTCAATTATGTTGTGATTGTTTTGGTACACTATGGTGGCGGTGTTATGTGAATTGATGTGGCCTTGTCGACGTTATTTTAAGTATATTGATAACCATGGCCTTGTCTGCACTACTTGAAGTAATATGACTATTTGTGTAGTTGATTATATGATGTATGATCATATCTAACTATATATGAAGTAATGTGAATATATGTGATGTAATGTGAAATTCTGTGTTTTTCAATTGATGTTATTTAAGTGATCATGTTAGATTAGGACTATGTTCATGTGTGTAGTCTCAGAGTTGAATGCATGATTGTTCCTACTTTGCTTTATGAAGTCTATGATGGTTAATTGATGATGATAGAGTAGTGTATAGGATGACTTTAATATGATAATGGTTGTTCCTATGTGCTTCTTGAATAACATTTAATATGTGCTAAAGTGAAGTATGTTGTGTCTTGTTTAGGTAGAATTATGTCCCTTACTTGATGCATGTATGAATGTGAATAGTGATGACTTGACTTAGGAAACTAAAGCGTCTTAGTCTTGTATGAATATTATGTTAGACCTTGAATGATGATAAGAGGGTCCTTTATGTAAAACGTTGAACCTAGTGGTAAGGTTATGAAACTTCAAGTCGAAATTCGTAATGGTATCCTTCATGTAATGAATGATGGGCTTAAGGTTGATTGGCTGGAATGACATCATATCAATCCTTAGGAAAGTCATAATGAGCTTCTTTTTGCCATTGTAAGGCAGCCCCTAGAGGACCTCTTTGGTAGGGTAAATGAATTGGGTTATGAACTTGATATGGAACCCTTTTGTATGAACGTTAATGTGAATTAATCTATCAGAACGAAGGCTAGCACCGAGTGAGTATGGTAAGGGAAGTAGTTCTAGTTAAAGAATGAGACTAGAATACAAATTAAGCCCTTCATATTCCTTAACCATGTGCCTACATGGGATGTGTCCAAGTTCTATCATTGGCAAGTAGAACAACCTCATCGGAGTAGGATAGAACTTCGGATTCCATGTTTTGCTACCATGGTCTATGTCGGTTATTTCCTATTCTCATTATATGGGATACCTATTAGCATTAGAGATGTTCTATGACGTTTAGGTGGTGGTATGGGGCACTATCTAGACATTGCACAATAGGCTTTGAAGGAGTTAATAATAGTCCCGAGGTCTTCTCCAAGACCATTACATGAATGTCCTTATGTGATGAATGTCTCTCAAATGAACTAATGAACTAATGACTTATGTTAGAAAGTATGTAAATGAATGAGTACATAATATAAAGTGACTTAAGGATTTTTTAGTTAAAGTGTGAAGAGGCATATGGGATGATCTCTTCATGTCTTATCTATGGAACTCTTGAGAGTGACTCTAGTTAGGGAAGTTGGTTGTTATGTTGACATGATCTAAGCTTAGGAAGTCTTAAGGATTACTTAGGTAACCTTGAAGAGGGTGTATGGGCGTTCTCTTCTATGAGTACTTAAGTAAGTCTTTTGATAGCCTTGGTATGGGAGATTGTCATATTATGCATGTTTTGTATGTTGGTGTATTGTAGGTGTGTATGTTTCTCGTTATGTGTAATCTTGAGGATCATTAAGGCACAGATAGAAAGGGTGTATGAGCGGTCTCTCTTGTGTGACTTAAGTGAATCTGAGGATAGCTTTAGTGAGAAGACTACATGCTAGAAGGTGTGTTTGGTGAAGGACTAAGCACTTCACTGTAACAGTGAAGGGACTTCACTGTACAGTGATTTCAGTTACTGTTAAGTAGTTCCTTAAAATGTGATATTTGGTTTTAATGTTTCCTTATGTGTTTCTATGTTGATAAATGTTGTTCTTATGATGATATTATGACATTTAAATGTAAAATTCTGGAAAATTACATGTCTAGTGAAGAGCCCAATAGGTCTTTAAGAATGTATATTGGGGGTACATAGGCATCCCAATGCCCAATATTGAGAAATATTGGGCATAGTAGAGAAAATTGGCTAAGGGGTATTAGCCAATTTCTATATAATACCCAAATAAGCAAAATATTGGGCATATTAGAAAATATTGGCTTAAAGGGTCTTATCCAAATTTTCTAAGTATGAATAAGCACTGCTTAAGATTGTACCTGCAAAGAAGACCCTAAGCTAAAATAGTGATCTCTAATGCAATATTCTGGGCATGAGGCATCCAAGTGTAAAGCCTAGATACCATAGCACATGATCAATTAAAATGATCATGTAGATTAAGCAGTGCCAAACGACATAGTGAGGATCCTTGGGACAATAAGTAAACATTCCAAATGAGCCATCAACAATAGTCAGTTAGGCAAGTACAACCAAAAGATGTGCAAGCACATGTGCAAGACATGTGAAAATCGACCAAGGGAGGGGACCACCCTAACCGAATTCGGTTAGGGCGGTTAGGGGCAGCATGTGTGGACGGGTCTCTCCACGTGGGGCCTACTTCCCTAACCAACTCTAAACTCTAGCGAACTACCCTAACTAGCTAATTAAACTAGGACTAACCGAAATGGACCCATTGGTGCACCCGACAACCTAGGACTAAACCGGGTTAACACTAACCTAGTAACTAGTTGAGGAGACAACCTAGTACCTAACCTAGGATGGTAAAAAAAGGTTAGTTATGGTCCCAAAGACTTGGGGGTATTTTAGTAATTATCCTAGGTCCCTTAATTAATTAAATTAAGGATTTAATTAATTAATATAAATTTCAAGTGTTGACCGAAACCATAGTCAACACCAATTTCCAAATTTTTGGTCAAGTCAACATTCTCCTATGTTTAGTCAACTTAGGAGGGGCGTTTTAGTAATTAACTAATTAATTAGTTAATTTACTAAATTAGACTAAGTTCAATGAGTCAAGATCATTCCCTAAACCTAAGAACTCATGATCAAACACTAAGAAATTCACGACGCAAAACAGTAAACGAATGAAGGATAAACAGAAAAGTTTCGCTCGATTTCTCTTAGGCGATTTCAAGGTTTCCTTCAAGGTTTCGTGCAAGGTGATCTTCGTAGATTAAATTATACATAAGGTATGAGTTTCTCTCCTCGAACTCTTTCTCCAAGAGTACTTTCCATCGTAACGAATCCATGAAATCTCAAAACTAGGGTTGTTTCCCAAGGTTCTCGTCGAACTTCCCTTTCCCTAGTATCCTTGTTACGATTTCAATGTGGTATAGATTAGTCTTGATCATGATTTTGGTATGTGGTGCTGTCTGCTCTTAATGTGTAGGGTTCTTGATTTGTGAATGTCTAATGAACCTATGAATTGTACTCTTATGATGTTAAGTGTCCCTTACGTGAATTAAAGAACAATGTTATGCTAAATTATGTCCGAGAATGTTAAGTGTTGGTGTGTTACGTTCTGATGCATAGTTACTGTTAACGTGAATTTATGAAACTGTTATGTTCATTAAAATGTTAATATGATGCTGTCTAAATGGCTTATCACGTTATGCTAAAGTTATGATCTAAGGTTGGCTAAAAACATCTCCATGAAATTGTACTTGAATGGATTGCTTGCCTTATGCCAATAAAATGGCTAACAATACACTGTCTAAGAATGATGAATGGAATTGGCTATAATGTAATCTTTAAATAATTAAAAGATTGACTAATGAATAAGGTATAATAACTTAAGCATTAATGAATGTAACTTTGGCTTGTGCCAACAAAGAAGGATATGTAATCTCTTCCAATTGTTTAGGCTAATACTAATTCTATGCCAATCATATATAGCCAAAAGATTGAAATGATAACTCAAGCACTCCTAAAGTAATTCAATGAATCCATATCCAAGGGCATGTCATTAATTGGGACAAGTCCCTACATGCCCTAAACGAATGAACTATGAACATATGTAACACATTGAACGAAGTGTTCATCGTCCATAAACGATAATATGAAGCTACTAAATAAAAGTAATCAAGTAAAGTGAGTATTAACATAACTAAATATGTCTAAGTTAAGAAAGTGGTGTTAAAAAAAGTGAGGCAAGCCTCACTTACACCTAAGCTACTATATTAAAAATACTCACAAATGAAGGTGTTAGAACGTGTGAGACCAGTCTCATTAATACCCAAGATGTTATGTAAGGACAATTCACATTTCATCAATGTAAAAAAAGGTATGACAAGTCATCATAGAGTAAGTAAACCTCAATATAGAAGCAAGCTTCCATAATGTTTGAGGCAACTCTAAAAGATAAGAAGATAATGAAAGTGAGCAAAGCACCGACAGACTAGCTATGACCCTGTGGTTGCACGTGTAAGTCTCTTGAGATGAGGCTACCACCAAGGTGGATAAGTAGTCTCCTTATGTATCCTAGTCTTCGAACTATGTCTAACCAACATAGGAACTAGCCTGTAGTTTCCACCTAAGAGAGCTAGGTATGTTTCGATCTCACCTTGGCAAGTGAGATCACCTCTTTTTGATGTGGTGTAGACACTGGATTTCATGTTTAGCTCACATGATCTATGTCGGTTAATGGTCAAAAGAATGTTCTTGGATCACTATAGCCGTGAGACACTCCTTTTCGGTGTGGAGTAAACACTTGATACGGATTCGCCATAGCCAGGAATCATCCCTTTTCGGCGTGGGGCAAACAATGGATTTCATGTTAGCTCACATGATCTAGATTAATTTTGATCGGTGAATCACCTCTTTTCGGTGTGGGGTAGACACTGAATTTCATGTTAGCTCACATGATCTTACTTCTAAAGATGTCTCTTAAAATCAAGAAATAAAGATGATGGATCGTATGTTCAAAGTGAGCTATGAAAGTAAGAGCTTAAGAATGTCAATTTCCAATATTAATACCGATGAAGTTTTCAGCAAATAATGGGCAAGGCCAAATAAAATTGACTTATAATGACTTCGTATATTATGCCAATTAAGGGGAGTAAAATGTAATAGCTAGTCAATGCTTCATAACTTCCATAATATGAAAATGATGAAATAAGTGGCATAGCCAATAGAGACTGGCTTGTGAAATGTTCCTGCCAAATGAATACAGAACGTAATGAATGACTTGTTAAAAGGATAGTGAAATCATTCCCTTAGTCCTTGGGTTACTTGTTTGATTAATTGTGGGTATGGGACTACAATGAATCATTGAACTTGTAAGTAAAACATAGGATTAAAGGAATCATTGAACAACACAACAAGAAGAAGAAAAAGACTGGGAAAAAATTAAGTATCAAAAAGGGAGCTCTCGGGTTTGGGCATATCAAAATTTCAAATCTTCGCTCGAGTTGTTCTACAATTATGTTGATGATTCTAATGGTTTCTAATCACATAGAAAATGAGTTGTGTGCTTTGAATGCATTAAACTACGTCATATTCATACCACAATTCACAAATAATGAATTAGGAAAGTCTAGTGATGTCACTTTCCAGAAATGGCATATTGTTTAGGAAGAGCCTTCCTTGATCATGCATAGCTTTATGTGTATGTCTGCATACACCCATACTTAGTACAAGTGTGTACTAACCCTATACATTTACTATTTTTATAGGTGCAGGTCAGAGAGCATATTGAATACTCATTGCAGCGGTTTGGACTCAGCGTTCCCAAGACCATTTGGTAGGTCTTCTTGATTTCGAGGATGCAACAGTTTTAGTCTAGCCTAGTATTTAGACATAGCTAGAGGATGTTGTCCCTAGCATTTCTCTCAGATGTTTTATTTTCAAAGCTTTTGGATGTAAGGCCGTTTTGGCAACTTATTATGATATATTCATCTTTTGTTTTGAATAGGTTCTTTAATGATAGATAGTTGTTCTTTACTTTGATCTTACTATATAATGAATCTATGTAACAACTATATGAAGTCTATGTATACTTCATACGTTTAAAAAGTTTTAAATTTTCTGCAAATTTAACTATATGAATGTGATGAATGCAAGAAGAGGCTTGTCTGCGACCTCTGAGAGGTCAACAACGCCGGTTGCGATTCGGATTCCAGAATCCGAATCGTGACAAACTTGGTATAGGAGCATGAGGTTAAATTACCTAGGAACTAAAGTTCAAAACAACCACGTTACGTAGTTTCTAACTTATGGTTGTGAAGCGCGCCACAATCATGACTTAGAAACTATATGATGATAGGAAATCTTTCCTTCTTCTACTCTTTATCGTGCTATGTGGAATTGTGAAATCTTGTGTCATTCTAAGGATCTAACTCCCTTCTTGTATATATGTGTAGAAAATCAATACGAGGAGAAATGGAGGCAAGAGAGTTGGTGAAGCAGCTGCTAGAGAAAATCAAGTTCCTCAGCAAGCCCCAGCTGCATTGCAGATGGTGAAGTAAGGGAAGCATTGTTGTAGATAGCGCAGGCCATCACTACTCAGGCGCAGGCCATGACGGCTCAGGCCACACGAGAGGGTGCTCCCAGGGAGAACCCACATGCTAGCACCATGTCTAGCAGACTGAGGGACTTCACCAGAATGAATCCTCCAGTCTACTACGGGTCCAAGACTAATGAGGATCCCCAAGAGTTCATGGATGAGGTCCACAAGATTCTATGTGCCTTGGGAGTTGATGAAGAGGCGAAGGCTGAGTTGACTGCATATCAGCTCAAAGATGTGGCACAGGTGTGGTACCGAATGTGGGCAGATGGCCGAGCACTAGAAGATGTCTCCATCACTTGGGACGTTCTCAAGACTGACTTTCTGGAGAGATTCTTTCCTAGAGAGAAACGAGAAGCCAAGGTTGAAGAGTTCATCAACCTGAGACAGGGAGGTATGTCAGTCAAAGAGTATTCCTTGAAATTTGTTAAACTCTCAAAGTATGCTTCTTCTCTAGTGGAAAATAGCAGGGACGAAATGAGCAGGTTTGTGACATGCGTGTCGGAGGATATTGTAGAAGATATTCGGGCAGCCATGTTGCATGACAACATGGATCAAGGCAGATTGATGGTGCATGCTCAGCAAGTGGAGGAGAGCTGTCGAAAAAGGAGAATTCATGAAGGCAAGAAGCCTAAGGCCGCGGACAAGACTAGTTCTAGCTCTGGTAGGGGCTTATTTGGAGTCCAGAATAGGCCTAAGTTCAAGAGGCATTAAGGTAATTCTGCTCCTTCAAGAAATTTGAATACCAAAGTGAACAAGTCTGGCCCCAAAACGGGCAATGATAGAGGTGCCCAGCGAAACAACAAGCCTTGTGGTAAGTGTGGGCGTTCGCATGGAGGTAAATGTTTAGTAGGTACTAACGCCTGCTTCGGGTGCATCAAGAGTGGACACATGGTCAGAGACTGTCCTCAAGTGAGGAATCAGGCCAAGGCATATGCTCAGCCTCGGCCGAATCCAAATGTTGCAGCCGAAACTCCCAAGAGGAACAAATTTTATGCACTGAAAGGTAGAGAAGAGCAAGAGAAGTCAGCTGATGTAGTCACGGGTACGTTTCATGTCTTTTCTTTCCCTGTGTATGCATTGTTAGATCCAGGATCCACTTTATCATTTGTTACTTCTTTGATAGCTAGTAGATTTTATGTGCTTCCTGACATCTTGCATGAGACGATTCTAGTTAGCACTCCCATAGGGGACGACATTAGAGCAGAAAGAGTGTATAAAAATTGCCCAATTAACAATCTTGATAGAATCACTCACGCTGACCTAGTGGAGTTAGCCATGCTCGATTTTGATATAATCTTGGGTATGGATTGGCTCCATAAGTGTTATGCTACTATAGATTGTCGAAATAGGGTAGTGAGGTTTCAGTTTCCAAATGAGTTAGAGCTAGAATGGGAAGGGCGTGGTTCAAATCCAGTAGGCCAAATCATTTGACATTTAAAAGCCAATAAAATGATAGCTAAGGGGTATTTATACCACTTACTTAGAGTCATGACTTTGAGCAAGAAGTCCCTTCCATAGACTCTGTGTCAATAATGAATGAGTTTCAAGATGTCTTTCCGGAGGATTTACCAGGAATCACTCCTGAACGTGAGATTGATTTTGGTGTTGACTTAGATCCCAACACCAAGCCAATTTCTATTCCCCCATATAGGATGGTACTAGCTGAACTCAAAGATTTAAAGTTGCAGTTAAAAGATCTACTTGATAAGGGCTTCATCCAGCCGAGCATATCCCCATGGGGTGCTCTACTGTTGTTCATAAAGAAAAAAAATGGAAGCCTTAGAATGTGTATCGATTATCGGCGACTCAACAAAGTCACTATAAAGAATAAGTACCCTCTTCCCAGAATCGATGATCTATTTGACAAACTACAAGGTTCAAGTTTCTTTTAAAAAATAGACCTTCGCTCAGGGTATCATCATCTTAGAGTGAGGCGAGAAGACGTCCCTAAGATTGCTTTTCGTACTAGATATGGATATTATGAATTTCTGGTTATGTCATTTGGTCTCACTAACGCACCAGCCGTGTTTATGGACCTTATAAATAGAGTCTTCCGTGAGTACCTTGATTCTTTCATCATAGGATTCATAGATGAAATCCTCATATACTATAAGCCTAGAGAAGAGCATGAAGTACACATAAGAAAGACATTGCAAGTACTCAGAGAACATCAGTTGTATGCAAAGTTCAGTAAATGTGAAGTTTGGTTGAGATCAGTGACCTTCCTTGGTCATTTTGTGACCGACCAGGGTGTTGAAGTTGATCAGAAAAAGGTTGAGACAGTGAAGAATTGGCCGAGACCCCTCAATCCTACAGATATTCGGAGTTGCTTGGGTTTGGCTAATTATTATCGCAGGTTTGTGGAAGGTTTTTCCACTGTTGCTGCTCCGTTGCCAGCTTTGACGAAGAAGAAGGTGAAGTTTGAGTGGTCTAAAAAATGTGAGAAGAGCTTCCAAGAGATCAAAGACCGACTCACTTCAGCCCCAGTTCTCACATTGCCGAGGAGTGGTGCAGGATACGTGGTATACTGTGATGCTTCCCGATTTGGTTTGGGATGTGGTCTTATGCAAGATGGCAAGTTTATAGCATATGCATCGAGACAGTTAAAAGTCCACGAGAAGAATTACCCTACTCATGATCTTGGGTTAGATGCGGTTGTCTTTGCGTTGAAGCTGTGGAGACATTATTTATATGGTGTACATGTTTATGTATATACTGACCATAAAAGTCTTTAGTATGTTTTTACGTAGAGAGAATTGAACCTTCGTCAGAGGAGATGGACAGAACTGCTCAAGGACTATGATATGAGTGTCCACTATCACCCATGTAAGGCCAATGTAGTGGCCGATGCGTTGAGTAGATTGAGCATGGGCAGCATGTCTCATGTTGATAATGAGAAGAAGCAACTAGTTAAAGAGGTGCATCAATTGGCTTGATTGGGTGTACGACTGATAGATACACCCAGTGGGGGTGTTTCAGTTCATTCCAATTTTGAATCCTCATTTGTTGTAGATGTCAAAGCTAAGCAGCATCTCGACCCAGTACTCATGGAGTTGAAAGACTCAGTGTTGAGTAAGCTAAATGAATCATTTTCCCTAGGAAGGGATGGTGTACTATGGTACCAAAACAGATTATGTGTGTCCAATATTGATAATTTGAGGCCTAATATTATTGCAAAGGCCCATGGCTCGAGGTATTCTATTTATCCAAGTTCTACCAAAATGTATCATGACCTTAAAGAGGTCTATTGGTTGGAAGGTATGAAGCGTGATATCTCAAAGTTTGTGGAGGAGTGTCCAAATTGCCAACAGGTTAAGGCCGAACACCTTAAACCTGGGGTCTGACCCAGTCAATTGAGATCCCAACTTGGAAGTGAGAGGCTATCAATATGGATTTTGTGGTTGGTCTGCCAAAGACCAGGAAACTACATGATTCTATTTGGGTTATTGTTGACAGTATGACTAAGTCTGCTCACTTCATTCCTGTGAAGTCTACTTATAGGGCTGAAGATTATGCCAAGCTGTATATTGATGAGATAGTGAGATGGCATGGGATTCCTCTGTCTATCATTTTGGATAGGGGTGCCCAATTTACTTCTCATTTTTGGAGATCTTTCCAAAAGAGCTTGGGTACACAGGTGAAGCTCAGTACTACTTTTCATCCCCAGACGGATGGACAAGCAGAGCGTACTATTCAGACCCTTGAAGACATGCTGAGAGCATGTGTTATTGACTTCAAGGAGAGTTGGGATGATCCCTTGTCGCTGATTGAGTTATCTTATAATAATAGCTATCATTCCAGTATTGGGATGACACCTTTTGAAGCACTATATGGCAGGAGATATAGGTCTCCACTTGGGTGGTTTGAGGTAGGAGAGTCTTCTATCCTTGGCTCTGAGATCATACATGAGGCTATGGAGAAGGTGAGAATGATCAGGGATAGATTGGCTACTGCTTACAGTCGTCAAAAATCCTATGCAGATAACAGAAAGAGCGCTCTTGATTTTGAGGTGGGTGATCAAGTCTACATGAAGATATAACCCATGAAAGGGGTGATGAGGTTTGGTAAGAAGGGGAAGTTGAGTCAGAGGTATATAGATCCTTATGAGATCTTACAGAGAGTAGAAAATGTTGCCTACGAACTGAGACTACCACAAGACTTGGCTTCTGTTCATCCAGTGTTCCACGTTTCAATGCTTAAGAAGTGTCTAGGTGATCCAGCATCCATCCTGCATGTTGAGGGGTTACGAGTTGATGAGAACCTTTATTATGAAGAGGTTCCAGTTGAAATTTTAGATCGCCAAGTGAAGCGGCTCAGGAACAAGGAGGTTGCCACCGTTAAAGTATTATGGAGGAACCACCTTGTTAAGGGAGCAACATGGGAGGCCTAGGCCACTATGAGATCCCGTTACCCTCACTTGTTCAGTTCTTGAGGTTAGATATACTATTCCTAGATCTGATTTTTTTTAAGGAACTCTGAGATTTTAGTGAATTAATCAATTTGGTATTATAAGTCCATAATCGTGCGTTTTATACTTGCATTAAATAAGTTAAAATAAGTTCATGTGTGCATTATGTTGCTGTTTTTGTATAGTATAGACGTAATTTAATGTGTTGCATGAGTTGTGATGTGCATTAAGTTAAGTGTGATTGAGAAGGAAGTTCATCGATCTCGAATATGAAGCTTCAGATAAGCATGAGTAAGAATGCATCATCCAGAATGTGTAAATTAGATATTCACAAACGATAACGTGTTAAGTATGTTTAAGTGTTTTCGAAGTTCCCTCTTGTTTTAAAATGATGTTTAAGTGTCATTCGGGGACGAATGTTCCTAAGGGGGGGATAATGTAACATTCCGGAAAATTACATGTCTAGTGAAGAGACCAATAGGTCTTTAAGAATGTGTATTGGGGGTACATAGACATCCCAATGCCCAATATTGAGAAATATTGGCATAGTATAGAAAATTGGCTAAGGGTTATTAGCCAATTTCTATATAATACCCAAATAAGCAAAATATTGGGCATATTAGAAAATATTGACTTAAAGGGTGTTAGCCAAATTTTCTAAGTATGAATAATCACTGCTTAAGATTGTACCTGCAAAGAAGTCCCTAAGCTAAAATAGTGATCTCTAATGCAATACTCTGGGTATGAGGCATCCAAGTGTCAAGCCTAGATACCATAGCACATGATCAATTAAAATGATCATGTAGATTAAGCAGTGCCCAACGACATAGTGAGGATTCTTGGGACAATAACTAAACATTCCAAATGAGCCATCAACAATAGTTAGTTAGGCAAGTACAACTAACACATGTGCAAGACATGTGAAAATTGGCCAAGGGAGGGGACCACCCTAACGGAATTCGGTTAGGGCGGTTAGGGGCAGCATGTGCGGACGGGTCTTTCCACGTGGGGCCTACTTCCCTAACCAACTCTAGACTTTAACCAACTGCCCTAACTAGCTAATTAAACTAGGACTAACCGAAATGAACCCATTGGGGCACCCGACAACCTAGGACTAAACCGTGTTGACACTAACCTAGTAATTAGTTGAGGAGATAACCTAGTACCTAACCTAGGATGGTCCAAAAAGGTTAGTTATGGTCCCCACGGCTTAGGGGATTGTAGTAATTACCCTAGGTCCCTTAATTAATTAAATTAAGGATTTAATTAATTAATATAAATTCCAAATGTTGACCGAAACCATAGTCAACACCAATTTCCAGATTTTTGGTCAAGTCAACATTCTCTTATGTTTAGTCAACTTAAGAGGGGCGTTTTAGTAATTAACTAATTAATTAATTAATTTACTAAATTAGCCTAAGTTTGATGAGTCAAGATCAGTCCCTAAACCTAAGAACTCACGATCAAACACTAAGAAATTCACGACGCAAAATAGTACACGAACGAAGGAAAAATAGAAAAGTTTCTCTCGATTTCTCTTAGGCGATTTCAAGATTTCCTATAAGGTTTCGTGCAAGGTGATCTTCGTAGATTAAATTCTACATAAGGTATGGGTTTATCTCCTGGAATTCTTTCTCCAAGAGTACTTTCCATCGTAAGAATCCATGAAATCTCGAGACTAGGGTTGTTTCCAAGTACCCCCTAGAACTTAAGGAGAACCCTTGTGTAAGGTCTCAAAAATGACTTAGGTGAAATAGAGCCTAAAATTGTTGTTACAATTGTCTAAGGTCCTAAAATGGTCTTTAATGTTGTATTTAGACAGTATCTAAGAGTTTAGGTGCATTGGAAGTCAAACGTCAAGGGACGACCAAGACGTTCGACGACTAAGTCACCTAAGTGCCTCATGTGTGTTTCTATATGTTTATGTGTGATTCATGAGGTTATAAGGTTCTTAAATGAGTTATTATAGTGTATATAGTCAGTGTGTCAAGTTTCGAGAAGTTTGGAGGTCAAACGCTCAAAAACGTCCATGACGTTCGAAAGATGTGCCTTGAAATGACCTTGTGTGTCTAGGCTTATTTCGTTGAGTTTTTCGTGTTCGTTTTGGGTGAAATTCATGTGAGGTCCTTAACTCATATACGGTCATGTTTGGGTTTGAAACGTCCGGGCATACATCCCCAAGGACCATCCAAGGGTCCTTGAGGAAGGACCCAAAGTTGGTGCCAAGGCTGCCCAAGACAGCCTAAACCACGGAGGCAGTCGATGCCCAGTGAGTCAATCGATGCCCCGTTGATTGGGTATCGTCATTTGGGACTTAGTATGGGGAAAGGAGGGACAAAGTACAATCCTCATTCCCAGACCACGGACAACCAGGACGGTCGGTTGGACAAGGGATGGTCCGTTGGTGGCTGGCCGTCGATGGCACTGTCGCCTGCGTGCAGTTCACTGCCAAGTGAGGGGTGAACTTGTAAATTCACCCCACTTCCAAATAAGAGTATTGGCGGTTCCTAAGGGGTCTTTTGGGTATTTTAAATGTGTTTAATTCTTCAAAATCAAAACCCCAAAATCCCTTAGAAATTCCATAAGACTCCATTGAAGCCAAAATTCAAGGAAGATCTTGGATTGAAGATTTTAGTGAAGATTCTTCATCAAATTGGAGTATTAGCTTAATTTAGGTATGTCTTTTGATCCTTGAAACTCGTTTCATCAAGGAGCCCAACTTTCATACATGTTTTCTAAAGTTCTAAAAAGATGAATTGACCTATTTCATAATCTACCATCGGTTCTTGCATTAAAGGTTTTTAATAATTGTTTAGTGACTGAATTGTTGTTATTAAGATGATTTTTACTTAATTAACCTATGAACCCATGTAATTGATGAACCCTAGTTTTTGACTAATTTATGGGTTACGTGATATTTGTCTAATGCTTCTGAATTAATGTGTAGTTTCTTATGGGCTTTCTAATGATGTAATAATTGTATTCAATTGATATGTAATTGGTCTTAGATTGATAAATCTATATTGAATTTACTTATATTTCATTGAGTATTATAATTTATATATTGAATTGATGTTCATGGGCATGGGTAAGGGCCTTATGATATTGAATTAGATGATTTGACATTGGATTGAAGTGTTGACGATGAAGTCGTGTAACCCTGACCTATTTACTTTTATTTAATGTTAATTAGACTTCAGTTATGTTGTGATTGTTTTGGTACACTTATGGTGGCGGTGTTATGTGAATTGATGTGGCCTTGTCGACGTTATTTTAAGTATATTGATAACCATGGCCTTGTCTGTACTACTTGAAGTAATATGAATATTTGTGTAGTTGATTATATGATGTATGATCATATCTAACTATATATGAAGTAATGTGAAAATATGTGATGTAATGTGAAATTCTGTGTTTTTCAATTGATGTTATTTAAGTGATCATGTTAGACTAGGACTATGTTCATGTGTGTAGTCTTAGAGTTGAATGCATGATTGTTCCTACTTTGCTATGTGAAGTCTATGATGGTTAATTGATGATGATAGAGTAGTGTATAGGATGACTTTAATATGATAATGGTTGTTCCTATGTGCTTCTTGAATAACATTTAATATGTGCTAAAGTGAAGTATGTTGTGTCTTGTTTAGGTAGAATTGTGTCCCTTACTTGATGCATGTATGAATGTGAATAAGTGATGACTTGACTTAGGAAACTAAAGCGTCTTAGTCTTATATGAATGTTATGTGAGACCTTGAATGATGATAAGAGGGTCCTTTATGTGAAACGTTGAACCTAGTGGTAAGGTTATGAAACTTTAAGTCGAAATTCGTAATGGTATCCTTCATGTAATGAATGATGGGCTTAAGGTTGATTGGCTGGAATGACATCATATCAATCCTTAGAAAAGTCATAATGAGCTTCTTTTCGCCATTGTAAGGCAGCCCCTAGAGGACCTCTTTGGTAGGGTAAATGAATTGGGTTATGAACTTGATATGGAACCCTTTTGTATGAACGTTAATGTGAATTAATCTATCAGAACGAAGGCTAGCACCGAGTGAGTATGGTAAGGGAAGTAGTTCTTGTTAAAGAATGAGGCTAGAATACAAAGTATGCCCTTCATATTCCTTAACCATGTGCCTACATGGGATGTGTCCAAGTTCTATCATTGGCAAGTAGAACAACCTCATCGGAGTAGGATAGAACTTCGGATTCCATGTTTTGCTACCATGGTCTATGTCGGTTATTTCCTATTCTCATTATATGGGATACCTATTAGCATTAGAGATGTTCTATGAGGTTTAGGTGGTGGTATGGGACACTATCTAGACATTGCACAATAGGCTTTGAAGGAGTTAATAATAGTCCCGAGGTCTTCTCCAAGACCATTACATGAATGTCCTTATGTGATGAATGTCTCTCAAATGAACTAATGAACTAATGACTTATGTTATAAAGTATGTAAATGAATGATTACCTAATATAAAGTGACTTAAGGATTTCTTAGTTAAAGTGTGAAGAGGCATATGGGATGATCTCTCTACGTGGGGCCTACTTCCCTAACTAACTCTAAACTCTATCCAACTACCCTAACTAGCTAATTAAACTAGGACTAACCGAAATGGACCCATTGGTGCACCCGACAACCTAGGACTAAACCGGGTTAACACTAACCTAGTAACTAGTTGAGGAGACAACCTAGTACCTAACCTAGGATGGTAAAAAAAGGTTAGTTATGGTCCCAAAGACTTGGGGGTATTTTAGTAATTTTCCTAGGTCCCTTAATTAATTAAATTAAGGATTTAATTAATTAATATAAATTTCAAGTGTTGACCGAAACCATAGTCAACACCAATTTCCAAATTTTTGGTCAAGTCAACATTCTCCTATGTTTAGTCAACTTAGGAGGGGCGTTTTAGTAATTAACTAATTAATTATTTAATTTACTAAATTAGCCTAAGTTCAATGAGTCAAGATCAGTCCCTAAACCTAAGAACTCACGATCAAACACTAAGAAATACACGACGCAAAACAGTAAACGAATGAAGGATAAACAGAAAAGTTTTGCTCAATTTCTCTTAGGCTCTTTCAAGGTTTCGTGCAAGGTGATCTTCGTAGATTAAATTATACATAAGGTATGAGTTTCTCTCCTGGAACTCTTTCTCCAAGAGTACTTTCCATCTTAACGAATCCATGAAATCTCGAAACTAGGGTTGTTTCCCAAGGTTCTCGTCGAACTTCACTTTCCCTAGTATCCTTGTTACGATTTCAATGTGGTATACATTAGTCTTGATCATGATTTTGGTATGTGGTGCTGTCTGCTCTTAATGTGTAGGGTTCTTGATTTGTGAATGTCGAATGAACCTATGAATTGTACTCTTATGATGTTAAGTGTCCCTTACGTGAATTAAAGAGCAATGTTATGCTAAATTATGTCCGAGAATGTTAAGTGTTGGTGTGTTACGTTCTGATGCATAGTTACTGTTAACGTGAATTTATGAAACTGTTATGTTCATTAAAATGTTAATATGATGCTGTCTAAATGGCTTATCACGTTATGCTAAAGTTATGATCTAAGGTTGGCTAAAAACATCTCCATGAAATTGTACTTGAATGGATTGCTTGCCTTATGCCAATAAAATGGCTAACAATACACTGTCTAAGAATGATGAATGGAATTGGCTATAATGTAATCTTTAAATAATTAAAAGATTGACTAATAAATAAGGTATAATAACTTAAGCATTAATGAATGTAACTTTGGCTTGTGACAACAAAGAAGGCTATGTAATCTCTTCCAATTGTTTAGGCTAATACTAATTCTATGCCAATCATATATAGCCAAAAGATTGAAATGATAACTCAAGCAATCCTAAAGTAATTCAATGAATCCATATCCAAGGGCATGTCATTCATTTGGACAAGTCCCTACATGCCCTAAACGAATGAACTATGAACATATGTAACTCATTGAATGAAGTATTCATCGTCCATAAACGATAATATGAAGCTACTAAATAAAAGTAATCAAGTAAAGTGAGTATTAACATAACTAAATATGTCTAAGTTAAGAAAGTGGTGTTAAAAAAAGTGAGGCAAGCCTCACTTACACCTAAGCTACTATATTAAAAATACTCACGAATGAAGGTGTTAGAACGTGTGAGACCAGTCTCATTAATACCAAAGATGTTATGTAAGGACAATTCACATTTCATCAATGTAAAAAAAGGGATGACAAGTCATCATAGAGTAAGTAAACCTCAATCTAGAAGCAAGCTTCCATAATGTTTGAGTCAACTCTAAAAGATAAGAAGATAATGAAAGTGAGTATAGCACCGATAGACTAGCTATGAGCCTGTGGTTGCACGTGTAAGTCTCTTGAGATGAGGCTACCACCGAGGTGGATAAGTAGTCTCCTTATGTATCCTAGTCTTCGAACTATGTCTAACCAACATAGGAACTAGCCTGTAGTTTCCACCTAAGAGAGCTAGGTATGTTTCGATCTCACCTTGGCAAGTGAGATCACCTCTTTTTGATGTATGGTAGACACTGGATTTCATGTTTAGCTCACATGATCTATGTCGGTTAATGGTCAAAAGAATGTTCTTGGATCACTATAGCCGTGAGACACTCCTTTTCGGTGTGGAGTAAACACTTGATACGGATTCTCCATAGCCGGGAATCACCCCTTTTCGGTGTGGAGCAAACACTGGATTTCATGTTAGCTCACATGATCTAGATTCATTTTGATCGGTGAATCACCTCTTTTCGGTGTGGGGTAGACACTGAATTTCATGTTAGCTCACATGATCTTACTTCTAAAGATGTCTCTTAAAATCAAGAAATAAAGATGATGGATCGTATGTTCAAAGTGAGCTATGAAAGTAAGAGCTTAAGAATGTCAATTTCCAATATTAATACCGATGAAGTTTTCAGCAAATAATGGGCAAGGCCAAATAAAATTGACTTATAATGACTTCGTATATTATGCCAATTAAGGGGAGTAAAATGTAATAGCTAGTCAATGCTTCATAACTTCCATAATATGAAAATGATGAAATAAGTGGCATAGCCAATAGAGACTGGCTTGTGAAATGTTCCTGCCCAACGAATACAGAACGTAATGAATGACTTGTTAAAAGGATAGTGAAATCATTCCCTTAGTCCTTGGGTTACTTGTTTGATTAATTGTGGGTATAGGACTACAATGAATCATTTCATTTGTAAGTAAAACATAGGATTAAAGGAATTATTGAACAACACAACAACAAGAAGAAAAAGACTGGGAAAAAAATTAAGTATCAAAAAGGGAGCTCTCAGGTTTGGGCATATCAAAATTTCAAATCTTCGCTCGAGTTGTTCTATAATTATGTTGATGATTCTAATGGTTTCTAATCACATATAAAATGAGTTGTATGTTTTGAATGCATTAAACTACGTCATATTCATACCACAATTCACAAATAATGAATTAGGAAAGTCTAGTGATGTCACTTTCCAGAAATGGCATATTGTTTAGGAAGAGCCTTCCTTGATCATGCATAGCTTTATGTGTATGTCTTCATACACCCATACATAGTACAAATGTGTACTAAACCTATACATTTACTATTTTTATAGGTGCAGGTCAGAGATCATATTGAATACTCATTGCAGCGGTTTGGACTCAGCGTTCCCAAGACCATTTGGTAGGTCTTCTTGATTTCGAGGATGCAACAGTTTTAGTCTAGCCTAGTATTTAGACATAGCTAGAGGATGTTGTCCCTAGCATTTCTTTCAGATGTTTTATTTTCAAAGCTTTTGGATGTAAGGCCGTTTTGGCAACTTATTATGATATATTCATCTTTTGTTTTGAATAGGTTCTTTAATGATAGATAGTTGTTCTTTACTTAGATCTTACTATATAATGAATCTATGTAACAACTATATGAAGTCTATGTATACTTCATACATTTAAAAAGTTTTAAATTTTCTGCAAATTTAACTATATGAATATGATGAATGCAAGAAGAGGCTTGTCTGTGACCTCTGAGAGGTCAACAACGCCAGTTGCGATTCGGATTCCAGAATCCGGGTCGTGACAAACTTGGTATAGGAGCATGAGGTTAAATTACCTAGGAACTAAAGCTCAAAACAACCACGTTACGTAGTTTCTAACTTATGGTTGTGAAGCGCGCCACAATCATGACTTAGAAACTATATGATGATAGGAAATCTTTCCTTCTTCTTCTCTTTATCGTGCTATGTGGAATTGTGACATCTTGTGTCATTCTAAGGATCTAACTCCTTTCTTGTATATACGTGTAGAAAATCAATACGAGGAGAAATGGAGGCAAGAGAGTTGGTGAAGCAGCTGCTAGAGAAAATCAAGTTCCTCAGCAAGCCCCAGCTGCATTGCAGATGGTGAAGTAAGGGAAGCATTGTTGCAGATAGCGCAGGCCATCACTACTCAGGCGCAGGCCATGACGGCTCAGGCCACACGAGAGGGTGCTCCCAGGGAGAACCCGCATGCTAGCACCATGGCTAGCAGACTGAGGGACTTCACCAGAATGAATCCTCCAGTCTACTACGGGTCCAAGACTAATGAGGATCCCCAAGAGTTCGTGGATGAGGTATACAAGATTCTATGTGCCATGGGAGTTGATGAAGAGGCGAAGGCTGAGTTGACTGCATATCAGCTCAAAGATGTGGCACAAGTGTGGTACCGAATGTGGGTAGATGGCCGAGCACTAGAAGATGTCTCCATCACTTGGGACGTTCTCAAGACTGACTTTCTGGAGAGATTCTTTCCCAGAGAAAAACGAGAAGCCAAGGTTGAAGAGTTCATCAACCTGAGACAGGGAGGTATGTCAGTCAAAGAGTATTCCTTGAAATTTGTTAAACTCTCAAAGTATGCTTCTTCTCTAGTGGAAAATAGCAGGGACGAAATGAGCAGGTTTGTGACATGCGTGTCGGAGGAACTTGTAGAAGATTTTCGGGTAGCCATGTTGCATGACAACATGGATCAAGGCAGATTGATGGTGCATGCTCAGCAAGTGGAGGAGAGCCGTCGAAAAAGGAGAATTCATGAAGGCAAGAAGCCTAAGGCCGCGGACAAGACTAGTTCTAGCTCTGGTAGGGGCTTATTTGGAGTCCAGAACAGGCCTAAGTTCAAGAGGCATTAAGGTAATTCTGCTCCTTCAAGAAATTTGAATACCAAAGTGAACAAGTCTGGCCCCAAAAGGGGCAATGATTGAGGTACCCAGCGAAACAACAAGCCTTGTGGTAAGTGTGGGCGTTCGCATGGATGTAAATGTTTAGTAGGTACTAACGCCTGCTTCGGGTGCATCAAGAGTGGACACATGGTCAGAGACTGTCCTCAAGTGAGGAATCAGGCCAAGGCATATGCTCAGCCTCGGCCGAATCCAAATGCTGCAGCCGAACCTCCCAAGAGGAACAAATTTTATGCACTGAAAGGTAGAGAAGAGCAAGAGAAGTCAGCTGATGTAGTCACGGGTACGTTTCATGTCTTTTCTTTCCCTGTGTATGCATTGTTAGATCCAGGATCCACTTTATCATTTGTTACTCCTTTGATAGCTAGTAGATTTTATGTGCTTCCTGAGATCTTGCATGAGACGATTCTAGTTAGCACTCCCATAGGGGACGACATTAGAGCAGAAAGAGTGTATAAAAATTGCCCAATTAACAATCTTGATAGAATCACTCACGCTGACCTAGTGGAGTTAGCCATGCTCGATTTTGATATAATCTTGGGTATGGATTGGCTCGATAAGTGTTATGCTACTATAGATTGTCTAAATAGGGTAGTGAGGTTTCAGTTTCCAAATGAGTTAGAGCTAGAATGGGAAGGGCGTGGTTCAAATCCAGTAGGCCAAATCATTTCACATTTAAAAGCCAATAAAATTATAGCTAAGGGGTATTTATACCACTTAGTTAGAGTCAATGACTTAGAGCAAGAAGTCCCTTCCATAGACTCTGTGTCAATAATGAATGAGTTTCAAGATGTCTTTCCGGAGGATTTACCAGAATCACTCCTGAACGTGAGATTGATTTTGGTGTTGACTTAGATCCCAACACCAAGCCAATTTCTATTCCCCCATATAGGATGGCACTAGCCGAACTCAAAGATTTAAAGTTGCAGTTAAAAGATCTACTTGATAAGGGCTTCATCCAGCCGAGCATATCCCCATGGGGTGCTCTACTGTTGTTCATAAAGAAAAAAAATGGAAGCCTTAGAATGTGTATCGATTATCGGCGACTCAACAAAGTCACTATAAAGAATAAGTACCCTCTTCCCAAAATCGATGATCTATTTGACAAACTACAAGGTTCAAGTTTCTTTTAAAAAATAGACCTTCGCTCAAGGTATCATCATCTTAGAGTGAGGCGAGAAAACGTCCCTAAGATTGCTTTTCGTACTAGATATGGACATTATGAATTTCTAGTTATGTCATTTGGTCTCACTAACGCACCAGCCGTGTTTATGGACCTTATGAATAGAGTCTTCCGTGAGTACCTTGATTCTTTCGTCATAGGATTCATAGATGAAATCCTCATATACTCTAAGCCTAGAGAAGAGCATGAAGTACACATAAGAAAGACATTGCAAGTACTCAGAGAACATCAGTTGTATGCAAAGTTCAGTAAATGTGAATTTTGGTTGAGATCAGTGACCTTCCTTGGTCATTTTGTGACCGACCAGGGTGTTGAAGTTGATCCGAAAAAGGTTGAGGCAGTGAAGAATTGGCCGAGACCCCTCACTCCTACAGATATTTGGAGTTTCTTGGGTTTGGCTAATTATTATCGCAGGTTTGTGGAATGTTTTTCCACTATTGCTGCTCCGTTGACAGCTTTGACGAAGAAGAAGGTGAAGTTTGAGTGGTCTAAAAAATGTGAGAAGAGCTTCCAAGAGATCAAAGACCGACTCACTTCAGCCCCAGTTCTCACATTGCCGAGGAGTGGTGCAGGATACGTGGTATACTGTGATGCTTCCCGATTTGGTTTGGGATGTGTTCTTATGCAAGATGGCAAGTTTATAGCATATGCATCGAGACAGTTGAAAGTCCACGAGAAGAATTACCCTACTCATGATCTTGAGTTAGATGCGGTTGTCTTTGCGTTGAAGCTATGGAGACATTATTTATATGGTGTACATGTTTATGTATATACTGACCATAAAAGTCTTCAGTATGTTTTTACGTAGAGAGAATTGAACCTTCGTCAGAGGAGATGGATAGAACTGCTCAAGGACTATGATATGAGTGTCCACTATCACCCATGTAAGGCCAATGTAGTGGCCGATGCATTGAGTAGATTGAGCATGGGCAGCATGTCTCATGTTGATAATGAGAAGAAGCAACTAGTTAAAGAGGTGCATCAATTGGCTTGATTGGGTGTACGACTGATAGATACACCCAGTGGGGGTGTTTCAGTTCATTCCAATTTTGAATCCTCATTTGTTATAGATGTCAAAGCTAAGCAGCATCTCGACCCAGTACTCATGGAGTTGAAAGACTCAGTGTTGAGTAAGCTAAATGAATCATTTTCCCTAGGAAGGGATGGTGTACTCTGGTACCAGAACAGATTATGTGTGCCCAATATTGATAATTTGAGGCCTAATATTATTGCAAAGGCCCATGGCTCCAGGTATTCTATTCATCCAGGTTCTACCAAAATGTATCATGACCTTAAAGAGGTCTATTGGTTGGAAGGTATGAAGCGTGATATCTCAAAGTTTGTGGAGGAGTGTTCAAATTGCCAACAGGTTAAGGCCGAACACCTTAAACCTGGGGTCTGACCCAGTCAATTGAGATTCCAACTTGGAAGTGAGAGGCTATCAATATGGATTTTGTGGTTGGTCTGCCAAAGACCAGGAAACTACATGATTCTATTTGGGTTATTTTTAACAGTATGACTAAGTCTGCTCACTTCATTCCTGTGAAGTCTACTTACAGGGCTGAAGATTATGCCAAGCTGTATATTGATGAGATAGTGAGATGGCATGGGATTCCTCTGTCTATCATTTTGGATAGGGGTGCCCAATTTACTTCTCATTTTTGGAGATCTTTCCAAAAGAGCTTGGGTACACAGGTGAAGCTCAGTACTACTTTTCATCCCCAGACGGATGGACAAACAGAGCGTACTATTCAGACCCTTAAAGACATGCTGAGAGCATGTGTTATTGACTTCAAGGGGTGTTGGGATGATCCCTTGTCGCTGATTGAGTTCTCTTATAATAATAGCTATCATTCCAGTATTGGGATGACACCTTTTGAAGCACTATATGGCAGGAGATGTAGGTCTCCACTTGGGTGGTTTGAGGTAGGAGAGTCTTCTATCCTTGGCTCTGAGATCATACATGAGGCTATGGAGAAGGTGAGAATGATCAGGGATAGATTGGCTACTGCTTACAGTCGTCAAAAATCCTATGCAGATAACAGAAAGAGAGCTCTTGATTTTGAGGTGGGTGATCAAGTCTACATGAAGATATAACCCATGAAAGGGGTGATGAGGTTTGGTAAGAAGGGGAAGTTGAGTCAGAGCTATATAGATCCTTATGAGATCTTACAGAGAGTAGGAAATGTTGCCTACGAACTGAGACTACCACAAGACTTGGCTTCTGTTCATCCAGTGTTCCACGTTTCAATGCTTAAGAAGTGTCTAGGCGATCCAGCATCCATCCTGCATGTTGAGGGGTTACGAGTTGATGAGAACCTTTATGATGAAGAGGTTCCAGTTGAAATTTTAGATCGCCAAGTGAAGCGGCTCAGGAACAAGGAGGTTGCCACCGTTAAAGTATTATGGAGGAACCACCTTGTTAAGGGAGCAACATGGGAGGCCTAGGCCACTATGAGATACCGTTACCCTCACTTGTTCAGTTCTTGAGGTTAGATATACTATTCCTAGATCTGATTTTTTTTAAGGAACTCTGAGATTTTAGTGAATTAATCGATTTGGTATTATAAGTCCATAATCATGCGTTTTATACTTGCATTAAATAAGTTAAAATAAGTTCATGCGTGCATTATGTTGCTGTTTTTGTATAGCATAGACGTAATTTAATGTGTTGCATGAGTTGTGATGTGCATTAAGTTAAGTGTGATTGAGAAGGAAGTTCATCGGTCTTGAATATGAAGCTTCAGATAAGCATGAGTAAGAATGCATCATCCAGAATATGTGTAAATCAGATGTTCACAAACGATAATGTGTTAAGTATGTTTAAGTGTTTTCGAAGTTCCTTCTTGTTTTAAAATGATGTTTAAGTGTCATTCGAGGACGAATGTTCCTAAGGGGGGGATAATGTAACATTCCGGAAAATTACATGTCTAGTGAAGAGCCCAATAGGTCTTTAAGAATGTGTATTGGGGGTACATAGACATCCCAATGCCCAATATTGAGAAATATTGGCATAGTATAGAAAATTGGCTAAGGGTTATTAGCCAATTTCTATGTAATACCCAAATAAGCAAAATATTGGGCATATTAGAAAATATTGACTTAAAGGGTGTTAGCCAAATTTTCTAAGTATGAATAATCACTGCTTAAGATTGTACCTGCAAAGAAGCCCCTAAACTAAAATAGTGATCTCTAATGCAATACTCTGGGTATGAGGCATCCAAGTGTCAAGCCTAGATACCATAGCACATGATCAATTAAAATGATCATGTAGATTAAGCAGTGCCCAACGACATAGTGAGGATTCTTGGGACAATAACTAAACATTCCAAATGAGCCATCAACAATAGTTAGTTAGGCAAGTACAACTAACACATGTGCAAGCACATGTGCAAGACATGTGAAAATTGGCCAAGGGAGGGGACCACCCTAACGGAATTCGGTTAGGGCGGTTAGGGGCAGCATGTGCGGACGGGTCTTTCCACGTGGGGCCTACTTCCCTAACCAACTCTAGACTTTAACCAACTGCCCTAACTAGCTAATTAAACTAGGACTAACCGAAATGAACCCATTGGGGCACCCGACAACCTAGGACTAAACCGTGTTGACACTAACCTAGTATTTAGTTGAGGAGATAACCTAGTACCTAACCTAGGATGGTCCAAAAAGGTTAGTTATGGTCCCCAAGGCTTAAAGGATTGTAGTAATTACCCTATATCCCTTAATTAATTAATATAAATTCCAAATGTTGACCGAAACCATAGTCAACACCAATTTCCAGATTTTCGGTCAAGTCAACATTCTCTTATGTTTAGTCAACTTAAGAGGGGCGTTTTAGTAATTAACTAATTAATTATTTAATTTACTAAATTAGCCTAAGTTTGATGAGTCAAGATCAGTCCCTAAACCTAAGAATTCACGATCAAACACTAAGAAATTCACGAGGCAAAACAGTACACGAACGAAAGAAAAACAGAAAAGTTTCTCTCGATTTCTCTTAGGCGATTTCAAGATTTCCTATAAGGTTTCGTGCAAGGTGATCTTCGTAGATTAAATTCTACATAAGGTATGGGTTTATCTCCTGGAATTCTTTCTCCAAGAGTACTTTCCATCGTAAGAATCCATGAAATCTCGAAACTAGGGTTGTTTCCAAGGTTCTCGTCGAACTTCCCTTTCCCTAGTATCCGTGTTACTATTTCAATGTGGTATAGATTAGTCTTGATCATGTTGTTGGTATGTGGTGCTGGCTGCTCTTAATGTGTAGGGTTCTTGATTTGTGAATGTCAAATGAACCTATGAATTGTACTCGTATGATGTTAAGTGTCCCTTACGTGAATTAAAGAACGATTTTATGCTAAATTATGTCCGAGAATGTTAAGTGTTGGTGTGTTACGTTTTGATGCATAGTTCCTATTAACGTGACTTTATGAAGATGTTATGTTCATTAAAATGTTAATATGATTTTGTCCGAAATGACTTATCAGGTTATGCTAAAGTTATGATCTATCTCAATGAAAGGAATCCTTAAAGTTCAAGGATGTCCTACTTGTGTCTTCAATGTAAAGTCTTTAAATATTGTATAGTAATGTAATGTGTCTTGTGGGCCGTGTCCCTAATGTACTCTAATGTTATTGAGTCTAAGATGGCAAAGAAACTTAAGGTCTATATATGTATTATGACTTATATTTTATACTTATATGAAGTAATGTTCTAGCATATGATGTGCTAAGAAATTTTAAATTTCTGCTAAATTTACTATGTCAAAGCAATGAATGATGACTATGGGCTTATATAAGACCTCCGAGAGGTCAAGTACGCCATGTTACTTCAAGGGGGTGCTCCCCGGATGTACAAAATGTTCCTAAGGGGGGGGGGGAGATAATGTAACTCCTCAAAAAGTCTAAGACCTTATCTGAGCCGAACATAGTTGTCAAAGGGTTTATACACCTTTTTAATGTTATAAATAATTAATATATGTCATTTAGGAAGTTTTGGAATCAAAAGGTCAAAGAACATCCATGACGTCCGGAAACTAGTTCAATGATGTACTAGTGTGCCTTAGCCTATTTGACTATATTTTAGGATCGGAAAGTGATAAAATTTTGTTGAAAGGTGTCTAACACGTATTAGAGTTAGTTTATAGTCTAAACGTTTGGGTACAACTCCCCAAGGACCAACCAAAGGCCCTTGAAGAGGACCATTGAAAATGTGGCAAAAAGCTGTAAAAGACAGTGTCACCAACGTGGGTTATCGATGAGTCATCGTCCAATTGACGAGGCATCGATGGAAACTTATCCAAATTCGATAAGGGTCTGTTTGTACAATCTCTTACAAAAATGACGTACCAATAGGACGGTTGGTCCCTTGGCCGTCGTTTGACAAATGGGGCGTCGATCATGGCCTAATATATGAAAACTGTATTTTGCTGCACGTGTGTAAGTTAGACAAATTACTTAATTAGGTTGTTAGTTAATTAGTAAGGGGTTAAGGGAGGTCTAGTTAAGTTGGTTAATGATTTATGCAAATACTCTAACCTAATTAGACTACCCTAACCCTCATAATTTCACAAACCCAAATTGTTCTTCCTTCCTCTTCTTTCTCTCCCCCAAGTAGAAGAACTCCATAGAAGGTCAAATTCAAAGGGTTTTAGGGCTGCTAAAGAACCAAGTTTGTCCATAAAACTTCATCAATCAACAAGGTATGAGATTCCTTTAAACTTTGGGATTTCTTTCCCCTAAGGGTTCTATTAAATTGATTTCAAAAATATGAATTTCAAGTGGGTTTTCATCCAATACAAAATTGATCATGTGAATTGATTTGTTTATGATTTCATTTGGATATTATGAGTAGATTAATATGTATTATAACTCAACGATGTTACTTATTGATGGATTCGTCTAAATTGTAGTAGATGACCTATTCCCCTTAACCCTAGGTTGTGGTCTTAAATATAATTGTGTAGTATTGATACAATTAGCTTGGTTATTGTGTGAATTACTATACAATGTTGTTATTATGTCAATTAATGAATATATTGAGATGAATTGTAATCCAATTATGCTAGTTCTTGAGTAATTTACCCAGGTGTAAAGTATATAATAAACTTGACCTAAGTCTCTTGTCTTAAGCTATGAACTAGAGATGGATTGTGATGAAGTGATTCAATTGTCTTTATTATCATGTTGATAACTATTATGTTATGGTATTATACCCATTGTTGGGTTTAACTGAGGATGGTTAATGGTAAGACATTTATGATGGTTTTATGAGGATGATTTGGGGTAAGTCTTATAATCTTAACTCTTTACTTCAATTATGGTTACTTTTGAATAAGTGATGATGTTGTTTTGAAGTATGCCTTATATTAAGATTGATACGGTTGGTATGATGTTGAATTTAAATGTCTTTACTATGTTTTGTGAGGTGTTGTTAAGATGTAAATATTATAAGGATGGTGATAACTTACCAATGTGCCTTATCATGAATTATTATGTGAATATTCTAACCTCACATGTATGAATTGTAATTAAAGGAAAATACTCATGTAATTCATATTGAGCTATGATGATGATGATTATATAAGGGATAGACCCTATGACCTACACTAAGGTATCACAATTAATAAAGCTACTAAACACATTTCAAAAAGAGACTATAGCTTAGCACTGAGTGAACTAGAGTGAGGAGTGTCCCGTCCCACATAAGGAAGGTAGGATCACTAATGAACTCTTGTGATTGGAGACTATAATTCATGTAGCATAAAGTGGGTCCCAACAATATCTCCTACTTCTTGATCTATGTTGCCCCTATAGGAATACTAGCAAGTGCATCCAGATAGTTGGTATGTTCATATTTTGGTACTAGCTTTGCAAGTAGTCCTTCTTTCTGTGTAGGGTTCCATGACACCTAATTCCACATTAGCTCATGTGGTCTATGTCGGTTAAGTCAATATGTCCCCAAAAGGTAAAAATAAAGTAATGAGTGAACTCTTACTAGGATGGACTAAGGGGTTCAGCTTAGTCCAGGTAGGGGTATGAGACTCTTCCTATACACTGCACTAGTTAGACTTGAAGGGAACCTTAGGAGGATGTTCTTATGTATGAATATGCTTATGAATGTAAATCAGATGTATATGATGATACTACATGTTGATGGTATCATATGATGTTGAACACACTTATGAATACATGTTTTGTCTATATTGCTAAAATATGATGTTATGTACTCTTAATGATATGATATAAGAAGTTGGACTTGGTTATGGTTCTTGTTAGGTATACTTGATTAGGTTAGGTTATGAGGGTTTGCCTAGTCATTGCACTAGTGGACTTAATGAGGGTTCATGAGTAGTTGTATCTCTTTGGTTATGTTGTAATGAACTCGTATTCATATTTGTTTAGGTTATACTTGATGATAGAGTTGTCTTGATTATACGTTCAAGTATGTTGGTATATATGATTTACTTGGCTAGTCTAGTATGGTTGGTGACTTCATGAATATGGTCTTGACTTGATGAATATGCATTAAATTGGTACTTGAATGTGCATAAATCTTTCCAAATGTAAAATAGCATGCTTTATGAAAAGTTCCTTTCTAGAATGATTTTATTATGTGTGTGCATATGGTCTCATACTTAGTACATGTGATGGGATAACTCCATTTTCTCCCTTTTCCCCAACATTTTAGATTTCGGTGGTTCAAGGGATTTTGAGACGACTTTGAAGGAAGACTTGAAATTATCACTCATCCATGTTGGGTAAGTCTTAACTTTCCCTGGGCAATGCCACTATCAAGCTTTTGAATGTTGTTCTAGTTTTATGACTTCTAGTCTTTCCTCTTCATTTGAGTACTAAAGATTCTATAGCTTATTTGTGGCTTTATTACATTGATGTATGGGATATGTCCGATTGATATACTCTTATTTACATGGTTATGAGATGATACACCCTTTTAAGACTATGTTAATTATCTTATATATCTATGCGCAATAAAACTAGAAGACTATGTAATCTTCTTATACGAAGGGTCTATGTATACTCGATATGAATATACATTATGCGTATGCGAGAGGTCTATCTAAACCTCAAGATAGATATAGATAAGTTTTAAATTTTCCGCATTTTAACCTATGAATGTAATAATGTAAGCTAAGAGGCTAGTCTTAGTACTCTCTGAGGACGGTGACGCCGGTTACGTCTAGGGGGTGCTCCCCGGATGTGACTGTAATGTATTGGAGATATTGAATGTGTCTTAAATGTGATAAATGACATTGTGTTGTTGTGAATGGTATCCATGATTATTATAATGCATATAACTATATTATTAATACTATATCAAATGTTCATGAAGTTTCTCTAAAAATACATGATGCATGGTTTCTAACTAAATATCCTCATTAAAGCATTTTTTGCATGGTTATCATACTTAGTGCATTCTTGTAGTAATACCATCCTTCTTTTACACAAAATGTAGGTGGTGATGGCTAGAGAATATTTCCTAAAATGAAGAACTTAGATTATTATTCCGCAGTTCAAGTGTGTCCTTAATGATTCAAGGACCTTGATGTTAAGAGTTTCATTAAGTTCCTGTTATAGTATAGGAATGTTCTTTAGTATTTTTTAGGGCCGTGTCCCTATTCTATTGGAGTTGTGTCTAAGATGGCAAGACGAGACTTAGTGTCCTATCTATGAACTAATGATTTTTAAATGAAATACTTTTAAGTTTTGTGTTTTCTTATGAAAAAGTTTTAAATTTTCGGCTAATTTTATGATAATGCGATGAATGAATCTTAAAGGATTGTATAAGACTTTCGAGCGGTCAAGTGCGTTGTGTTACTTCTAGGGGGGACTCTTTGGTCGTGACAAATATGGAGGAGAAGTTGATTAGTATAAATATTTGTATTAATAGTGAGCATGTGAAAAACATGGAAGATAAGACAACCAGTTTCATTAGGGAAACAACCACAAATGTGCTAGGTGCATCCAGGAGTAACTTTGATGGTCATCGATGAGATAGGTGGTGAAATAGGGAAGTCTAGAGAAAATTTAAAGCAAAGAAGGTTCTATGTAAATTTTTTGTGGAGTGCATTAATGAGGAAAATAAGATACTACTTCAAAAGTCTTTAAGACGATAAACAAACCAGCCATGTTGGGAATTACAACTTCGAAAGCATCCTTTTTCAAATTCTTGTATGTCGAACTAGAGGCCAAATATGGGGATAGGAATATTGAAGGATAAAGAATGGGAGAGAGATAAAATCTCGCGAATTAAAATGTGCATCAAGAATTAGGAAGACAAGGTTTTTGTAGAAGATACCTCCATAATGAAAAGATGGAGAACATACTCATACATACTTTTAATGAAATAAGGGATAAGTACAATGTCTTAGGTAAGTTACTGCAGACTGAAAGAGTAAGGGACTTTGAGAACTACCTACATTTTCGGGTACTGTAGGTTTAACGCATTATTAGTAGGATGAGAAAGGGGATGAGATATCGGACCCCATGACTAAGTTTAATATTATCTTAATGAACAAAGACAAGGAATGTATAGAATTCTTAACTATGTTTCATATTTTTTTTATACAGCAATTATACTCAACAAATAAAGGTCGAGTGCTACAAAAGAGTTTCAAGTATTTAGAAATATGAGTTATTGACGAGTCCGGGATTTATACTCATCTAGGTCTTTGTTTTGATAGAATATGTTTCTTCAAATGCCTATTTTATCATATAAGAAGATGTTAATGTGTCGATTTGCAGCTATGAAAGATAAGGAGTAAGAAAAGGACACTATTGGGCAAAAGAAAGAAACTAACAAGATGAAGAAAAGAAGCAAAGTAATCTTGGTGATCTCCAAAACCACTTGGCGAACTGTCTAGTTGTTCTTTAGCTAGCTTAAAGTTACTACATGCCAACCCTGGGGACGAACCAACTTGCTGAGTGGATAGGGCAGTCGGTGAATCATTGAATGACACTTCAATGTCAACCTTGATCGTGCAAAATTACGGGATTTGGAGGACTTTTGGACAATACAAATATGAGATGGAAGGGAGAAAAGGGAGGATCGTTAACTTGTTCGGCGAGGTGCGACTTATTTCCCCCAATGGCCTTTCAGGCCTAAAATTGGACAACTATAAATGAAAATTTTAATGTCACTAAGAGTTCTGATCCCCAAGTATGAAAGTTAGAGTTTTCTCTTAGTTTTTGAGTTTCCATTGTAGACTTTGCGGATATATAATCTTAACTTTGAGTATTTGCAAGTATGTTTTTTAACTTAATAATTTTGGAGCATTGTAAGGGCTTGGATACTTTTACCCAGCTAATGGATAATCTAGTTGGTAATTATTTATATATTTTTGTTATGCTTAGATAAAATCACATTTTTTGTGGTGTGATCATGTAATTATGGGTTATATTAGCTAATTTACATTGTTATTTACTTATTTAATGCTTAATTGAAGTGGGTTTAATCGTAAGGTGTGTTTTAATCTAATATTGTTGTTGCAAATGCAATTCTAGCTTAGTGTTTTGGGCTTGCTTAAGGAAAAAGGTTTTAGAACCAATAGTTTGTTTGATATGGGTTTAGTTCGAGATAGTGAATCCTAAACTCGATTATACCTATATAACTTGAGAGAGTAGGTGTATTAAGTTTTTGAGTTGTTTATATTGTTATGTTTGTTGAGGTTCGAGAGAACTCACTTTAATCGTAGTATTTGTTCGAGAGAAAAGCTATTGCACTTAATCTAGCCTATCCATTTATATTTAACAATTTGTTACTAATTTCAATTACCCATATAGCGAAATTTGATTATAATTGATAACGTCTAAAAAAATCCTCTTAATACTGTTGTTTTCCCCTTATTTTTGCATTTGATTTACCTGTTAATTACCCCACCTCAATTATTTTGGTTATATACTAGATTTCGTTCAGCTAAACCTCGAATTAAAGTGGTGTATTTGAGTGTAAATAAAAAAAAGCATCGCTGCATGGGATGTAGTTTTATTTTGTATTTTATCATTGAAGTTGAAATGTATCTTTTCGTGTTATAGTTGAATATACTCACATTGTTAGTTGTGTTTGTGTCTAAATAAAAGAAAAGATGAGCTTGAACGAGAGTAATGGTAGCCAAGTTGGCCCACATGATGATATTGGGAATTTAAACAATGTGCATGAACCAATTCAATTTGGTGGTGTTGGTGAAATACGTCTACCTCATGTATAAGGGAATATTGCCCTCCATGTCATTAGCAGAATGCTTGAGCTACTCTAAGTAAATGTACTATGTAGAGGGCTGGCCCACGAACAACCATGAGTATATTCAGAACTACGTGGACGTATGTTGTCCGTTATCATTGAAGAACATATCAGAAGAATCTTTTTGTCTCCGTCATTCCAATTCTCTTTGGTGGGTGAAGCTACAAAATGATTAGCATAATTAGTAAGGAATTGCATCACCACTTGGGATGAGTTGACGACAACACTATATATTAAATTCTTTCCCCCGTCAAAGATAAAGACGGTCAAATATAGTGTCCAATGATTCAAACACTTGGAGGTGAACCAATCCACAAGAAGTGGTTGCGATTTCAGAAGTTGTTACTTAAATATATGATTCACGAATTGTCAAAAAAATATTATTACAATACTTCTATAGGAGTCTTGACTCGGTGAGCAACGGAATCGCTGATTAACTTGTTCACAGTGCTATAATTGAAAAACATTACGAAGTAGTGTCTAATCTCCTTGATGACATGACCTAGATAAATATACCATGGTACATTAGTGAGGACCATGTGTCTCCTCTAACTTTTAGGATGACGAAAGACCAGATTGATAAGGATTATGAAAGAGACCTAAATATTACAAATATGATCACCCAGCTTGATTTATTGTCATAAAATGTGATGTGTACTTGGTTGAAGAGTGTAAATTTTGTGGGTATTGGTAGAGCAAATCACGAAGAAGAACAATTTGAAATGATGTACAATGAGTAAGTGAACCTCCTTTCAAATTAAGGAGGAGGATTTCATTCAAATTATCCAAGGCAGGAGGAAATCCTAGTTTTAATACAGATGATGGGTGGTGTCACACCCAGAGAGCATACCCCAGATGCGACCGACATCATCGTCCTCTTAGAGGGTTCAGACAAGCCCTTAGCATACGTCATAACATGTGATGAGTAAAAATTGCGGAAAATATAAAACTTTTACATTCTATTTGAAGTATACTTACACGTTATACTTAACATTCATGATAATATACGACATCCTAAAAACATTTCTCACTTATATTAAAACCATCTAAAGAGTAGAAATATGGACTTAGTCAATATATAGTAAATATTCCATATAGGCCTTAGTAAAAAAGAATCCAACGAACATAAATGGAAATATAATATTTATAAAATCTACTAAAGTCTTCTTAAGCTAGAATATAGAAAGATATCATCCCCGAACATGAGGACCTACCAACACTTGGAGAAAGAATTCCAAGCTTCTTCAATCGACCTTTTTAATCTTCAAGGCCGGAACCTACATTTGTAGTAATATAAAGTAATGGGGTTAGTACACCACATGTACTAAGTATGGGTATGCACATAACACTTAAGCACATGCATGAAAAAGGATCATTTATCATTTCTTTAGAAAGCATGCTAAGTCATGTGAAAGTTTTCAATGCAAATACCATAGAACATGTAAAAGTTAATAATTTCATCAACGTACAACATGATTATAATGAAAGAAATATTATAATAGTGTCATGTAAACATTTCATATTCAATAGATCATATAAACATAACATAAAGAACACTTACCAATGATCCCATCGCCAACCTACAAGTGCATTGGTGATGTGAAGCCCCATAACCCCACACAACCAAGCAGATAAGATAGGAGTCCATAAGTAAAGCATTGCTTCATATAACTTGGAACATAAGTAGTCATCAATTCATATAACAATATAACCCGATAACATATTCATCATAATGACCAATAATCATATAGGAGTAACATCATGTATCATAAGCATATATCTGTCATGCTATCATATTACATAAGAACAATCTCCTAGGACTTCCCTTAGAGTCAACTTGTGCAATGTATAGGTAGAGTCCCATACCCCTACCTATATTAACTAGACTCTTCAGGTCACCCTAGTAAATGTCCATTTAATTGTTTTTCATTTTACATGAGGGAACATTCGCCTTAACTGACATAGACCATGTGACCTAAACATGGAATCCGGTATCATAAAACTCCACGAAGAAAAAAGGTGGTCTACCGGCCAAAGTCAAACAAAACATGATGTAGCTTTCTAGGTGGATCCACTATCTAGTATCCTATGGTGGCAATATAGTTCAAGAACTAGGATATATATTAGAGACCCATAGTTCCACATTACATGGCAGTCCTTATCTCATGAGAGTTATTTTGACCTACCTTCCAACTAGGGAAGGGACACCTCTCATATCTAGTTCATCGGTGCTTAGCTTAAGTCCCTTTCTTGAATAGCCTTTAAGTTGTCTTTTATTATGAACTTATCATAGTTCATAGGAGATTACCTCCTCATATAAACATGATCATGAGCTGTTTAAAATTAGATGATAATTTCCTTTCATCATAAACCTTCGTATGTGATATTAACATACCAAAATCACCTGCTGTAAATCCTACAAGAGGATATCATAAACTTGATTTTTCGTATTCTTATCATGATCAATTAACTTGCTTGTAGCGCAACATATATAAACATAGAAACATCATACATATTTCCATAGCATAGCATCATTATTTATAAGCCAACATAACCATCATAGGGTATGCATGACTTTAGAAGACTTACCTCTTGTTTCCAAGAACCTTATTCAAGAACTTACGTTCAACTTACAACAAGCATAACAACAACATAGTGAAATACTCAATAGCATAACGAATACTAGCACTTCAACTTATAAACATGATAAACTTATAATATAGGATAAGGGAAAGGGTCATTAAAGAGTTAATTCAAATCTTAGTCCCAATCCCAACGTTTTCATATTATCAAGTAGTAGAGACAACCATACGAAACCATCATCTAAATAAGAACATGCTTTACAAGAAATTCAAACATTACTAACCACATACTCATCAATTCGTGTGAAATAGACCATAGAAAACAATTATTTTTCATAGATAGTCATAAATCAAGAGTTAGGAAGAAAACCCGTTTTGTATAGTTAAAACCCTAGAATTGAATTTCTTGAAAACATATATTTGAAAGGACCTCTTGCGGAAAGGAATCCCAAGTGAAAAACCCATACCTTATAGACGAATAATCCACCAAATTTAATTGGAAACTTCAAAACTTTCATCTTCTTCCTTAAGCTATTCTTGTTCTTCTATGGAGTTTGGAAAAGAGAGCTTTCTTGAGAAAGATGAGAGAAAACTTATTTGATCTGATTTGGAACGTGTCAAAGTGCCCTAAAACTGACCTAATATACATATATAGTCATCCTATGAATTACCCAAAAGACCCTCCACTTGAATGGATATTTTTATGAAGTTAAATTACAAAAAATACGACTTTAACGATTCTGGGATGTGGTTCCGCGTCGTGGGGCCAAATCCTGTCATTTTTCAGAAATTGTGGGTTGATGAAATGAGGTGCATATCAGCCTGGCGTCGCGAGGCTGACCCTCACATTTTGAGATAGTACACATCGTGAGGACCAAGCGCCGCGCACTTGTTCCTCCAATTCTTCTTGTTCGTAGGCCGCTAGGCAGCCTGCTCCCCCATGTTTGTGTCCTCCACAACGACTCTTCGGGTGGTCCTTGGGGTGTCGTTACCGGACGTTTGGAACCTTTTTACTACATACTACCTATAAAGGGTCTCTTTGTAAGTTTTGGACTTTATTTGACACTTCAAAACCTTCACCCAACATAGGAACGTCAACTAGTTCAAATTAGCTAGTTTTCGGACGTCATGGTTTTTCTTTGTCGTTTAAGCTCTAAGCTTTTCTAAATGAACTTATTAAATTAATATAAGTATGTAAACATAGTTAAGTCATTATTGAATAGATTAAGTTTTAGTATAAGTCATGGCATTTCCAAAGAGTTACAGGTGGAGAGATCGTTATAGGAAATGGTGTGACCGTAATGCTACTTGGAAGGAAAGAGACAATCAAAATGAAATATATGTCCCATCTTATGAACAAAAAAAAAACTAAAGACCAAAGATCTGACTCGCAACTTTCTTATCGAAGACATGCTTGCACACATTCTAAATAAGGTAGAAGTGTCCGAAAAAGTGTTGAAAGAGTCAAAATAGGACATCTCAACTCTCAATTCAATGCTTACTTCTCCCTCAGTATCTACTGGAGACACAAATGGGTCAAATATCGACTCATATAAATCCTATGTCACAAAGAGGGTTTCCTAGTGACATAATGGTCAACCCCAAAAATAAAGTATGAATTGGTATCTCCATCATCCACGATGTTAATTATAACACTTCTTGGGAGGTTACCCAAAGTTTATTGGTTTCATTAATATTATTTGAATAATGGGTGTTGAATGTGTAGGTGGAAAAGTTGAATGTTTTTTTTGAGTGTCACTTAGGTGAGCAAAAAGTCTAGTCAGCGACACGCTGACGAGGTCGACAATCACGACTTGGAATGTCATTGAAACCACCCATCTTGCGGGGAATTCTGTAATACTCGGTGAGCTAAAAGCGCAGTCGGAAACTCAAAGAACAGGTTAGCGATCCTGTTTTTCACCGCTGTTTGAATCCTCAAATTGTTGGGAGTTCTATAATACTCGGAGAGCCAAAATACCACTCAGTGAATCGCCGAGTGGTTCGGTAGGCGTGACTTACTCCACCGACTGGCGCACAAATTGAAAGATTTTAAAGGCCAAAATTTTTGAAAACTCAAAATCATTTGACATTACTACTTTTTAACTCATGTATTCTCTCATCCGATATTATTACTTTCATATTTTTCGCTTTTTAAACCTTAATTTATTTGGATGTATTTTCGGGATTATTTTTTGAATTTCTTTTCCACCTAGAAATTAAAATCTATTTCAGAATAAAAGGTTTCTTGTCTGAGTACAAAACTCTATATTGGTTCGGTATTTCATTATTGACATATATGTGTAATGTTGTTGTATTGAAATGTGCTTGTTGATGCAAGTATTTAAAAGCATTAGTGCTTAAATGAATGTAAATAGTTCATTCCCTTGTCAATAGTTGATTAAATTGTTTGTTAATATTGTTTTGGATCTAGCGTGGTGAAGTCTGAGTAACCCCTGATTGTGCTAGTGGTCAAAAAATTTCAAAAGATATAGCGGTTGACGTCATTCTTAAGAACAAAAGACACTAATTCTCTAATTTTTGCAATATCCGGGAATGTTTGAGTACCCCAAGGGCATGATTCTTATGGTTATAATGAAATTTGATAGTATAAGTGTTTAATTTTGATTTCGTGGACTGTGGGCTTTATTCTGAAGAGAGGGGTGAAAAAGTGGCACAAATGGCTATTTGGCGAGTTGGGTCGAGCTCACCGAGTAGTTCAGTGGTTCTCCTAAGACCCCCTAGATCTCCCTTTATTTCTATTGTTTGTGGGTTTGTGTTCTGTAATATTCGTCAATACACTTGAGCTCACCGAGTGTCACGACCCGATAGCACCCCCATTTCGTAACATTGCGTCCTTAACCCCGAAGGGGTATTGTACAATCCTATTAGAAATCATTCTTCACATAGGCAATAAAAATAGTGAGAAATTAAAATATTTCTCAATAAAGCCAACCATATAATATTCATTTATAAAACGACGGAATACTAAGTCTCAACATAGACATTTTAAAAACAACATCAACATAATAGGGAAACTACCCTTTACAATTGAAAGGAAACTACAAATAGTCTTTTACATAAAAAAGGAAACATAAGAACTCTTCTTCCTCGAATCCATGAGGACGAACAAAGTATTGGAGAATACAAATCAAAGCCATCAACTAGAGTGTCCACCTTGAAACCTTAACCTACACTTGTAGTAAAAACATAAAGAAGATGATGTTAACATAATTAAGCATAAAGTATGATGACCATGCAAAAACATGCTAATAGGGGACCTTTTATTGAAAGTCATGCTTTTATTCAAATTGTTGAAACTTCATGAACACGGAACAATAGAGGCACAATATAATGAACAACTAACAGACAAGTCAGATTTAACATTTTAACTCAATCATATGCATAAACCTTTACCTTTTCCTTTACCTTTAGCCTCCACTTCAAGTAACCCTTAAGCTATATCTTTGTGCAAAGTGTGGATAGAATCCCATACCACCATCCACACCAAGTAACAACTTCATAATTACCCAAGTGCATTTACCATTAATCCTTTAACCTTTAAACATTAAATAATTAACAGACATAAAAATCATATGAATCACATCATATTCTTAAGAACACCATATAAGACAAATCTAAGTCGTACTTGTGCGATGTGTAAGAAGAATCCAATAATACTACTCACACTAAGTACTCATTTGAAGTCACCCTAGACAAGGCACATTCATATATAATAAGACATTACAAGGAAGGAACTCATAATACAATCCAAGTATAGCATGTATCACTACGTTAAGTACACGTCAACATTCATCAATAAGTTTAATTTCATTAGGAATACCATCATTCATATGGTCGAAGGTCATATTCTCATTACTGGAATTATAAGAGCCCACTCATTTCATTAGCCTTATAAGGAACACACATGACTTTTCTCAAATACATCCTTATGCGTTGCATAGATGGCGTCCTATTTCGTAACCCATAAAACGTAGTACACCCCTAAGAAGACAGTTTATTACAATTGTTTGTGGGGATTAAGCCTAACTGACATAGACCATGTGAGGAATTCATGGAATCCCGATGTCACCCTCAGCTAATAAAGGATCCATTCTTTCTTAAGGTAGTGTCATTCTTTCTAGCTTAAGTAGATACACTAGCTATAGACGTATGTGGGCACATAGTTATGGGATAGGGAGATTGCTACAAGATACCCCGCCTCATCTCACGTGAGGGCATCCATTTCAAAAAATTGCTACTAGAAACCTCACCTCAACTCACATGAGAGTTTCCATCTCATTTCACCATCCACTCGGTGCATAGCATTATTTTCCATGGAGTATCAAAATATCATTACATTCATTCATTATTGGGTAAGGGACTGCTACTAAATACGCTGACTCGAATAACGTGAGAGTATCCAGCCTAACCCGTCATTCATTCATTCATGGGAAAGATTAAAAGGGACATTGGGACTGTTACTATAAACCTCACCTCAACACACATGACAGTTCCTATATAAAATCCCACATTCATTCATTAAGAAGGGATTTAGAGATGTTACCAGATACCTCTCTTCAACTCCCGTGAGGGAATCCATATCCAACCCCATATTCATTAATTATTCATTCACATAACCATCATCATTCACAAGTGTTATTAGAGATACAACATTGTATCCTAACTCAAGTAGCGTTTAAACATAATCCTCTTTCCTTCATTTAGATCACACATATTATTTACATTACATTCATCATAAAACATCATGATAATTCTTCACTCCAACACAATATTCCTACAAGGCCTTGATTATAATGTAAAAGTTAAGTAAACACCTCCACCATAAGTGGATCAAACATCAATCAATCACAATTCTATATCATTAGGATTCAGTCTCAACCCATAGATAAAAGATACTACAAGATATAAGACTATAGGAATATTTACATAACTAATTGGATCATGGACATAAGCAGTACAACATGAACTCATTGGTAACATCCCTTTCTAGGTCATGTTCCTCATATCATCGTCAAATAAATAATTCACCATGGTAAGATACAACTAATGACATGAATTCATAAACTAACTCCATTTAAACTCATGCTATTCATTATACATTCATAATCAACCAACTTCCAATCAAGTCAGGAGTTTAGACGAATGCATGGGTTTATGAAGGAATTCAAAGTAAAATCAACTTTAAATCATTAATCACACCTTATTTTATAATGATAATATCTTTGAAAATGTTTTATCAAGGAGACGATCCTTAGATTAGAAAGTTGGAATTTTGATCATTGACAGACTTCAGAATCTATTTTTAATTGACTCCTTGAAAGGAAGACTATTCAAGGATGAAGTATCACCATACCTTAAACATGAATGATGCCACATAAGTTATGAAGAAAAACATTGAAATCCTCAACCTACATTGACCTTGACCTTGACCTCCCATGGAGTTCTTGAGAGAAATATTATGGGAGAGAGGGGGTTGTTTTTAGGAAAAGTGATTAGTGAAATCTAAAATAGCTTTTTAATGTTTTAATACTCTTTAAATACCTTAATGCACTTAAAATAACCTTCCAAATGTTCAAAACATTTAATAAAAAAATTACCATAAGACAATTGCCTTGTCCGAACCCAAGATAGATTGCACGTGCAATCTACGCCCACCCGACCACAGACTATGGTTTGGTCCACACCATGTCAATTGGGGTCTGTTGTTTGGGGTTGTCGTTGGGGATTCGTACCTTTACGTCTAACCCTTAAAAACCTCAACCATGGATGGATACGAATAACACACCTTTAAACCTTACGACAAACTCATACAAAACTCAAGCACACACACGTTAGGCTCAAAATTCACTAGTTCATTTTAAGGGTCGGTAAAATATCCCCTACATAGGAAAATTCGTCCTTGAATGACAATTAAACAAATAAAGGGGTAACGAATCAAGACAAAAAGACCACAATAGAGCATGCAACCCCATAAACAATGCACAAAACTAGAAGGAAACAACAACTCCACATTAATAGACTCAAAACACAACAAGAAGTTAGCAACTACTCCTATATACTCATTATCCATAAACATATCACATGATTAATTTAATTGGAGGAACATCCTTATCCAAATAACATCATGCTCATTAATACAACATTAGGCAAGATATGCAACTCTTTCAAAAACACTTTTAACAATGCTCAACATTTAATTTCATAAATCAATTAGGCAAATCCCGCTAGATACACATCATCATGAGGAACACATTCATAAAAACTCATATTTATTATTAAAAAAGAATTCAACAAGAAAAATGCATAATATCAAGAAGCCATGGACAACTAATTAACACTCATCACTCTAGAACATAAGATAAGTTACAATGAAACTCTAGGTCTCAAGCTTGAGGAAGAATGAAAGGAAAAGAGAAAAGGGTGTGGAACTCTCACATCCTTTCTAATCATATGCCATCCCCCACTTAAGGAAAAACCCATCTAAGGCTACATAATATAACATAGGGCCTTCAACCAAAGATTCTTATCTATAAGGAATCATTAACTTACTAGAGCTTTCAAACTAGGTATGTTCTCATTAAGCAACTTTTGCTCCTAGAACCTTACTAAAAACACTAAAGATCTCATACTTTTTAAGCTCGCTACACCCCTCATAAGGTGAGAAGTCAAGTAAACCTAAATCATGAACATAAAGAATACTCATAAACCTTACTAGCTAAGGACATCATCCTTCCTCTTGGGAACACGCTTAAAAATTCATCATTTCATACAATTCTAACATCGGAACATTTCATCATAAAACCTTCACAGTCATCACCTAAGATGATTCTAAAAACAAGGTCTATTACAGTTGTAACCTCCTTCAAGTATGTCTACTCACACAACCCCCATAGGAACAACTTAACACCGCTACACCTCAAATCTTTTAAACAAATCTTAAAACTTCATCATGACCCTCTATCAATATCATACCTAATCAACAACTCATCCAAACCAAAGGATTCCATCCAACTAACACATATCTTGTAAAGTCACATTACAACAATAGCATCTCTACTTACCTTTTATCCCTTCAATCCATCAAACATTAGTCCTTCAAGTAGCCACATCTAAAAGACCACCATACAAGGAATAAGAGAGAGATATTATGGATTTAAGATATATGGCACTATACTAGACTAATTACGAAAAATACCATCATCCTATAACCTCTCGCTGATAGATATGTCCCGACTCACACCGATGAAAAAGAATCTAATAGACATGGCTTATGATACACCAAGCTAAAGGCCATTTTTCAAAACCTTATGCTCTTATACGAAGTTTGTCATGAAGAGTGCGAACCCCAAGTTGTAACACGATGTACTTAACCCTGAACGAGTCTTGTACAAGCCTCCTAGAATTCATTCATCACATAGGCAATAAAAATAGTATAGAATTAGAAATCTTTAATAATGTCAACAATAGAATGTTCATTTATCAAAACAATGGAATACTAAGTCTTAACATAGCCATCTTACACAAAACATCAACATCACATACCATTACAATTGAATGGAAACTACTAAAAGTCTATTATTTTAGATAGGAAATATAAAAACTCTTTGTCCTCAATTACATGAGGACATACCAAGTCTTGGAGAATAGAAATCCAATCCGTCAACAAGAGAGTCCACCTAGTAACCTCAACCTACACTTGTAGTAAAAATATGAAGAAGATAGTGCTAGCACAATTAAGCACTAATCATGATGACCATGCAAAAACATGCAAAAATAGGACATTTTATGGAAATTCATGCTTTTATTCCACTTGGTAAAAGGCCATGAACATGGAAGAATAGAGGCACAAAATAAGCCACAAATAACATACAACTCACATTTAACATTCTAACTCAATCATATGCATTAACCTTTACCTTTACCATTAGCCTCCACTTCAAGTAACCTTTAAACTATACCTTTGTGCAATGCTTGGATAGCGTCACATACCACCATCAACACCAAGGCACCACTTTAGGATCACCCAGGTGCATTTACCATTAATACTTTCACCTTTACACATCAAATCATTTGAAAACATACACATTATATGAATCACATCATTTTATTAAGACTAACGTCTAAGACAACTCTAAGTCGTACTTGTGTGATGTGTAAGTAGTATCGCATAATACTAATTAAACTAAGTAATCTTTTGAAGTAACACTGGACAAGGCACACTCATATACAATAAGACATGACAAGTGAATAACTTATTATACAACCCAAGTTTAGCATGGATCATTACATTAAGTACAAGTAAATATTCTTCATTAACTTTCATTTCATTAGGAACACCTTCATTAATAAGATATAAGGTCACGTTCTTATTAAGGTCATTATAAGAACCCATTCATTTCATTAGCATTATACGAGACACACTATCAATTCTCTCAAATGCATACTTATGAAATGCATAAATGTCGTCCCATTCCACCACTCCTACTAAGTAGCACACCGTTAAGAAGACATAGTTGATTACATTGTTTTGTGGGGGTAAGCCTAACCGACATAGACCATCGGAGAAATTCATGGAATCGTGGTGTCACCCTAAATGTTAAGGGATCCCTACTTGCTTAAGGTAGGGTCATGTCACACCCAGAATTTGGACCCCGGATTAGAGCGGCGTCGTTAACCTCTGAGAGGTCACAGACAAGCCTCTTCTTAGCATTCGTCATAACAAGCGATAGTAAAATTGCGGAAAGACTAAAAACTTTTAATATACTAATGAAGTATACTTAGACTTAATACTTAAGATTAATAAAGACATCCGATATTCTAATACTTGTCTCACATAAATAAAACCATCTAAGAGTGCAAATTTGGACTTAGCCAATAATAGTCAATATGCCATATAGGACTTAATACAAAAGAATCCAAAGAACATAACGGAATAACGTATTCTAAAAGCTACTAAATCTTCATAAGGATGGAAATTGAAATGGTAACGTCCCGAACATGAGGACCAACCATGACTTGGAGAAAGAGTTCCAAGCTTCTTCAACTTGACCTGCTTAACTTCAATGGCCGGAACCTACATTTGTATTAAAATAAAGTAATGATGTTAGTACGCCACATGTACTAAGTATGGGTATATGCACATAACACATAGGGACATGAATGAAAAAGGATCATTTATCATCTCTTTAGAAAATATGCTAAGTCATATAAAAGTCTTTAATGCACATACTATATATCATATTCACGTTAAAGCATCATCATAATCAAAGACATATTCTCATAGAGTCATATTAACATTTCATATTCAATAAATCATATAAACATAACATACAAATAACTTACCAATGATCCCATCCCCAACCTACAAGTGCAATGGTCATGTGAATCCCCACAACCCTACACAACCTAGTAGATAAGATGAGAGACCATAAGTAAACCTTTGCTTCATATAACAATGTAACTCAATAACATATTCATTATAAGGATCAACATTGATGTAACAGTAACATAATATATCATAAACATATATCTTTCATATCATCATATTACATAAGAAAAATCTCCTAGGACTTCCCTCAGAGTCAACTTGTGCAATGTCTAGGTAGCGTCTCATACCACTACCTATACTAAGTCAACTCCTCAAGTCACCCTAGTCAACGTTCGTTTACTTGTCTTTCGTTTTACATGTGGGAACATACGTATTAACCGACATAGGCCATGTGAGCTAAACAAGGAATCCAGTGTCTTCCCCATACCGAAAATAGGTGGTCTACCTGCTAAAGTAGAACCGAACATGACGTAGATTTCTAGGTGGATCCACTAGCTAGTATCCTATGGTGGCAGCATAGTTCAAGAACTAGGAGATGTATTAGAGACCCATAGTTCCATATTACATGGAAGCCTCAATATCATGAGAATCTTTGTGAACCTACCTTCCTGCTAGGGAAGGGACACTTCCCATATCTAGTTCATCGGTGCTTAGCTTAAGTCCCTTTTCTTGAAATAACCTTTAATTTGTCTTTTATAAAAAACTTATCATAGGTGATAGGAGATTATCTCCTTGCATAACTTGATCATGAGCTCTTTTAGATTAGATGAGAATTGTCCTTTCATCGTAACCCTTCATACGTGAGATTTACATGGTATAATCATCTTGTGTAAAGCATACAAGAGAGTATCATAACTTGCAGATTCATATTCTTATCATAATCTCACAATTTACATGTTCATAGCCAGCATATTCACATAGAAACATCATATATACTTTTCATAACATAGCATCATAGTTTATAGGCTAACATAAACATTTAAGATTAATCACAATGAGAAGACTTACCTCTTGTTTCCAAGAATCGTATTAATCATGCAATATTCATAATCATACATAGTGAAATAACCAATGACATAATCAAGAACAACTCATAAAATCATGTACACGATCAATGCATAACATAGAAGAGGGTCAATGAGTCATTAAAGGGTTCATTCAAATCTTAAATTCCAACCGTAACGTTTATACATTATCAAACGCTAGAAACAACCCATTAGAAACCATCACTTAGAGAACATCATGTAAAACATGACATTCAAACATTATCAATCAATTACTCAACCATTCATGCAAAATTAGATATAGAAAATGGTTAGTTTTCATTGAAAATAATAATTCTAGGGTTAGGAAGAAAATCCGTTTTGTAGAGTAAAAACTATAGTATTTGAAATTCATGAAAACTTATCTTGAAAGGACCGCTTGGGGAAACGAATCCCAATAGTGAAAACCCATACCTTATAGATGAAAAATCCACGAAATCTGATTGGAAACTTCAAGACCTTCGTCTTCTTCCTTAAGCTTTTCTTGTTCTTCAATGGAGTTTGGAAAAAGAGAGCGTTCTTGAGAGATTAAGAGGATTTTTGTTTGATTCTGATTTGGGATGTGTAATTGTGGTCTACAATTGACCTAATATCAATATATAGACGTCCCAAGAATTTCCCTAAAGACCCTCCACTTAAATTACCTAAAACTCCCTTCCTAAATTGACTACAACTAGGAGAACATTTGACTTAGGGTCTCGGGTTTGACTAGGAATTAAATTAATTAATTAAGTTGCTAATTTAATTAATTAAGTGACCTAGGTTAATTACTAAAGTACCCCTAAGTCGTTAGGACCCTAACCAACCCATTTGGATCATCCTAGGTTAGGTACTATGATGTTTCTTTAGTTACTTACTCGGCTAGGTCACCCAGTTATGTCTTAGAGTTTCGGGCACACTTTTTTGTTAATTTTAGTTATTCCTAGGTTTATAGCTAGTTAGGTTATTCAGTTAGGACCTAGAATTAGTTAGGGGGCTCAGCCCCACATGGTTTTATCTGACATGCCTTCCCCCTAACCGCCCTAACCGAATTGGTTGGGCTTGTCTCTCGGCCAATTGCACATGTGCTGTTGCTGTGCACTTTTCTCAATCTGCGCATTCTGGAAAGTTCAATTCTTGTCCAAGGATCCTCACTATGTCCTTGGGCACTGCTTAATCTACATGGTCATTTTAAATGGTCATGTGTTATGATACCTAGGCTTGACACTTGGAAGCCTAGTACCTAATGTGCTAAGAATTCAATTATTTTAGCTTAGGATCTTCATTGCAGGTATAATTCCTAAACAAGCTTGGATTGGAGCATTTGGACATCAAGGTGTATTTTCATTTACTTGTGTATGCATAGAAATTGGCTAAAACCTTAAGCTAATATTCTTCAACATGCCAAATACTACTCAATATTAGGCTTTGGGATGCTTTTGTACCTCAATTCATATTCTTAAAACCTAATAGGCTATTGACTAGACAAGTACATTTTCCGGAATGTTACATTACCTCCCCCCCCCCTAGGAACATTCGTCCCCGAATGGCACTAAAATCTTTTGGAGGATAGGATAAGACTCAATACTAGCAGCACAACCAGCACATAACATATCATTACACTTAGCACTCAAATCATGATGCACAAACATATAAGAGCTACATATTCATAACACATAGTGAGGAATTTCCTTCTCAACCTTATAATAAGCTCAAAATGCATCAAAGAGTTACCATGCTATCAATCTTCTCAAGATAACAACAAAACAACAAAATCTCAAGAAAACATATGCATACAAGTTTCACATAAGTGCGAGAATACAGTATGAAAACATCTTCTTAAAACTCTAGTTGGTACTATCTTTTACCAAAACATGCACCTATTTAGTAAACAAGTTAAATATTTCATTCTTGTTAAATTGGGCATGAAGTCTTTACAAGCCAATTTTTATTGGCTATGCCAATTCTTTGATTTTTATCACTATCACAATGTCAGTCACATCTGGGGTGTACTCTGCGGGAGTGAAAGGGAGTATGAGGATGGACCTATTTTCGGATGTCATGATAGTGCTACTAATGAACCCAAACTAGTATCAGGCATCAACATTCAGGTCCTTCTTCCCTATGGGGGAACCTGCCTCTATCCACTTCGGGATTACATTAAAGTTGAGGGGAGCCAGCAACCTCTTCAAGAAAATGTGAATGTACATGTGCATGAGGTACAATGAGTATAGCAAAACACCATTAATATCATAGCAGCAAAATTTATGTTTCTTCCCTTGAACCATTACGAAGTCAACCATGTTGTATATGTTGTCCTTCTTTTTCCCTTTACGGACCAACTCACCATATGTCGAATAAAACTCCCGAACTCAAGTAGGAATGAAGGGCCCCAGGATTTGGTAAAATTTTCAAACTTCTGGAACTTGATAATGTTCCACACCTCCGGATATCTATCTGTCATACTGTTGGTAGACACTATCTTTTCTTCAAGTGGGTTCCTCAAACCCTTAATCTTTTGTCGGTTTAGTGAATGGGGATGAGGGCCATGAATAGGAGTTTCCTGCACTACTGTCTATGGTGGTTGAGGAAAAAGAGCTATGATGAAGAAGTAGGAGGAGTCAAAGGCACTGAGATCCTATATGGATAATTCATTGCTTTGGAGCGTAGCTCTATTCTCTGAGACTATAATATTTTTTCATCCTTAATCTAATTGATGGAATCATTAACATCATGTGTGATTCACCCTTAGTATTTGAGGTAGTGAGGTGTCTCTTGTAGACCCCATCAGTATTTAAGTTGGCTTCCCCCGGTGTCATAACCACGACCGCCTTGACCTTGCAAGTACTTTCCTTTGGTTACCTTTTCCCAAGATCTAGTTGCATCATCATTTATGGTGATTCCACGTGACCTCTTATGAGGAATTATTTCTCTACCTGCGACCTTTGTTCTAGCCATGACTGCAAAACCAAGTGAAAAACGTTAGAAAAAGTTAAGAAAAATAATTGAAAAACAATTGCAAAAAAATGGTCAAACCGATCGGCGAGTTGCCGAACCACTTTGGCTAGCTAGTGTTGACTCACTAAGTGGTTTAGTTAAATATGTGCCAAATTTCTAACATAGTTTGTGATGTACAAGGCCTTTTGGTGGATCGACGAGATGAAATCAATGACCTTAAATTAGCTCGCCAAAAGTTAAAGTTTCAATACAAGGAAAAGGGCACAGAAAGGCGATCAGAATTTAGTTCTGGTGTGTTTTCGAGTGAACACGGTGTAATGACACTAAAAATGAACTAGTGAAACTAGAGCCAAACGTGTGTGTGTTTGGTTTTTGTATTAGTTTGTCTTGAGGTTTAATGGTGTGTTATGTTGTCTCGATCCATGGTTGAGGTTTTTAGGAGTTAGAAGTCAAGGTACAACTCCCCATAGACCAGCCCAAGGGTCCTTGAGGAGGACACTAAGCTTAACCCCAAAATCCCCAAGAAAATACCATGATGGACAAAAAGTGGCAAAACTAAGGACATGACCTACGACTCGTGGGTCAAACTACAGCCAATAGTATTAGTCCATAGTTCAAGGCCCTACAACTGAACCACAATCCCAAACCACGGACCCCTATGATGGGGCGTGGACAGACCACTGTCCATTGTGTGGTGGGCAGAGATTGCACCAGCAAGTCATGGGTTCGACCAAGGCAAGGGTCTTATGGTACATTTTTAATTAACTGTTTAAAATACTTGAAAGGTTATTTTAAGTGTAGTATGTATTTTATGAGTATTGGAACTTTAACAAAATATTTTAGATTTCATTATTCAGTTTTCTCAAAAATAAAACCCTCTCTCCCAAAATATGTGCTCTCGAGAACTCCATGGGAGGTCAAGGTCAAGTTAAAGCTTGGACTGATGATTTAAAGTTTTTTCTTCTTCAATTCCATGAGATTATTCAAGTTTAAAGTATAATTATCCCTTATCCTTGATTAATCTTCCATTAAGGAGTCAATTCAAAATAGATTTCGAAGTCTTTTCTATGATAAAAAAAATCGTACTTTCTAATCTAAGAATGGGTTCATTGGCTAAACTTTTTCAAAGCCAGTATAAGATAAACTATGGTTCGATTGATGATTTAAGTTGATTTCACATTGATTCCCATTAAGAACCCATGTCCTCCACAAAATTACTAAATTGCTTGTATGTTTGTTGATTTGAAAGTATATTGAATAACATGTGTTTATACAAAGTTAGTTTCTGAAATTATGTCATTAGTTGTATCATATAATGGTGAATTATTGATGTAAGGATAATATGGGGATCATGACCTAAAGAGGGATGTTATGAACGAGTTCATGCATAATTACTTTTGTGGATGATTGAATTGGTTATGTAAATATGAAAATTGTGTTATCTCTTGTAGTATAATATATCTATGGGTTGAGATGGATTCAAAATGATATTTAATTGTCATAGATTTATGTGGGGTCCATTATGGTGGAGGTGTTAACTTACCTTGTACATTATGATTATGGCCTTGTAAGCATATTGTATGTGACTGAAGTGTTATCATGATATTGTATTGATCAATGTAATATAAAGAATATGTGTGATCTAAATGCATGAAAGCTGATTATGCTTAGAAGCTACTTGTGTTAGAATTGAATGTTGTATCTCAGTTAAAACTTGTGAATGATGATGGTTATGTGAAAGTATTTTCACACACATTCTAATGAATGAAGAATGAATGAATATGGGGTTGGAGATTGATTCCCTCACGATAGTTGAGGTGAGGTATCTAGTAAAATCTATTAATTGCTTCTTAATGAATAAATGTGGGATTTGGGATGGTAACTCTCACGTGAGTTAAGGCGGAATTTCTATTAACAATCCCAATGTCCCGTTGAGCTTTCTGATGAATGAATAATTGATAGTTGGAATGGATACTCTCACGTGAGTCAAGGTGAGGTATTTAGTAGCAATCCCTTAACATATAACTAATGAATGTAATTAAAGTATTATAATTCATGGGGAATTATACTAAGCACCAAGTTGATAGTGGTAAGACATGGTAACTCTCACATGAGTTGAGGCGGGGTTTTTAATTAGTAATAATATCTTGAGATGTATAACCTGACGTGAATGGGGGGGGGGGTATCTTGTAGCAATCTCATTATCGCAAAACTATTTTCCCACATAGGTTTATAGCTAGTGGATGCAGTTAAGCTAGAAAGAGTGACCCCACCTTAGGCATGTAGGGATGCCTTATCTACTGAGGGTGACACCGAGATTCCATGAATTCCTTACATGGTTTATGTCAGTTCGGCCCAACCCCCATAAAAGAATTAAATGAACTATTTATTCTTTAGGTTTTACTAGTTAGTATGGGTGGTGGAACTAGACTCCATCTATGCATTTCACAAGTAGGCATTTGAGAGAAGTCATGGTGTGTTCCTTATAAATCTATTGAAATGAATGGGATCTAATAATGACCTTAATGAGAATGTGAACTTATTTCTTATGAATGATGGTGTTCCTAATGCAATGAAGTTAATGAAGAATGTTGAATTGTACTTATTGTAATAATGCATTCAATACTTGGATTGTATTAGGAGTTACTTCCTTGTCATGTCTTACTGTATACGAATGTGCCTTGCCTAGGGTGACTTCAAAGGAGTACCTACTGTGAGTAGTATTACGGGATTCTACTTACACATTGCACAAGTACGACTTTGAGTTCTCTGAGATGTTGGACTTAAGGATATGAAGTGATTCTATGATTTTATGTCTCTTAATAATTTGATGTATAAAGGTGAAAGGTTGAATTTTAAATGCAATTTGGTGATCCTAATATGGTGCATTGGTTTGGATGGTGGTATGCATCACACATTGCACAAAGTTATTGCTTATTGGTTACTTTAAGTAAAGAGGATAAAGGTAAAGAAAAAGGTTTATTCATATTCTTTCGTTAGAATGTTAAATGTGGTTTTCATGCTATTTGTGGCTTATATTTTGCATCAATTGTTCCATCTTCATGATGGTTTACCGAATGTCTTAAAATCATGACTTTAAATAAAATGTCCCCTTTTAGCATGCTTTTTAATAGTCATCATACTTAATCCTTAATTGTGCTAATACAATGTTGTTCATGTTTTTACTATAATTGTAGGATGAGATTGCTAGGTGGACTCTCTAGTTGAAGGCTTGGATTTCTATTCTCCACGACATGGTATGTCCTCATGGAATCGTGAACACAAAGTTTTTACGCTTCCTTTTTGATATAATAGACTCTTACTAATTTCCTTTCATTTATTAAGGGTTGTTGCCCTATGATGTAGATGTTCTGTCTAAGATGTCTATGCTGAGACATAATATTCCATTTTCTTATAAATGAAAATTTCACTGTTGGCTTTATTGAGAAATGTTTTAATTCAACTATTTTTTTACTGCCCATGTGATTAATGAATGCCAACAGGCTTGTACAACACCCTTTCGGGGTCAAGTATGTTGTGATATGAGTTGGGAGTGCTCTCTTGTTGTTAAATACTTTGTATCAGAGCATATGGTTTTGGGAATGTTATTTAGGTTGATGTCTCACATCCATGTGTAATAAAGTCTTATTCATCATTGTGAGTTGTGAAACATCTATGAGCGAGAGGTAATAGTACATTAAAAGTATCACTTTCTTCATTATTCTTTTGTAGTTCCATAGAGCTTAAGTCCATAATATCTCACTCTTATCCTTGTCTGGTAGTCTTCTAGATGGCACAACTTGAAGGGCTAATTGTTCATGGATTTGAGGGAGAAAAGGTAAGGTGAGATGCTATTTTAGTAATGTTACTTGGAAAGAGTTGTGTTACATTAATGAAGTCCATTGGATTATATGAATTGTTTTATGGTTATATATGATGTTTCTAGAGGTCATGATGATGTTTTGATGTTTGTTGAAAAGATTTGAGTAGTAGTGGTGGTAAGTTGTGCTGATAGGTGTTGTGCGAGTAGACTCCTTTAAAGGACGGTATAGGTTTAATATACCTTTTGGTTAAAATCATCTTAGGAGATGAGTGTGAAGGTTTGGGGATGAATTTTTCCAACCATAAAATAAAATGAAGTGATGATTGCGTAGTCTTTTTCCGAAAAGGAACGATGATGTGCATAGCTATTAAGGTTAATGCGTGTTCTTTATATTCATGTTTTTAGATTACTTGAATTATCACCTTATGAGGGATGTAGTGAGCTTAAGTAGTATGTGATCTTTAGTGGTGTTGGAAAGGTTGTGTGAGCAAGAGTTTCTTAATGAGAACCTCCCTAGTTTGAATGCTCCGGTAAGTTAATGATTCCTTATAGATAGTGAATGTTTGTTACGACCTGCAAGTACAACCTAGAAGTTATGGAAACCCTTAGGTCGGAACAAGGCGTACTTGAACTTTCCAAGGTCTTGTACTAGCCTCTTAGCTATCATTCATTACATAAGACATGAAAAGTAGTGCAGAATTTAAAACTTTTCGCGATAAATTATAATAATGAAGATATCTTTTATAAATACTAAAGGATAGTCTCATCGTCACAATCCAACTTAAAGACACTATAAAAATATCTTAGGTACACGACCCTTTACATTGAAAGAGAATACATAATAAGTCTTAAACAGATACTAGAGAAATAGAGATTATGCCCTCGGATATATGAGGACAAACTTAGTCTAGAGAGAGTCGATTCCCAAGCTTGCCTTCTAACCTTCAACTAGCTTCCAACCTATACTTATAGAGTATACAAAAGTATGGGGTTAGTACAAACAATGTACTAAGGATGGCATATGCAAAATAATGCAAAAGGGGACATTTTTGCATAATTAAAACTTTCATGCTAATTAAGTAAAACCTTCAGGAATATATAAGTAAAACAACCTATAAACCATCTTTTAGCACATCGAATCGAACCTCCATAATTTTAGTACCAAAAAGCACATTACACTGAAATCAATCAACCTTACAGTGAACACATTTCAAACCAAAACATAGTGAACTCGTTTCATTTGAGGTTTCCCTAACAAAGTTATCCTAAGACTCAATAAGGTAAGACTTGGAGGAACCGTCCATACATTCCCTTCACTACACACCCAAGTGATCCTTAAGACTACCAAGGACAAGCATACTTCATTTCATTTAACAAGTCATCATTCAATACCAAAGACCCTAGAGGAACATACTTGCATTAAGGATTTCACATAAGTTCCCTTCTCCAATAGGATTTGTAAGTTACACTAAGTGCAATATGACAGTAGCATCCCATACTACATGTACCAACCTGAAAATGACTATGCTAAGTAATGTCTAAACGTACCTAGAATGAATAGATTAGACCGGGTTCACACGGCTTGATGCACGTGGAACAAGACCTCAGAACCCATGCACTAGCCAAGCCAACCAACTTGGTGAGTTATTTGAACTAGGCAAGGTTGGGACTAGCCATGTAGGGCACCCGAATTGAAGAGATTCACCCGGATGAGTTTTTACCGGACTTGAAAGGGGTAATCTTAGGTTTGGAGGATCTAGGGGTAAAATGGTCTTTTGTAGGATAGGGGTAATATTGTAATTACACTAAGTATTTATATTAATTAATATAAAGAGATGGTCAATTCGGGTAGGTTTGGCCGAATTTGACCCTTTTTCGCAAGTTAAGCTTCACCCGGATTCGATCCTTGGTGGAAGCAATGTTAAATTAATTAATTTATATTAATTATCTGATTTAATAAAGGGCATGATTAGTAAATTCACCTAAACCTTAAAAAAATCAGATTTTTAATTAATAAATAATAAGGAGTCCTAGTTTGACTAAGTCTTCAACTAAAACTCCTACACTTACTCTCATCTCTCTCCACTCTCTTTATCACGATTCTCCACTCTCTTCTCATGATTATTTACTCTTATTATCACGTTTATTATCAGTATAAGAACAAAGAACTTGAACGCTAAAACTCAAAAGAAAAACTAAACTAAAAACAAAAAGCAAAAACATTGTTCTTGACGGGTTGTACTTGAAGTTTGGTGGTGAGGCTTTGGTGTCGTGGAGTTGACTGCCATTGGATAATATTTGTAGGGTGTTGATCTAAAAAAGGTATGGGTTTTCTTCCTCTTGGTCCTTTTCCCAAGGGATCCCTAGGATTCGGTCGAATTCTATTCCGAAAACTAGGATTGTTCCCCATTGCATGTCCCTATCACTAGCTCCCATCGAATTTGTAGGTTGGGAATGTTTTGCTGGTAGAATTTAGGGATGTGATGTGTTTTCGTGATGATTATGTTCAATTATGTATGTTCGGATTTATGTGAGTAATAAGCATGCTTTCTGAAACTATGTGTGAAACGTGTGTGTGTGCATTGTGTATGACGTGGCTTTGTTTATTGGTTGAAGTGTGTAATATGCATGTTAAATTCTTGTGTTTTGTATGCAATTACTTGAAGTAAATCGTGATGTTCATAAGCGGTGTAATGTTGCTGAATTGAGTGAAAATCTTGATCAAATGTAACCACGAAAATGCACAAAATAAACGTACGAAATGTCCAAAAATCTAACGTATAAAATGTTGAGGAAATGGACTGGAAAGTGTGATCAAATTTCTAGATTTGCTGGAAATTTGGTTCGGCCAAGTTAGTGGAAAATTTTTGAGTTTTAAAAATAAAATAAAATGTATGAGGTCATTAGGGATTGAACCCAAGACCTCACCATATGCAAGCTATAAAAAAATTCAATAATAAAAATGAGGTAAGGGGGATTCGAATTGGGGTAAGGCTCAAGTGAAGAGTTAGGAGAAAAATGAAAGAAAAATAAAATGAGTGGTGTGGGGATCGAACCCACAACCTCTCGGATAGGTGAGGGAGAGAGGAGAAAAATAAAAGAAAAGTAAAATGAGGTGTGTGCGGATCGAACCCACGACCTCTCGGATAGACAAGGAAGTTAGGAGAAAAATTAAATAAATGAAAAATGAGGTTGTGGGGGATCGATCCCACATCCTCTCGGTCTAAAATAGAAAAGTGAAGGAGACAAAAGTAAGAAAAGAAATGTAGGCGTTGGGATTCGAACTTGGGACCCCAAGCTAAAATTTCAAATAAAAATTTAATATAAAACTAAGTGTTGCTCAAGGGATTTGAAATCGGGTTCCCTTGCCCAATTACGTATTGATGCATAAGTCTTACGTGAATAAATACATAATGAAAGTTGCCTATAGGAATTGAAATCGAGACCTTGGCATACTTACAAGATGCATAAGTCTTGTACCACATAATCTTGGGTAAGTATGACTCACTTAGAAGAATTATGAACGAAGCCTCATGGCTTGTACGTATGGGTTCATAAGTCCAGCGTACGTTTAAAAATAAATGAACCTAAGATGTATGTGATGAAATGATGTTACCCCCGGAGGGTTAAGTAATAATGTGAAACACACTAAAAGTCCAAGTGCATTGGCATATGACGAAATGAACATTCACGTAATAAGGTGAGTAATTATGTTATACATGATGCTAATGAAAATAGTGACAACATGATAAGAGGCTAGTGTAAGTGAGACAAGCTGCATCTACGCCAAAAAATCAATGTCACTAAATGAAAATTCTAAGAGAGTATATTTATGCTAAACGATGAATAAATCAAGAAAGAGTGGCTACATGAGGATAGGCTAGTACAAGTGAGACAAGTTGTATCTACGCCTAGAATCAATGTCCCTTAAAGTAAATTCCAAGAGAACATATCTATGTTATACGATGAACAAATAATGAAAGGTGAGTAAAGATGAAATGAAAAGATGTTAAGAAAGAACAGGGTGGCATCACAATATGAGGCTAGTGCAAGTGAGACAAGTTGTACCTACGCCAATATAAGGTCAACAAAAGGTACTCACCCAAGAGAGTGTTGAATATTAAGAGACAAGTCTCAATCACACTCTATATGTAAGTGTAAAGACAATTCACACTTAATACGTAAAGAAGAGATGATAAATCATCTAATGAGCTATGACTACCTCATGGTAGAAGCAAGCTTCGACGATGGATGAGTTGAATGTAAATATGAACTTTAAATGGAGCAAAGATAGGCTAGCTATGAGTGGTTATGCCTTCTTTCGAGAAGGGCGGAGGTTAACGTAATTCTCATGAGATGAGACTATCCACCAAAGTGGGTATGAGTCTCCCTAAATTTCCTAGTCATTGAACTATGCTGCCAACATAGGGAACTAGCCAGTGGTTTTCCACCTAAGCTATCTAGGGATGTTTTGCTTTCACCTTGGCCAGTGACTCCACCTCTTTTCGGTGTGGGGAAGACACCGGATTTTATGATGCTCACATGATCTATGTCGGTTAAAGTTGAAGTTTCACAAAGTATGAAAGATAATGAAATAAATGATACCAAAGGTCTTTGGATAGGATAATCAAGAGCTAAACTAGACTCAAGTAATAACACTAGGTCATTCTTTGTCATTGCACAGTGAACTCGATGAGAGTCTTAAACAACATTCTAGGTATAGCTGCTGTTCACACCAGCCTACGAATGAATGAAAATGAAGTAAGTATGAATGAATGAAGCAGACTCTCTGTTTTGCTAAAGAAGGCTCCCTAGTTGAGGTCCCATATGTTGAGCCCTCATTTTGGTAAGTCCTAATGTTAAGTCCGTGATTCCAAGGTCTCACTGCATATGAACGAATGATATGTAATATATGTATGTGCTATATGAAATATGTTATGTGATGTGTGCAATATGAAAAGAATGATGATGAATGTTACTCTCCTAGCATGACTTTCCTAATCTGATTTGGCAAGTTCAACTGACTTGGCTCTCCATAATTCATATCGTTAGGAGAGAGCTCTTCTTAATCATGCATGTCCTTGGTGTGTACTTGCATACACCCATACTTAGTACAAGTGTGTACTTATCCCATACATTATACTATTTTAGGTGCAGGTTCAGAAGGGTGTTTAAGACATTCATTGCAACTGTTCGGACATCAGAGCTTTTCATCCGAACTTGGTAGGTTCTCATACATTCGAGGATGCCTGCCGTTATGTTTCTATCTTAGTAATAGGTTTAGGCTAGTGGAGCATGTTCCACTAGTAGTTCTTTCCTATTTTGTTTAGACTTATGTAATGGTGCCATTTTGGAAATTGTTACTTATGCTATAAGACTATTTATTTCCAGATTGAATGATTCTTTATTAGATGGTTGATACACATGAGCAATGAACTTCTTTATACACATATGCATGTTATAACTGTGAAGTCTATGTATACTTCAAATAAAACAAAAAGTTTCAAATTTTCCGTTAAAATTAACCTAACAAATGTAATGAAGACATAAATAGGCTTGTCTGCAACCTCAGAGAGGTCAACGACGCCGGTTTCGACTAGGATCTAGACCCCGGTCATGACAAACGTGGTATCAGAGCATAAGGTTAAATATTCAAGACATTAGGCTCATATAAACCACGTTCAGTAGTTTCTAAGTTATGGTACTGAAGTGCACCACTATCATGAATTAGAGACTGCATAATGCTTAGGAAAATTTCCTTCTTCTGATCTTATCGTGCCTTGTCTAATGTCTGATTACTTGGTGTTATGAGTGTATCTAACATCAATTCTTATCTTTCATAAAATGAACACAAGGAGGAACGCTGGTTGGGGAAGAGAAAGAGCAGCTGCTGGGGGAAACCAAGTTCCACCCCAGGCCCCAGCTGCTGGAATGGAGATGCCTATTAACCCAGCTGGATTGACAAATGGAGAAGTGAGGACATCCATGGCACAGATGGCCCAAGCCATCACTTCACAAGCTCAGGCTATGAGAGCCCAAGTGGAGCAACGAGGTGTTCTCAGAGAGAACCCACCTGCCAGCACCATGGCTAGCAGGTTAAGGGACTTCACGAAGATGAATCCTCCCATTTACACTGGTTCTAAGACTACGGAGGATACTAGGAGTTTGTGGATGAGATCCACAAGATACTGTGTGCAATGGGTTTGACTGAGGTAGAGAAGGCTGAGCTGGCATCCTACCAGCTAAAGGATGTAGCTCAATCCTGGTATAAGATGTGTCAAGATAGCAGGGCCTTAGGATGAGGTCCTATGACTTGGGATCTTTTCAAGACGGCTTTTCTGGAGAGTTTCTTTCCCAGAGAAATGAAGGAGGCTAAGGTTGAGGAATTGATCAACCTTAAGCAGGGCTCGATGTCAGTCAGGGATTACTCCCTGAAGTTCGTAAAACTTTCTAGGTATGCCACTTCTCTTGTGTCTAACAGTAGAGATGATATGAGTAAATTCTTGACAGGGATTGCTGAGGATCTCGAGGAGAAGTGTAGGGCCGCTATGCTGCATGACAGCATGGACCTTTCCAGGCTTATGGTCCATGTCCAACAAGTGGAGGAAAGCAGGAAGAGGAAGCATACTAGGGCAGGGAACATGTCAAGGCAAGCAGAGGAGAATTTTTCGTGGAAGAGTAGTACTGAAATCAGGGATAAGCCCAAGTTTAATAAGGGACTCTCCCACTAAAGGGAGTCAAGTTCATCCAAGGGTCGCTATGATAGGGATTTCGAGCCAGAGTTAAGAGAAACAATGAAGTAGATACACCTCAGGAGAGGCCATGGCAAACTGCATGAGGAGAGTGTATGATGGGCTCTAACGCTTGTTACAGTTGTGGCAAACTGGGTCACATGATGAAGGATTATCCGAATATGAGAAGTCAAGAAAAAGGGAAGGAGAGAGTTCAGCCGAATTGTCCAAGTGAAGAGGCTCCAAGGAGGCAACGATTATTCACACTCAAGTCTATGGGTGCAGGGGAAGACACTTCTGGTGATGTCTCGGGTGCGTAGCCTTAATTAGTCTTTCATGTGTTTGACTGTGAATGGTTTTATGCAGTAGTATGAAGTTAATATGTTTGAGTCATCATGTTGGTTGCTGATTTGCGTGACTTATGTGTTTACTTATGTTGTATGCTTTGATGAGACTAGTTTTGGACAGAGTTCCTTAGTCTATTAATGTGAAGCTGCTAGTAGGTTTCAAGGATGTGTACCATCATGTTAATAGGTAAATCAGATATTTGCCAATGAGGAGTATTGAATTGCGTATGTATGCATATGTTCTATAAATGACTTACTTGTTGCTAGATAATTAGAAGTGTCATTGGGGGAAGAATGTTCCTAAGGGGGGGATAATGTAACAAACCGAAAATGACTATGCTAAGTAATGCCTAAACGTACCTAGAATGCCTAGATTAGACCGGGTTCACACGACTTGATGTGCATGGAACCAGACCTCAGAACCTATGCACTAGCCAAGCCAACCAACTTGGTGAGTTAGTTGAGCTAGGCAAGGTTGGGACTAGCCATGTAAGGAATTTTACCGGACTTGAAAGGGGTAATCTTAGGTTTGGAAGGTCTAGGGGTAAAATAGTCTTTTTCAGGCTAGGGGTAGTATTGTAATTACCCTAAGTATTTATATTAATTAATTAATTAATATAAAGAGATGGGCAATTCGGGTAGGTTTGGCCGAATTTGACCCTTTTTCGCAGGTTAAGCTTCACCCGGGTTCGATCCTTGGTGGAAGCAATGTTAAATTAATTAATTTGTATTAAATATCTGATTGAAGCAAGGACATGATTAGTAATTTCACCTAAACCTTAAAAAAATCTGTTTTTTAATTAATAAATAATAAGGAGTCCTAGTTTGACTAAGTCTTCAACTAAAACTTTTACACTTACTCTCATCTCTCTCCACTCTCTTTCTCACGATTCTCCACTCTCTTCTCACGCTTATTTACTCTTATTCTCACGTTTATTATCAGTAGAAGAACAAATAACTTGAACGCTAAAACTCAAAAGAAAAACTAAACTAAAAACGAAAAGAAAAAATATTGTTCTTGACGGGTTGTTCTTGAAGTTTGGTGGTGAGGCTTTGGTGTCGTGGAGTTGGCTGCCATTGGAGAAGATTTGTAGGGTGTTGATCAACAAAAGGTATGGGTTTTCTTCCTCTTGGTCCCTTTCCCAAGAGATCCCTAGGCTTCAGTCGAATTCTATTTCAAAAACTAGGAATGCTCCCCGTTGCAAGTCCGTGTCACTAGCTCCTATCGAATTTGTAGGTTGGTTATGTTTTGCTGGTAGAATTTAGGGATGTGATGTTTTTTCGTGATGATTATGTTCAATTATGTATGTTCGGATTTATGTGAGTAATAAGCATGCTTTCCAAAACTATGTGTTAAACGTGTGTGTGTGCATTGTGTATGCTGTGGCTTTGGTCATGGGTTGAAGTGTATAATATGAATATTAAATTCTTGTATTTTGTATGCAATTACTTGAAGTAAATCGTGATGTTCATAGGTGGTGTCATGTTGCTGAATTGAGTGAAAATCTTGATCAAATGTAACCACGAAAATGCATAAAATAAACGTACAAAATGTCCAATGAATTGTCCAAAAATCTAACGTATAAAATATTGAGGAAATGGACTGGAAAGTGTGATCCAATTTCCAGATTTGCTGGAAATTTGGTTCGGCCAAGTTACTAGAAAATTTTTGAGTTTTTTAAAAAAAAATTAAAATGTATGAGGTCATTAGGGATTGAACGCAAGACCTCTCTATATGCAAGCTATAAAAAAAATTCAATAATAAAAATGAGGTAAGGGGGATTCGAAATGGGGTAAGGCTCAAGTGAAGAGTTAGGAGAAAAATGAAAGAAAATTAAAATGAGTGGTGTGGGGATCGAACCCACAACCTCTAGGATAGGTGAGGGAGAGAGGAGAAAAATGAAAGAAAAATAAAATGAGGTGTGTCGGGATTGAACTCACAACCTCTAGGATAGACAAGGAAGTTAGGAGAAAAATTAAATAAAAGAAAAATGAGGTTGTGGGGGATCGATCCCACATCCTCTCGGTCTAAAACAGAAAAGTCAAGGAGAGAAAAGTAAGAAAAGAAATGTAGGCGTTGGGATTCGAACTTGGGTCCCCAAGCTGAAATTTTAAATCAAAATTTAATATAAGACTAAGTGTTGCTCAAGGGATTTAAAATCGGGTTCCCTTGCCCAATTTCGTATCGATGCATAAGTCTTACGTGAATAAATACTTAATGAAAGCTGCCTATAGGAATCGAAATCGATACCTTGTCATACTTACAAGATGCATAAGTCTTGTACCGCATAATCTTGGGTAAGTATGAGTCACTTCGACGAATTATGAACGAAGACTCATGGCTTGTACGTATGGGTTCATAAGTCCAGCGTACGTTTAAAAATAAATGAACCTAAGATGTATGTGATGAAATGATGTGACCCACGGAGGGTTAAGTAATAATGTGAAACACACTAAAAGGCCAAGTGCATTGGCATATGACGAAATGAACATTCAAGTAATAAGGTGAGTAATTATGTTATACTATGATGCTAATGAAAATAGTGACAACATGATAAGAGGCTAGTACAAGTGAGACAAGCTGCATCTACGTCTAAAAATCAATGTCAGTAAATGAAATTTCTAAGAGAGTATATTTATGCTAAACGATGAATAAATCAAGAAAGAGTGGCTACATGAGGATAGGCTAGTACAAGTGAGATAAGTTGTATCTACGCCTAGAATCAATGTCCCTCAATGTAAATTCCAAGAGAGCATATATATGTTATACGATGAACAAATAATGAATGGTGAACTAGACTCAAGTAATGACACTAGGTCATTCTTGGTCATTGCACAGTGAACTCTCACTCGATGATAGTCTTAAAGAACATCATAGGTATAGCTGGTGTTCACACCAGCCTACGAACAAATGAAAATGAAGTAAGTATGAATGAATGCAGCAGACTCTGTGTTTTGCTAAAGAAGTCTCCCTAGTTGAGGTCCCATACGTTGAGCCCTCATTTTGTGAAGTCCTAATGTTAAGTCCGTGATTCCAAGGTCTCACGGCATATGAACGAATGGTATGTAATATATGTATGTGCTATATGAAATATGTTATGTGTTGTGTGCAATATCAACAGAATGATGATGCATGTTAATCCCCTAGCATGACTTTCCTATTCTCATTTGGCAAGTCCAACTGACTTGGCTTTCAATAATTCATATCGTTAGGAGATAGCTCTTCTTAATCATGCATGTCCTTGGTGTGTACTTGCATACACCCATACTTAGTACAAATGTGTACTAATCCGATTAATTATACTATTTTAGGTGCAGGTTCAAGAGGGTGTTGAAGAAAATCATTGCAGCTGTTCGGATATCAAAGCTTTTAATCCGGACCTTGTAGGTTCTCAGGCATTTGAGGATGCCTGCCGTTATGTTTCTAGCTTAGTAATAGGTTTAGGCTAGTGGAGCATGTTCCACTAGTATTTCTTTCCTATTTTGTTTGAACTTATGTAATTGTGCCATTTTGGCAATTGTTACTTATGCTATAAGACTATTTATTTCCAGATTGAATGATTCTTTATTAGATGGTTGATACACATGAGCAATGAACTTCTTTATACGCATATGCATGTTATAACTATGAAGTCTATGTACACTTCAAACAAAACAAAAAGTTTACAAATTTTCGGCTAAAATTAACCTAACGAATGTAATGACGACGTAAGTAGGCTTGTCTGCGAACTCTGAGAGGTCAACGACGCCGGTTTCGACTACGGTCTAGACCCCGGTCGTGACACTACAACTCCCACTTAGTGCTCCTTGAGTATTACCTTTGATCAAGAACACCACAATCATCAATAATAACTTCATCATATACAACAAAACTTCAACATGCTTCTTTAACAAAATATTTAAAGTCACATTACTTTAATTTACATAAAATCATGACCCATTCATTCATTTACATATAAGGACGCACCAAGACTCCCTCCAAATGCCTACTTGTGCAACAGATAGATAGCGTCCTATTCCAACACCTACCCTAAGTAGTACACCCTTATGAAGACTTAGGTCATTTATATTCATTTGTGGGGGCTAGCTTTAACCAACATAGAAAATGTGAGCTAGAAATGAAATACCGATATTAACCCCTACCAGATGAGGGATCCCCACTTGCCTAAGGTAGGGTCATACTTTAGCCTTTACATTGAATCTCCAATAGCAATACCTACACGGGTGCATAGTTAAGGATAAAGAGATTGCTACTGAGTGACTCCTTATTTACTAACGAGGTGTACTCATCTCAAGAGGTACTTTTGGATACGAAATCTCTACTCACGAAGTGTACCAACCTCTCCTTTAAATCCTCTTGGTGCTAAGTATAACTCCCCCACGGAGTCTTATAAATTCTTAGACTATAGGTTAAGGGATAGATATTAAGTACCACATCTCAACTCACGAAGTGTACTTATCCCTAGAGGTTACTTTTGAATACCACATCACAATTCACGGAGGGCATCTGTAACGACCCGGATTCTTGAATCCGAATCGCCACCGGCGTCGTTGACCTTTCAGAGGTCGCAAACAAGCCTCATCTTGCATTCATCACATTTATCTAGCTAAATTTGCAGAAAATTTAAAACTTTTTACTTGTATTAAGTTTACGTTGACTTCATATAGTCATTAAATATTTACATCATATACTAAGTTCAACATAAGAGAACAACCATCTATGATATAGAATTAATTCGAAACTGAAGATGAATATATCATAAATAGTTTGCCAAACACGACCTTATTACAAAGCTTAGAAATGAAAGTACAAAAGAAACGCTAGGGACAACATACACCAGCTATGTCTAAGACTAAGGCTAGACTAAAACTGTAGCATCCTCAAAATCATGAGGACTCACCAAATGGTTTGGAGAACCGCTGCAAGTGTCGTCAATATGTCCTCCGACCTGTACCTATAAAAATAGTAAATAGTAGGGGGTTAGTACACCACTTGTACTAAGTATGGGTGTATGCACACATACACATAAATCTATGCATGATCAATGAAAGCTCTTCCTAAGCAACACGTCATTTCTGGAATGTCTATTCATTAGACTTTTACTAATTCTTTAGTTGTGAATTGTGATATGAATATGATGTATTTTCATGAATTCAAAGCACAGAGCTCATTTTCTTTATGATTACAATACATTATTATTATCAACATAATTTTAGAACAACTCGAGCGAAGATTTGAGATTTTGATCCTCTTAGGCCGAGAGCTCCTCTTTGTACACTTAGATTATTTTTCAGTCTTTTACTTCTTCTTGTTGTGTAGTTCAATAACTCCTTTGGTCCTATATTTTACTTACAAGTACAATGATTCATTGTAGTCCCATACCCACAGTGAATCAAGTAAGTAATTCAAGAGATTAAGGAAATGATTTAACTATAATTTGGGGCATGAATATATTTATAAGTCAATACTTATTGACTATCGTCATTCTTTAGTTGATTGCATAATGTGCATAGTTTTTGGGGTATATCATTAAAGCTAATGATCTTGCTTACTTTGGGCATGAATTCTTTATAAGCCAATCTTTAGTGACTATTCCTATTATTGTATTATTGGCCTAATGTAAGAAGTCATTATAAGCCAATCTTATTTGGATTATATCTTTTGCCAATTATATAAAGTCATTATAAGCCAATCTTATTTGGCTTATATCTTTCTCCAATTATATAAATTCATTATAAGCCAATTTATTTGGCTTTATCATTTTCATAACATGAGAATTCATTATTAGCTATGCCCTTTACTTATTGTAGACTTTATTGGACACGATTTGACTATCCTTACAACAAGTTATTCATTACATCAAGTATTCATTACATTTCATAAGCCATTCTCTATTGGTTATGACATTGATTTCATTACTTTCATGTTTTATTTATTATACATTTCATATACACGAGACGTTGGAATCGTTGATATAGCATTAAGACATCTTAAGTGAGGACCCAACATATGGGACCTCAACCCGAGGGCCTTCTTTATCAAACACAGAGTCTGCTTCATTCGTTCATTCGTACTTCACATTATTCATTTCATTCATTCGTAGGCTGATGTAAACACCAGCTATACCTAGGATGAAGTTTAAGACTCTCATTGGGATCATGAAGTGCAATGACCAAGAATGGCCTAATGTCATTACTTCAATCTGATTTCACCTCCTGATTGTCTTGCACAAACACCTTCGGTATCGTTCATTTCTTTATCTTTCATACTTTGAGGAACTTCAAATTTAACCGACATAGATCATGTGAGCTCATGAAATCCGGTGTATTCCCCACACCGAAAAGAGGTGGAGTCACTGGCCAAGGTGAAATAAAAACATCCCTAGCTCGCTTAGGTGGAAAACCACTGGCTAGTTCCCTATGTTGGAAGCATCGTTCAAAGACTAGGAGATTTAGGGAGACCCATACCCACCTTGGTGGACAGTCTCATCTCGTGAGAATTACGTGAACCTCCGCCCTTCCCGAAAGAAGGCATAACCACTCATAGCTAGCCTATCTTTGCTCCATTTAAAGTTCATATTTACATTCAACTCATCCATCGTCGAAGCTTGCTTCTACCATGAGGTAGTCATAGCTCATTAGATGATTTAGCATCTGTTCTTTACGTATTAAGTGTGAATTGTCTTTACACTTACATATAGAGTGTCATTGAGACTTGTCTCTTAATATTCAACACTCTCTTAGGTGAGTACCTTTTGTTGACCTTATATTCGCGTAGGTACAACTTGTCTCACTTGCACTAGCCTCATATTGTGATGCCACCCTGTTCTTTCTTAACATCTTTTCATTTCATCTTTACTCACCTTTCATTATTTGTTCATCGTATAACATACATATGTTTTCTTGGAATTTACTTTAAGGGACATTGATTCTAGGCGTAGATACAACTTGTCTCACTTGTACTAGCCTATCCTCATGTAGCCACTCTTTCTTGATTTATTCATCGTTTAGCATAAATATACTCTCTTAGAATTTTCATTTAGTGAAATTGATTTTTAGGCGTAGATGCAGCTTGTCTCACTTGCACTAGCCTCTTATCATGTTGTCACTATTTTCATTAGCATCATAGTATAACATAATTACTCACCTTATTACGTGAATGTTCATTTCGTCATATGCCAATGCACTTGGACTTTTAGTGTGTTTCACATTATTACTTAACCCTCTTGGCCGTATCTCCCAATGTGCTTGCACATGGGTTGCTTGTACTTTCCTAACTAACTATTATTTATGGTTCCTTTGGGAATGTTTACTTATTTTCCCAAGGATCCTCACTATGTCCTTGGGCACTGCTTAATCTACATGATCATTTTAAATGGTTATGTACTATGGTACTAGGCTTGACACTTGGATGCCTAGTACCTAATGTGCGAGTTGGTATATATGGTTAGGGAATATTTTTCTTAGCTTAGGGTCTTCATTGTAGGTACAATTTCTAATAATCTTGGATTATATCTTAAATACTTGAGGATACATATATATAAATTGGCTAACACCTCTTTGCCAATTTTCTATACTATGCCCAATATTTCTCAATATTGGGCATTGGGACGCCTATTTCTTGATGAGAATGTATATTGGGCCATATATGAAGAATATAGTTATTTTAACTACTTGCGTATAAATAGAAATTGGCTAACACCACTTAGCCAATATTCTATGATATGCCCAATATTTCTCAATATTGGGCATTGGGATGCCTATTACTTAATGAATTGAGTTGAGGATTAATATTACCATTTATTTATTTGTGTATACATACAAATTGGCTAACACCCCTTAGCCAATATTCTATGATATGCCCAATATTTCTCAATATTGGGCATTGGGATGCCTATGTACGCCAATACGCATTCTAACGGACTTACTGGGCTCTTCACTAGAAATATTGGTTTTTCCGGAATGGTACAACATCAATCTCCAACCTATCTTGGGAAGCTCATTAGGAATAGTTATGTTGCTACTAAACACTTCATCTCAACTCACGAAGAGCGTTCACCCCAAAAATCCACCTTTTCATACTATATGAATAGTAAGGATGGTCTAGATACTTCATATCCACTCACAAATAGTGCCTACCCTACAATCCCCCATTTCATTCATAACTTCATTTCATACTTTCAAAGTGTGTGTGTGAGTACATGTGAGTAGATGTGACCACACATTTCACATATTCACATTTGTTCATATCATTGACTTCTAGACAGGCTCATACCCACATTTAACATGATTAACATACATCATACTTCACATATCATATACATACTACATTTACACACAAAATCTTCAAGATACTCATTTCAACCTTCTAATACACATCATGCATATACATATGAAAATAACCCATTAACTTCACATATCATGCCTTCAAGGCCATTCTCACAATACACATATAACTTGATATACTTCAAATAAACACCGCCACCAAAGGTGGACCATACCGCTTAAGAGTTACATCAATATAACTAAACAAAGATAGAAAAACTTACCCTCTCCAAGCCTTTACCACCTTTTCTCAATATTTCACCAAAAACATCATAATAACGTATAATAAGATAGTATATAATCACAATATAATATAGAGAAAACCATGGTTCTAACATTATCAAACCATGCACATTAAACCCACTTCATAAGCCAAAAGTAGAGGAATTGCAATGAGCACTGGGTAATTGAGATTTTAAAATTAAAATCTACAACTAACCTTGAAAAATATCATATTACATTCATTTAAACATTTTCATGCAAGACCCATGATTAGAGTTCAAAATAGAAGAAGTTGGAGTTTGAAAACCCTTTTTGAAAAGTCTTGAAATGGGCTCCCTGAATGAAACAAGAGTCAATGATGAACTACCATACGTCAATATGAAGAAACCCACGAGATTTGGTGAGGAAAACATCCAAAACCTTCAACCCTAGCTCAACCTTGAGTTCTAGCTCCAATGGAGTTTGAGAGGGCTTTTGGGAAAGAAGAACTTTTGAGGGTTTTGAATATTTGGTTTCTAAATGAGGGCTTGGCGTTTTTGGTTGGGAAAATGGGTGTATAATGACCTAAAATCAGTATACACCACACCCCAAAATACCAAAACACCCCTACATTGATTGGACCACTTTAGATAAGTCAAACTTCACTTAATCTTTCGGATTTGTCATCGGGACAAGTCTCCACCGCGGATATGTTCCCACAAGTTCTTGGAAATTAATTTTGGACAGAGAAGTGAGCAACCTAGCCGTGACGCGCCTTTGTTTCACCAAGGCACAAAACCCTGCTGCCTTGGGCATCCTGCTTGGCCAAAGTTTGGGTCCTCCTTGGGGACCCTTATGGTATTCCACGAAGAGTCATACCCAGACGTTTTGACCCTAAACATGTACCTATAGGTTCTAGGGTAATGGCCACTAATTTTAGACTCCAAACAACACACATATACTGATACAACATACAAGGACACACTAGCACACAAAAGGTTAGTTTCCGAACGTCATGGTCGTTCCCTGACGTTTGACTTCCAAACTCCACCAACTGACTTCTAATGCTAAAATTCATCATTTTAATTAATTATTAACCTATATAACACATGTGAAGCTCTAGTTTGACCTACTTCATTTTTAGGGTCGTAACAATGTTGGGTTGAAGTCTCTATGCTGAGTTATGTAGCCTTAGATGGTTTTTCCCTTAAGTGGGGAATGGAATGCTGAATAGCAATGATGTGAGGGTTCCTCACCCATATTTCTTTCCTTCCATTCTTACTCAAGCTTTAGACCTAGAGTTTCCTTCTATCTTGTCTTATGTTTTGGAGTCATGAGTGTTAATGAGTTGTCCATGGCTTCTTGATGTTACACATGTTTTAGTTTAATTCCTTTTTTATGAGAAATGTGAGTTTTCATGAATGGGTTCCTCATATCGATTTGCATATAGTATGATTTCCCTTATTGATTCATGAGATTAAATGTTGAGCATGCTTAAAAGTGTTTTTGATAGAGGTGAATATCATTCCTAATGTTGTTGTAATTAGAATGATATGATTTGGAGATGGAAGTTCCTCCAATGAAATGAAGCATGTGATAATTTGATGCCTAATGAGTTTCATCCTTATTTTGTGCAATGTTTATGATGTTGCATATTTCATTGTAGGTTGTTTATCTTGAGTCGTTACACCTTTATGTGTTTAAAAGTCATTGGAGGAGGAATGTTCCTTAGTGGGGGATAATGTAATGATCATAAAAATGAACTAGTGAAAATAGAGCTTACCGTGTATGCATTTAAATTTTGTATATTTTGTCTTAGGTTTGTTATGTCATCTCGAGCCATGGTTGAGGTTTTTATGGGTTAGAAGTCAAGGTATGACTCCCCACGGACCAATATAAGGGTCCTATAGGGGGACCATAAGCTTAACCCCCTAAGACCAAAGAAAAAACCATGAGTGGCAAAAAGTTGCCAAACTATGACCATGACCTATGACTCGTGGGTCAAACAACAACCAGTAGTCTTGGTACGTAGTTGCAGGACCTTCAACTGACCCCTGGTCCCAAACCGCAGACCCCGATTGGCGGGTCGTGGAGAAGACCATGGTCTATTGTTTAGTGGGCATGTATTTCACCCAAAATTTGTTTTGGGTTCGGCCAAAACAAGGGTCTTATGGTATATTGTTTATTAATTGTTTTAACTATTTGGAAGGTTATTTTAAGATTATCAAGGTATTTTAAGAGTATTAAAGCATTAAAATCTATTTAGATTTCATTATTCACATTTCCTCAAAACAAAACCCTCTCTCCCAAAATATCTTCTCTCTAAAACTCCATAGGAGGTCAAGGTCATGTTCATGCTAGGGTTTATGATTTCAAGGGTTTTCTTCTTCAATTCTGAGGAATTAATAATGTTTATGGTATGTATATCCTTCATCCTTGATTAATCTTCCATTTAAGGAGTCAATTCGAAATAGATTTTGTAACACTTTAAAAATCTAAGATGTGTTCTAGAGCTTAAACTAGGTGTCAAAAGGTTTAGAAACTGTTTTAAGGTCTATTTTAATGTATATAAGTCAGTTAGGAGGTTTAGAAACCATAATGTCAAAGGACGTCCATGACGTCTGGAAAATAGTTCAATGAGGTACTAGCGTGCCTTAGCCTATTTCACTAGCTTTTAGGAGTCGAAAAATTATGGAAATTGGTGGAAGGGTGTCTAACATGTATTAGAATTAATTCATAGTTGAAACGTACTGGCATGACTCCACAACACCAACCAAGGTCCTTTGAGGAGTACCCTTGCATCTTGGCAAGAAGTTGCCTAAAGGCAGTGTGCACAGACGTGTGCAATCAACGAGGCGTGTAAATCGATGGAGCATTGATGTCCACCGTCGATGGGAACTTAGCCAAATCCATGTGAAGCCTCAATTGCATAGTCTCTGAACTCATTGACAGGTGTGCAGAACGGTGGTGCACAATGCCTGTCGATGGACACACGATCCGTCGATCATGGTGTCGTCTATGAGGGGTCTATTTTGCTGCAGGTTTTCATTTAATTCAATTAATTATTTGGCTTAGTTATGAGGTTAAGTAGAGTTAGGGAGGTCTAATTAAGTTAATTAACAACCTATATAAATCCCCTATGCTAATTAGACTAACCTAAGCTCTCATAATTCACAAACCCAAAACTCTCTTCCTTCTCTCTTCTTTCTCTCTCTAGTTGAAAAACTCCATTGAAGACAAAGATAGGGTGTGTTCAAGGGTTGTAAAGGGTATAATTTCTCCATCAATATTCATCAAATATTAAGGTATGAGATTCCTTTCACCTTTGGGACCTCTTTCACCAAAGGGTTCCTTCAAATTGATTTCAAAAGTTTAGTTTTAGTGTGGGTCTCCTCCAATATTGAAATTGATCTTTCAAACAGATTATTTTATGGATTATTTAGATGTTATTGATTAAAATATGATGGATTATGACAATATTACACAACTTCTTGATGGATTAGTCTAGTTTGTAGAAGACGACCCATTCCCATTAACCCTAGGTTGTGGTCTTAATATGAATTATGCAATGTTGGTTAAATTAATTTGGTTATTGGTTGAATTACTATTCTATGATTTTATTGTATCAATTATGAATAAAATAATATTAATTAAAGAATTTTATGAATTTGACCTAAGTCTCTTATCTTAAGCTATGAACTAGTGATGAATTGTGATGTAGTGATTTAATTGGCCGTGTTATCATGATAGTTATTATTGTAGTATGATACTATACCATTATTGGGTTTATATAAGGGTTGAATGGTAATACCTTGAAGATGGATTATGAAGGAGACTTGGTAAGTCTTATGATCCTTATTCTTTACTTCAATTATGGTTACTTGAGATTAAGTGATGATAATGCATTAAAGTATACCTTGTATTAGGATTGATAGGGTTGGTATGATGTTAAATTGAAATGTATTGACTATGGTTGTGAGGTTGACTAAGATGTAAATGCTATAAGGATGGTGATGACTACCAATGTGCCTTATCATGACTGATTATGTAAATGTGCTAACCTCAGTTGTATGAATTGCAATGAAAGGATTTATACTCATGAAAATTCTTATTGACCTATGATGATGATCATTATATAATGGTTAGACCCTATGAGCTACAATAAGTTGTGATTGAATATTAAAGACATTAAAGACATTTCAAAAGGGACTCTAGCTTAGCACCGAGTGAACTAGAGTGAGGAGTGTCCCTTCCCACATAGGGAAGGTAGGATCACTAATGTACTCTAGAGATTGGAGACTATAATGAATGTAGCATAAAGAGGTTCCCAATTATATCTCCTAGTTCTTGAACCATGTTGCCCCTATTGGAATACTAGCTAGTAGATCCACGTAGTTTCTATGTTTATGTATTGGTAATACCTTGGCAAGTAGTCTGCCTTACTTCGGTGTAGGGTTCCATGACACCAGATTCCACATTATCTCATGTGATCTATTTCGGTTAAGGCAAGATGTTCCCTAAATGTAAAATGAACTAAAGGAATGAACTATTATTTGGATGACCTAAGAGGTTTAGCTTAATCTACTTAGGGGTATGTGACTCTAACTAAGCATTGCACTAGTTAACCTTGAGGGAAGTCTTGGGATGAGGTTCTTATGTATGAATATGCTTGTAATTGTACATGATATATATATATGATGATCTTGCTCATTAATGATACTACATGATGATTGGTTTTAGTTATGAAACATGTATTGATCTCTATTTGTAAAGTATGATGATATGTATTCTTAAATGTTATGCTATGTGAAGTTGGATATTTGACATGGTTCTTGTTTGGTTACTTGATTAAGTAAGGTTATGGGGCTTTACTTGGTCATTGCACTTGTTGACTTAATGAGGGTTCAAGAGTAATTGTCTTGCTTTGATTATGTTGAAATGAACTCTTGTCTATGATTGTTGCTACTATAACTTGATGATAGATTTGTCTTGACAAAGTGATCAATTATATGATATGCATGTTTACTTGGCTAGTCCTAGAATTATTGGTTTTGTGATGTACATGATTTTGACTTAATGAATATGCTTTGTTGATTGGTATGGTTTTCTTGAATATACATAAGGCTTTCTAAAGGTAAAATAACATGTTTTAATGAAATGTCCCCTTTTAGCATGATTTGGTATTATATATGCATATGGTCTCATACTTAGTACAAGTAGTGTACTAACCCCATTTTCTCCCTTTTCCCCAACATTTTAGTTTCCGGTCATTGAAGGCTTTTGAGACGACTTTGAAGAAGACTTGGAAATTCTCAATCGTCCAAGTGGGTAGGTCCTCACTTTGAGAGGGTGATGCCAATATCAAGATTATGAAGTTGGTTTAGTTTTGACACTCTTATGTTACTTCCCTTTATCATTATAGTACGAATTGTATAGCTTATAAGTGGCTCTATAACATTGATGTATGGGCTAATCCCAAATTGATATAATATTGTTAGATGGTTATGAGATGAGACACTCTTTTAACACTATGTTATATCTTATACACTTATGTGCAACAAAAGTAGAAGACTATGTATTCTTCCTATACAAAGGATCTATGTATACTCGCTATGAATATATATTATGTGTATGTAGATATCTATGCAAACCTGAATGTAGAAGCAATGAAAAGTTTTAAATTTTTCCGCATTTTTAATCTATGAATGTAATGATGTATCCTAAGAGGCTAGTCTTAGTCCTCAAACAGGACGACGACGACGGTTACGTCTAGGGTGTGCCCCCCGAATGTGACATTTTAAAATCTTTCAAAGATTAAAAATCCTACTTTATTATATAAACATAGGTTCATTGATTAATAAATTTTAAAGCAATTATAATGATTAACTAAGGTTTGATTAATTATTTTAAGTTGATTTTACATTGAATTTCTTCAACAACCCATGTCATTCTCTAAACTCCTTAGTTTATTCGAAGTTGGTTGATTATGAATGTCTTATAATTAATAACATGTGTTTATATAGATTTAGTTTATGACTTCATGTCGTTGGTTTTATCTTATTGTGGTGAATTATTGATGTAATGAATACATGAGGATCATGACCTAGAAACGGAAGTAATGAATGAGTTCTTGTTGAATTTCTTATATGGATGATGGTATTGGTTATGTAAATATATCAATTGTCTTATCTTTTGTAGTATCTTGGATCTATGGATTGAGATTTATTCCAAATTATATAGAATTATGATGGATTGATGTGTGATCCACTTATGATGGAAGTGTTTAAGTGCCTTGTACTTCATGATCATGGACTTATAGGCATATTGGGTGGGAGTGAAGTATTATCATGATGTTGTATTGATGAAAGTAATGTAAATAATATGTGTGATCTAAACGAATGAAAGATTATTATGTTTAGAATCTACTTGTGTTATGATTGAATATTGTATCTCTATTAACACTTGTGAATGATCATGGTTATGTTAAAGTATATTCACATACACTAATGAATAAAGAATGAATGAATGTGGGTTTGATATGGATGCCCTAATGAGAGTTGAGGTGGGGTATACGATGAGTACACAAACTGCACTCATTAAGGGCTTTAATTTTATTGAAATAGTGTTCTCAAATGCTTATTTAGTACTAGTATCAATGAAAACTCTCATGTTTCATGGAATTTGAAGTTTTAGTGCAGGAATAGTTAGTTCATGTAGAGGCTAAAGGTAAAGATAAAGGTTTGTGGATATGCTTTAGTAAGATTGTTAAATGTGACTTGTGTGTTAGTTGTGTGTTATATTGTTCATCTATTGTTCCATGTTCATGAAGGTTTACCACATGTCTTAAAAGCATGACTTTAAATAAAATGTCCCCTTTTAGAATGTTTTTGAATATTCATCATACATAATGCTTAATTGTTCTTATACTATCTTGTTCATGTTTTTACTATAACTGTAGGTCGAGATTTCTAGGTGGACTCTCTAGTTGAAGGATTGGATTTCTATTATCCAAGACATTATATGTCCTCATGGAATCGAGAAAAAAAAGCTCTTATGATTCCTTTTTGATATAATAGACACTTAGTAGTTTCCTTTAAATTGTTAAGCGTCATGTCCCTATGATGTTGATGTTTTACCTAAGATAGCTTTATTGAGACTTAGTATTCCATTTTTTTATAAATGAATATTCGATTGTTGGCTTTATTGAGAAATTTTTTAGTTTGGTTGTTTCTTATTTCCTATTTGATGAATGAACTCCAATAGTTTTGTACAAGACCCCTTTGGGGTCAAGTATGTCATGATATGAGTTTGCAGTGCTCTCAGGTTGTTAAATACGTGGTATCAGAGTATAAGGTTTTGGGAATTGTCTTTAGGTTGATGACTCAAAGCCACGTCTAATAGAGTCTTGTTCATGGTATGAGTCACGATACATCTATGCGTGAGAGGTTATATGATGTTAGAAGTATCACTTTCTTAATTACACTTGTGTCGTTCGATAGAGCTTAACTACATAAGATCTCACTCTTATTCCTTGTCTAGTAGTCTTCTAGATGTCGCAACTTGAAGGGCTAATTCTTCATGTATTCGAGGGAGAAATGGTAAGGTGAGATGCTATTGTAGTAATGTTACTTCGAAAGAGTTGTGTTACATTAATGAAGACCTTTGGTTTACATGAGCAGTATTATGGTTATATATGATGTTTCTAGAGGTCATGATGAAGTCTTGAGGTTTGTTGAAAATATTTGAGGAGTAGTGGTTGTAAGTTGTGCCTATATGTGTTGTGTGAGTAGACTCATTTAAAGGAGGGTATAAGTATAATATAATGTTTTTTTTAGAATCATCTTAGGGGATGAGTTCGAAGGTTTGGTGATGAATTATTCCAACCATAAAATGGAATTAAGTGATGATTTCCTAATCTTGTTCGTAAGAGGAAGGATGATGTTGTTAGCTTTTAAGGTTAATGAGTATTCTTTATATTCATGGTTTAGGTTTACTTGAATTATAACCTTATGAGGGGTGTAGTGACCTTAAGAAGAATCTGATCTTTAATGATGTTTGTAAGATTGTGTGAGCAACAGTTTCTTAATGAGAACATTCCTAGTTTTAATGCTCTGGTAAGTTAATGATTCCTTGTAGATAGTGAATGGTGGATTGAAGTACCAATACTGAGTTATGTAGCCTTAGATGGGTTTTAACTTAAGTTGTGGGTGACATGATCAATAGCAATGATGTGAGGGTTTGTGACCCTTGTATATTTTCCTTCCATTCTTACTCAAGCTTGAGACCTACAATTCCCTTCTAGCTTGTCTTATGTTTTGGAGTCATGAGTGTTAATGAAGTGTCCATGGCTTCTAGATGTTACACATGTTTTACTTTAATTCATTTTTAAATAGAAAGGTGAGTTTTTATGAATGTGTTCCTCATGTTGACGTGCATATAGTACCATTTGCATAATTGATTTATTAGATTAAATGTTGCGCATGCTAAAAAGTATTTTTGAAAGAGGTGAATATCCTGCCTAATGTTGTTGTAATGAGCATGATGTGATTTTGAGAAAGAAGTTCCTCCAATAAAATGAAGCATGTGAAGTTTTGATGAATAATGAGTTTCCTCCTAGTTTGGTGCATTGTTTATGATGTTTCATGCTTAATTGTAGGATGTTTGTCTTGAGTCCTTACACCTTTATTTGTTTATGTGTCATTGGAGGAGGAATGTTCCTTAGTGGGGGATAATGTAACGACCCTAAAAAATGAACTAGTGAAAATAGAGATTACCGTGTATGTGTTTAAATTTTGCATGACTTTGTCGTTAGGTTTGAAGGTTTTTTATGTCATCTCGAGCCATGTTTGAGGTATTTATGGCTTAGAAGTCAAGGTATGACTCCCCCACAGACCAATATAACGGTCCTTGAGGGGGACCATAAGCTTAACCCCCAAATCGAAAAGAAAAAACCATAAGTGGCAAAAAGTTGCCAAAATATGACCATGACCTATGACTCGTGGGTCAAACCACAACCATTAGTCTTGGTCCCTAGTTGCAGGCCCTGCAACTGACTATCAGTTCAAAACCCCGAACCCTGATTAGTGGGGTGTGGACAAGACCATGGTCCACTGATTAGTGGGTGGAGATTACACCTACAATATTTATTGGGTTCATCCAAGGGAAGGGTCTTATGATATATTGTTTATTAATTGTTTTAAATATTTTGAAGGTAATTTTATGTGTATTAAGGTATTTTGAGCATAATTGAGAATTAAAAGGTATTTTAGATTTCATTATTCACTTTTCGCAAATACAAAACCCTCTCTCGCAAAATATCTTGTCTCTAAAACTCCATGGGAGGTCAAGGTCAAGTTAAAGCTAGGGTTCATGATTTCAAGGGTTTTCTTCTACGATTCTGTGGAATTCATAATGTTTAAGGTATGGAGATCCTTCATCCTTGATTAATCCTCCATTCAAGGAATCAATTCGAAATAGATTACAAAGTCTTTCAATGATAAAAAATCCTACTTTTTTTATTTAAGCATGGGATCATTGTTAGACAAACTTCAAAGCAATCAAAATGATAAACTAAGGTTTGATTTTAAGTTGAAATTACATTGAATTCCTTCAATAACCCAAGTCATTCTCTAAACTCGATAGTTGATTGGAAGTTGGTTGATTATGAATGTTTAATTAATAACATGTGTTTATATTGATTCAATTTATGAATTCATGTCGTTTGTTTTATCTCATTGTGGTGAATTATTGCTGTAATGATGATATGAGGATCATGACCTAGAATGGTAAGTAATGAATAAGTTCATGTTGAATTTCTTATATGGGTTAAGATTGATTCCTAATGATATAGAAATGTGATAGATTATTGTGCGATCCACTTATGATGGAGGTGTTTATATACCTTGTACATCATTATCACGGCCTTATAGACATATTATGTGGGTGCGAAGTATGATCATGATGTTGTATTGATGAATGTAATGTAAAGAATATGTGCGATCTAAATGAATGAAAGATGATTATGTTAAGACGCTACTTGTGTTATGATTGAATGTTATATCTTTATTAACAATTGTGAATGATGATGGTTATGTTAAAGTATATTCACACACACTAATGAATAAAGAATGAATGCCCTCATGAGAGTTGAGGTGGGGTATCTGATGAGTACACAAACTACACTCATTATGGGCTTTATTTTCATAGAAATAGTGTTCTCAAATGCTTATTAAGTCTTAGTATCTAATGAAATCTCTTAAGTTTCAAATATTTGAAGTTTTAGTGCACAAATTTACACTTACGCACAAAAGGGAACAAAAAGGCTGAAATGATCAAAGAAACTGATGCATGAGCATCACAAAGTACACTTGGTGAGTCACCGATGGGATGTACACTGCCCTTGTTTTGAGCATGCAAAGCCCTGATGGAAGAGGATCAATAGGGTGATGAAAGGATATGGCATGGCTTCGCCGAACAATTTCGTGAAGCAATGTTATACCGCCCATTGGTGCAGAACATGAAGATGATGAAGGCAATCACAAAATTTTGATAAAACAGATGAAGGGAGAGTGGCCGATTCATTCGGTGATCTCGACTAATAGGGGTGTCAAAAATGAACCCAAACATAGGTAACCGCCCAACCCGTCCAGAATTTTAAGGGTTGGGCTCAAGATAATTTGGATTGGGTTCATTCTCAACCCATTTGAAGAGAATTCTCAATTGAGCCCAATTCAATATTCAATCTCAACCCGTTTTTATTTTTTTATTAAGATATGTTCCTATATTGATGGTATGAATTATTATCTGTTTAACATTTTTTATTTATCTATCCATTAGTTACTTTTTTAACAAAAAATTCTTAAGTGGTAATTAATTTTTTTGTTATAAAGTTAAATATCAATATGTTAAATTGTTGAGATTAATCGGGTCAAATTGGGGGGTTCAAGACCCAACCCATTTTTTAGCCCATTTGAGCCCAACCTATTTCAGCCCAAAGTAAACTTGGGCGGGTCTAGACCCAACCCAATTTCTATTAAACCCATTGTAATATTAAAATTTGAATCCAACCCGACCATTTGACACCCCTACCGACTAACCTCACCAAATGGTCCACCACAACACATAGGTTAAAAACTATAAATACAATCCTTTGTTTTTATTTTTAAAGATCCGAACATTATCAAAATTTTCAATTTAGAATACTATTTTTCTTCTATTTTCTCTCGTGTTTGTAGAGTTTTTTTGGGAGACTTGAAGAAATAATGATTTCATCTTTCCTAAGTATGAATTGGGCCTTCTCCATTCTTCTTCCTTTTCTTAAATCAATGCTTAATTTCTTATACCAATTTGATTTTAGTATCATTTTTGGTGTATTTGTTATTGCTTGATGTGTGGCTAAAAGCCCTCATTCTTATGGTGTGATTTCACAAATATTATTTGATATCATTGTTGGGTTTTTCTTGCTAATAGGTTAGATGTATTTAAATAATGATTTCACCTAGTGGTTGTAGTTTAAGTTAATGTGTTTTTAGTTGAAAATACATGCCCACCGATGTATGTTTGGCTTTCCTCGGAGGGTGGTCGTAAAACCAAGACATCTAGTTGATGGACTAAGGATTTGGTCGACATGAGGTTTAGCCCGACAGGGTGAGCCCTAGTACCATATCCTAACACTTAGGTATGAAGAGTTAGTGGGGTAAGGCTTAGTTGTCCTTCATGCGGCAAATGGTTGTCCGAAGGGAACACATTTGAAACGGGGTAAGTTCCTCCAAGGAGAACTTACTTTTATCTAAAGCTTAGCGTAATCACTATTTTATTGCGAATTTCCAATCGAAAGAATGTACCCGATAATTTATCTTAACTGGTATTGGGTCAAACCCAAATAACTTCTCCCCATAATTCATTTTCCTTATTTTAACGTTTTTTACTTTACTTGTGACAAAACCTCATCGATATTTGATTGTTTTATGTCACCCCCTTGATTTATAATGTTTTTATTCGTTAATCTCCTTAGAAACAATTAATTACAATTCAATTTCATTCTAATTGACTACATCTTATCTAAACTGCTCTCTTGGGACACGACCCCAGCCCTTGGTTGGGTTACAAAACTATCAACGATTGTAGACACTCAAACTGTAGTTTAGTGTCGTAGGTCAAAATAAGCATTAAAATGGAACCACTGCCTGGTTTGGTGTTACTTGAGAATTTATAGTTTAGTTTAATTCTTTTTCTTATTAGTTCTAATTTAATTACTTAATATATAGTTTTGTTTTTAAATGTTTGTGACGAAAGCAATATCCATGAGTGCAAATAGAAGTAATGGTAGCTAGGTAGGAAATCAAGATGACATTGATAGCCTCAACGATGTCCAAAAGGAAAATGCCAATGGCCCCCATCTAATGGGAGGTGTTTAAGTCATTCGCTTACCCCTTACAAAGGGGAATGCAATTTTTCATATATCGAGTACTATATTGAAACTCTAGCAACTAAATGGACTATTCAGCGGACTAGCTCATGACGATCGTCATGAGCATATTCAAAACTTCGTAGATATTTGTGGGCCATTCTCTTTCAAAAACATCTCTCAAGAATTAGTCAAGCTGCGATTATTCCCATTTTCTCTGATGTGGGAGGAGTTGGTCACTGCATTTAATGTATGATTTTTTCCTACCTCAAAGTTGATTAATATTCGGGATAACGTTCAATGCTTTAAGCTCCTGAATGGAGAGCCTCTGCACGATACTTGGCTACGGTTTAAAAAGCTTATGTTACAATGCCCAACACATGGTTTTCTTGATAATGGGATCTTGCGCTACTTCTATTGGAGTTTGGATTCGATAAACAAAGGTGTCACAGACTAACTCTCACCTGAAGGATTATTGAAGCAACCATATGCAGTAGCAGCTTAACTTCTTGATTGAGTAACAACTATCAACATGGCATGGTATACTCGCGAGGACCAGGACTCTCATGTCGCCTTTCATCTATTTAAGGAGAAAATTGAAAAGGGACGATGAGAGATACCAAAACATGGCCAAGGTTATGACACATCTTTATATTCTATCAAAGAATGTCATGGGGCTGGTGCCCGTAGTGTTAATGTTGAAGGAGTCGGGAACACTTGTCATGAGTAAACGAAGTTTGATGCTCTTAATAATGAGGAGGTGAACTTTCTAGCCAGCCAAGGTAGTGTCTATCGTACAAACTGCCCTACAAAAGGTGAAAATCAAGGTTGGGGTATCGATCAAGGATGAAAAGATAGAGATCTTGAATGGAGGGATTATAATCCAAATTAGAAAGATGGGGAGAAATATCGATATGTGACTCCCCATGGACGTCAGAGGCCCAATGATTCACAAGGTTGAAGGTTAGAGGATATGCTCTACCGTATCCTCAACGAGGTTGAAGGTTCGTACAAGATGTTGAAAGGCATGAAGGAGGATGTGTCCACTCTTAGTGAGACTTTCACCTCCAATTCAATTTCGATCAAAGAGTTGGAAACCCATATGGGTCATATCTTGTTTCACCTAAATCCGAGATAGTAAGGGGTTTGCCTAGTGAACCATGGCTAACCCCAAGAATGAGGTTTGACGTTGGACTTGCATTAACTAACACATTGTTTATGAATCAACCCAAAACCATTTTTATCGCTTTTGCTTATTGTTAGAATAATAGTTTGTTGTTTTTACAAACAGAATAAGGAAAGTGATCAAAAAAAAAGTATGAAGGTGAGCAATAGGTCCTTTTGGCAGATCATCAACAAGTTTTGCATACCCGATCATTCCCGTTGTTTGACTCAATACACCTCAAAGGTTTAGTCTGTAGAACTAGGTGGAGTGACAATATTCTTAGCGCATCGCCAACACAGTTGGCGATCTCCACAAACATGCCAATGCAATTCCGCCTGAACTCAAAATCATGTTATATTTAGCAATGAAATTATATATGTGACGCTTCGCCAAGTGATTGGGTGATATCAACTAAAATAGCTAAATAAGTAGAAGCTGGACGGTCCCAAGTCATAGGTTTAAAAGTTCTCTTTCATTCACTTTATTTTACTTTGTATCTTTTTCATAAAGTCACACTCTCTCCCTAGTAGTTATATTTCTTGCATTTTTAGTGCATTTTAAGTGTCGAATTGTGCTCTTATATGGATAAAATTGTTGCGTAGCACGTAAGTACATTATAAATAGTCAACAAAGGTTGGTAATCAAGCCTCTTAGTTATTTTATCATTACTTGTACTCATTTGAATAATAATTGATAGTATAAAATTACTGTAGAGTCTTTCAGTTACTGGGATTGCATATATTATCTATTATGACTTGGTATTTTCTGCGCGATTTGATGGACTCCCACTCGAGTATACTTTGAATTAAATTTCTGCGCGGTGGGGATGATAAACTTCTATGAGTCTTCGTTCAAATAGAGTTGTGTAAGATTAAGTAGCATTATCTGGGTTTGCAGGGTGAAATTTGAAAAAAATAGGTTGAAAATAAAAATTTGAGTTGTTCGACGAGATGAACAATACTCGCAAAATAGTTCAGCACTTTACCTATCGTCCCCACTTTGCTTTTAACATAATGCTTTATGTATTGATTGATATGTGACTTTTGGCGGTCATTTAATTCGAAAAGTGCACTCGGAGAATTGCCAAAATATTCTTTGATCGTCTTTTTTTTGGACCCTTATATAATTTGTAAATAGTTTCCAATGAATAGGCTTACAGGATAATCACTTCGTCAACTAACTTGGCAAAGAAATTCTACACTTGGAAACCCCTCTTAGTCTTGTTTGAATTACTATCTAACTTTTCTTCAAATTCTTTGTAGAAATTGCTAGACCAAAAGTCGGAGGGTGAAATAATCCACCCAGGCACATAAGAGCATGTGATTTTAAAGACGATGAAAAGAAAATGGAGTTAGCAAAACAACGGAATATACAAAGGAAGACAACGCCAAAATATGAATTCCCATTGACCCTAACCTGCCTCCATGGGATCAAGGTTTTGTAAATGCAATATAGGCCTTCTGAGCAACTAATGAGATAGATCAGATGATTGCAACTAATCTAGCTGCAGAGGCTAAGGCAAAACGAAACAATGAGAACAAAAACAACAATACTCCAGGGACCACTGTTTTATTTCAGGGCGATGCTTCAGGCACTAATGCCTTGAAAGATAAAGAGGATGTAGACATGACCCTTCTTCACCCCTCTCTTTGTCTTATCTTTCTTCAATTCCGGAAACTTTCGTTATTTGCATTTGGTGTCAAATTCATTTTTTGTGGTTTAATTGTAAAAGAATTTTTATATTTAGACCCTTCCAAAAAAAAATGGTTTCAAAATTTTTTGCCACCTCTTGTGTTGTAATATTTTGTTCGCTTACCAATTTAAGTCTAAGATTTAATAAATACTATGACTTGAATAGTGCTCTAAATTGAACAAACATAAATGTACGGTGAAATGATATCAAATAAAGTTTCATAGACAATATGTTTACTCTTGGCATCCCATTGTGATTAGCCATGTATCAAATCTATTTTGCTTTTAATGATCTTGGCACACTAATGAAAGTGTGTAGTATTGTTTGGATTTAGTATCGATGCCTTGTGTGATGACATTACAATGAACCATGCATGAATAAAGGTAGAATTTTCCCTGTTAGTCTGATTGATTTAGTAAGGTATCCTATTGAGATGCTCTTAGGCAACTTTTGAGAGTGTGATCAATTTTGACATATAGCTCATTTGTTAACTACCAGTGAGCGTGTCATTGTCTTTTGAACAACCCTTGAGAGTTACCGTTCTTTGGAAGAAAACATGTGATAACCCTTGACCTTAATTTAGCCACAACTTATAATCCTCATGACTTTTGATTTAATAATAGCCAACTTAAGAAAAAAGCTAAAGTTGGGGGTGTGTTGAAAAGGAAGGAGAAGTCAAGAAGTGCAAGAAAAGTCTCCCCTAACTCATGATGTTAAACAAATGGAAACCCTCTATATATAAAAAGAAACAAAAAGAAAAAAAGAAAAGAATGAAAAAGAAAAAATTTGGAATAGAAATCCAAAATAAATTTGGATTTCCTAGCAGTCCATGGAGTAAATAATAGGATGACTTAGAAGCACTAGAAAAATTGATTGAAGAAGGTGAAGAAAAAAAATTCTTGTGAGATCCACAATTCATGTGTATATTTCTTCACTAAGCATAAATGACTATACCTTTGCACTCAGCCCCATTACAAGCAAAGTTGATCGGAAAATAAGGGCAAACCTATGGGTAAAAACATGCATTGTGTTCCTCATTTTTAGTGTGGCTGTCGCATCTGTTTCCCGATCATAATTTTATTAAACCTTGTGTGTAAATATTGAATCATTCTTTGTGTGAGCGCATTCATATATGTTTCTTGAACATTAACTTACATTAGTGGAATGTATTGTGAGCGTGAGCATAGTTAGTAATTGTGTGTCACAACTTGAATCTTTCAGTACACATTTGATCTTTGCATAAGTAGTATAATTCTTGTTGTGTATTTTCATAATAAGTCTTCTTTAGCATTATTTTAGACATCCTGACTGAACTTCTGAACTTGAGTTTTACTTGAGTAAAAGCAAAAGTTTAAATTGGGGGCGTTGATGATTCCACAATTTGAGTTATTTAGGACTTTATTTTGACAGAACTAGTGTCTTCAAATGCTTATTTAGTCTGAATCTGATGAAAACTCATATGTTTCAGGTATTTGAAGTTTTAGTGAAAGCATGGAGACTTACGCGCAAAAGGGAACATTAATGTTGAAAAGAACAAAGTGATTGAAACCATAGCATCGCCAAGTACACTTGCCGAGTCGCCGAAGAGACATTCTCCTCCCTTTGTTCCAGCATGTGAAGCATTGAATGATAGGATCAAAAGACCGATGAAACATGCAGTCAGTGCTCCACCGAATAGTTTGGCAAAGCAATTCTATACCGCGCAACGGTGTAGAACATGAAGACGTTGAAAGCAAGAACAAAACGGCGATGAAACAGAAGAAGAGTGAGTCGCCGAGTTATTCTGCGATCTCGACTTATCTCGCCGAATGTTCCACCACAACACTTAATCCAAAAGCTATAAAACTAACCTTAGTTGTTATTTTTAAAGATCCAAACATTATAATAATTTTCACTTTAGAATACTATTTTTCTTGTACTTTGTCTCATGTTTAGTGAGGGTTTTTGGGAGACTTGAAGAAAGAAGGATTTCATCATCCGCAAGTTGGAAGTGGGTCTTCTCCATTCTTCTTACTTTGCTTAAATAAAGGTTTAATTTCTTATACCCATTTTATTTTAGTATTATTTTAGGTCTATTTGTTATTGCTTGATGAGTGGCTAAACTGTCCCCATTCTTTGGGTGTGATTTAGAAAATATGAGTTCATATCATTGTTTGGTTTGTTTCTCTGCTAGGTTAGATGTATTTCAATAATGATTTCACCTAATGGTAGTGGTGTAAGATAATGGGTTTTTAGTTTCAAATAAAAACCCACCCATGTGTATTCGGCTTTCCCGAGAGGGAGGTAGTAAAATAAAGACTGCTAGACTGATGGCCTAAGGAGTGGGTCAACATGAGGTTCAGCCTGAGAGGGTGAGCTCTAGTCTCATATCCTAACACTCTGCTCGAGAGACTTAGTTGGGTAAGGCATAGGCTGGCCTTCATGCGGCAAATGGGTGTTAGAGAGGAATGGATTTGAAACGGGGTAAGTACCCCGAGAGAGGAATTATTTTCATCTAAAGCTTTACCTAGTCACTATTATCTTTCAAATTTCATATCAAAAACTTGTACCCAATGATTTATCTCAACTTGTATTACAGACACACCCCAAAAACTTCTCCCCGTACTTGATTTTCTTAATTTTTACTTGTTTTACTTTTTTTGTGACAAAACCCTTATCAATACTTTACACTTTTGTGTCACCCGACCTAGATTTATAATGATGTTGTTCATTTATCTATTTAACTATGACTAATAAGAATGAAACTCTAATTGACTATATGTTCTCGAAACAGCTCCCTTGGGACAAGACCCCAACGCTTGGTTGTGTTATTAAATGATCGTAGACACTCATACCATAGGTTAGTATTGTTGGTCATGTAAGCATCACTATCTAGTAAAAATCTCTAAATCATTTCATAATGAATGAATTCGTGATGTGAGTTGAGGCGGGGTTTATAAGTAACAATCCTAATGTTTCTTTAGAGATTTCTAATGAATGAATGAATAAATGATGGGTTGGGATGGATACTCTCAAGTGAGTCGAGGTGGGGTATTTAGTAGCAATCCCTTACACTATAATGAATGAATGTAAAACAAGTATAATACTCCATGCGGAATAATTCTAAGCACCGAGGGGATATTTATATGAGATAGAAACTCTCATGTGAGTTTGGAGAAGTTTGTCGTAGCAATCTCTTGAGATGAATGCCATCACGTGAGTTGAGGCGGGGTACCTTGTAGCGATCTCCCTATCCCACAACTATGTGCCCACATAGGTCTATAGCTAGTGGATCAACTTAAGATAGAAAGAATGACCTGTAATATTCAAGAAAATGTACTTGTCTAGTGAAGAGCCTATTAGGTTTTAAGAATATCAATTGACATACATAGGAATCCCAATGCCTAATATAAAGTAATATTGGGCATGTTGAAGAATATTGTCTTAACGGTGTTAGCCAATTTTTATGTATACACAAGTAAATGAAAATACACCTTGATGTCCAAATGCTCCAATCCAAGCTTGTTTAGGAATTGTACCTGCAATGAAGATCCTAAGCTAAAATTATTGAATTCTTAGCACATTAGGTACTAGGCATCCAAGTGTCAAGTCTAGGTACCATAGCACATGACCATTTAAAATGACCATATAGATTAAGCAGTGCCCAAGGACATAGTGAGGATACTTGGAGAGGAAGTGAAGTTTCCAGAATTCACGGAACGAGGAAAGTACACCGCAACACATGTGCAATCGGCCAAGAGACAAGCCCAACCGATTCGATTAGGGCGGTTAGGGGGCAGGCGTGTCGGATCAAACCATGTGGGGCTGAGCTCCCTAACTAATTGAAGTTCCTAACTAAATAACCTAACTAGCTAATTAACCTAGGACTAACTAAAATTAACTAACTAGTGTGCCCGAAACCCTAAGACCTAACAGGGTGACCTAGCCGCGTAACTAACTAAAGAAACATCCTAGTACCTAACCTAGGATTGTCCAAATCGGTAGGTTATGGTCCTAAGACTTAGGGGTACTTTATTAATTACACTAGGTCACTAAATTAATTAAATTAGCAACTTAATTAATTAATTTATTACCTAGTCAAATCCGAGACCCTAAGTTAAATGTTCTCCTAGTTGTAGTCAATTTAGGAGGGGCGTTTTAGGTAATTTAAGTGGAGGGTCTTTAGGGTAATTCTTGGGACGTCTATATATTTATATTAGGTATGTTTTAGACCACAATTGCACATCCCAAATCAGAATCAAAGGAAAATCCTCTCAATCTCTCAAGAACTCTCTCTTTTTCCAAACTCCGTTGAAGAACAAGAAAAGCTTAAGGAAGAAGACGAAGGTCTTGAAGTTTCCAATCAGATTTCGTGGATTCTTCATCTATAAGGTATGGTTTTCACTCTTGGGATTCGTTTCCCCAAGAGGTCCTTTCAAGATAAGTTTTCAACAACTTCAAATACTAGGGCTTTTACTCTACAAAACGGATTTTCTTCCTAACCCTAGATTTATGATTTTCAATGAAAAATAAACGTTTTCTATATCTAATTTCACATGAATTGTTGAGTAATTAATTGATAATGTTTGAAAGTCGTGTGTTACATGATTTTTATCTAAGTGGGTTTCGAATGGGTTGTTTCTAGCGATTGATAATGTATACATGTTAGGGTTGGAATTTAAGATTTGGATGAAACCTTTAATGACCCATTTACCCTCTTCTATGTTATGCATTTATCGTGTACATGATTTTATGAATTGTTCTTGATTATGTCACTGAGTATTTCACTATGTATGATTATGAATATTGCATGATGAATAAGATTCTTGGAAACAAGAGGTAAGTCTTCTAAGTGTAATTACTCTTAAATGTTTATGTTAGCTTATAAACTATGATGCTATGTTATGAAAAGTATATATGATGTTGCTATGTGAATATGTTGGCTATGAACATGTAAATCATGAGATTATGATAAGAATATGAATATGCAAGTTATGATACTCTCTTGTATGTTTTACACAAGATGATTATGCCATGTAAATCTCACGTATGAAGGGTTACGATGGAAGGACAATTCTCATATAATATAAAAAAGCTCATGATCATGTTATACAAGGAGATAATCTCCTATGACCTATGATAAGTTTTTTATAAAAGACAAATTAAAGGTTATTTCAATAAAAGGGACTTAAGCTAAGCACCGATGAACTAGATATGGGAAGTGACCCTTCCCTAGCGGGAAGGTAGGTTCACAAAGATTCGCATGAGATTGAGGCTTCCATGTAATGTGGAACTATGGGTCTCTAATACATCTCCTATTTCTTGAACTATGGTGCCACCATAAGATACTAGCTAGTGGATCCACGTAGAAAGCTACGTCATGATTGGTTCTACTTTGGTAGGTAGACCACCTCTTTTCGGTGTGAGGAAGACACCGGATTCCATGTTTAGCTCACATGGTCTATTTCACTTAATGCATATGTTCCCTCATGTAAAAGGTAATACATGTAAACAAACGTTGACTAGGGTGACTTGAGGAGTTGGCTTAGTATAGGTAGTGGTATGAGATGCTAACTAGACATTGCACAAGTTGACTCTGAGGGAAGTCCTAGGAGATTGTTCTTATGTAATATGATGATATGAAAGATATATTTTTATGATATATGATGTTACTCTTACATGAATATTGATCCTTATAATGAATATGTTATTGAGTTATATTGTTATATGAAGCAAAGCTTTACTTATGGTCTCCTATCTTATCTACTTGGTTGTGTGGGGTTATGGGGCTTCACATGACCATTGCACTTGTAGGTTGGGGATGGGATCATTGATAAGTGTTTTGTATGTTATGTTTATATGATTTATTGAATATGAAATGGTAATATGACTCTATGAGAATATGTGTTTGATTATGATGATGCTTTAAGTGATGATCATGCTTTAACGTGAATATGATACACGGTATGTGCATTGAAGACTTCTTTATGACTTAGCATGTTTTCTAAAGAGATAATAAATTATCATTTTTCATGCACGTCCTTATGTGTTATGTGCATATACCCATACTTAGTACATGTGGCGTACTAACCCCATTACTTTATTTTACTACTAATGTAGGTTCCGACCATTGAGGTTAAGCAGGTCGAGTTGAAGAAGCTTGTAACTCTTTCTCCAAGTCATGGTAGGTCCTCAAGTTCGAGACGTTACAATTTTAATTTCCTGCCTTATGAAGATTTAGTAGTTTTTATAACACGTTATTCCTTTATGTTCTTTGGAATCTTTTGTATTAAGGCCTATATGGCATATTGACTATTATTGGCTAAGTCCAAATTTGCACTCTTAGATGGTTTTATGTATGTGAGACAAGTATTAGAATATCGTATATAAATCTTAAGTATGTAGTCTAAGTATACTTCATTAGTATATTAAAAGTTTTTAATGTTTCTGCAATTTTACTATCACATGTTATGACGAATGCTAAGAAGAGGCTTGTCTGCAACCTCTGAGAGGTTAACGATGCCGGTCTCATCCGTGGTCCAGATTTTGGGTGTGACAAACTTGGTATCAGAGCATGAGTTTAAATATTGGAATCTTAAACTTGGTATCAGAGCATGAGGTTAAATCTGGAATCTTAAAGTTAGTATCAGAGCATGAGGTTAAATATCCTTAGGGTCAATGTCTCACTAAGCCACATTACCTAGCGTTTTGTTTATGGTTGTGAAGCGCGCCACAATCGCAGACAAGATGAGAGGCTATGTGATGATTAGGAAACTTCTCTTTTTTGATACTCTTATGTCGTGCCTCTAGAGGTTTGACACTATGTGTCTTTTAGCATCTAATCCATTTCTTGTGTATATAGGAGATGATCACAAGAAGGACAACATCTAGCAGGGCATGGGAAGAGATCACAAATGCGGGAGCTACTCCGCAAGGTAAGCAAAAGGCTCTTGAAGTGCAAGCTGCTGCATATGATCAAGTTCCGGTGAATCCTCCAGCTATGACGGATGGTGAGGTGAGCGCAGCCCTGTTCCAAATGACCCAAGCCTTGACCACCCAAGCACAAGCCATCACGGCTCAAGCTAACACCCTTCCCAATCACCTAAGAGATCCTTTAGAGTACCTAGGATAAGATCATTCTCACTATACACCAGAATATATGTAGAATATGACATTCTCCTCCCTAAAGGTTATCAAAAGACTTACTTAAGTAATTCAAGAAGAGAACGCCCATATAACCTATCCAAGAATACCTAAATAATCCCTAAGACTACCTAAGTTTGGATCATGGCTACTTTATCAATCTACTTCCCTATCTATAGTCATTCTTAAGACTTTTAGACATGAAGAGACCATCATTTATGACCCCTTCACACCTTAACTAGTCAACCTATAAACTACTCTAGATAAGTGCTTATTCATTTACATGCTTCATAAACTAAGTCATTATCTTCATTAGTTAACTTAAAAGACGTTCAACACATAAGTACATTCAAGTAATAGTCTTGGAGAAGACCTAGGGACTAACTCACTACATCTTCAAAGCCTATTCGTGAAATGTCTAGACAGCATCCCATGCCACCACCTAAACTTCATAGAACATCTTCAACACTAGTGGGTATCCAATATGATGAGAATAGGAAATAACCGACATAGACCATGGTAGTTGTGCATGGAATCCATAGTCAACCCTACTCCGATAAAGGATGTTCTACTTGCCGATGGTAGAACTAGGACATAACCCATGTAGGCACATGGTTAAGGAATATGAAGGGTTTTATTTGTTCTGTAATGTCATCTTATATAGAGAAACTTTCCAAAGCATACTCACTCGGTGCTATCCTTTGTTCTCATAGAGTATTTCCATAAAGGAGTACATGAAGAGGTTGCATATCTAGTTCACAACCCAATCACATTAAACCTTACCAAAGATGGTCCACTAAGTATACCTACAATGGTCAGGAGGATGTCTCAATGATTTTCCTAATAATGATTTCATGTTGTTCCATCCAACAAACCTTAATTCAATCATTCACATAAGAAGGATACAATTACGGCTTTCAACTTCAAGGATATCATAACCTTACATCTAGGATGAAGGTTAACATAAAGGACCTTGTTGGGTATGTTCAAGGTCATATGTCAATCACACATACAAGACTAAGGAGCTTTAGCATACAAAGTCAAGAAATCACATTCACATTGTACATGTATCAAGTAAGGGACACAAGCCTACTAAAACAAGACACACACACACTTAGCATACTATTATAGAGCACCTAGAGACAACCAAGTCAACTATAGGTCACCCTATACACTACTATAGAACCATCAACATAACCATCATAAGACTCATATAACCAAGTACGAAGAATTATGCATCAACTCTAAGACTACAAACATAAGGACATAGTCATAGTCTAACATGATCAATAAATGTCAATAGAAGAACACATACTTTCACCTTACTCACATGTAGACATGACCATACTTGACATAAATAAACTATAAAATCTATCATAATATATCAAGTAATGCCGACAAGGCTATGTTCATCATAGTGAATAAAGTAACGCCGACGAGGCCACATAATTCACATGTAAAGCACATAGAACCGCCATCATAAGTGGACCATACAATTCATAAACATAATTCAAGACCTAAATTACATAATATAGAGAGAGTTAGGGAAACATACCACCAATCCACTCTCACCACTTCAATCCATAGCCAAATCATCCTACACAATACCGAAAGGTCATTACCCATGGCCATGATCACCAATTCAATTCAATACTTACAATAGACAATGAATCAAATATCATACAAAATGGATTTATGAATTTAGGGTAGCATACTAACAATTCTAACATGATTCTATCATAATTCAATAGCCCTAATCAAACTACATAAGAATTCAATAGCATTAAGAGATAATCAAGTCACCCACAAAGTAGTCAAAAACTAGGGTTCATGAATTACATGGGTTAATAGAGTAATTAGGTTAAAATCATCTAATACATCAATTCAATCAATATAAAATGAATGAAAACGTTTTATGCAAGAACCCATGGATAGATATAAAAATTGGACAAGTTCATATTTAAAAGACTTTGGAAATCACATTGAAGTTTGGATCCTTGAAGAAAAGAGATTCAAGGATGAAGACCATACCTCAATTGATGCTAGACCGCGAATTTTATGAAGCATCACTAACCAATCTTCAATCCAAGCTTTATCTTGAATTTTGACTTCAATGGAGTTCTAGAGAGTTTCTTAGAGATTTTGGGTTTTGATTTGGAATAATAAATTCATCTAGGTGTTTAGGACTTATAAACCCACTTGAAATATCCAAAAAACCTTATTTAACCGCCCAAACATTTATTTGGCAATGAATATGGGTCATCCTCAAGGACCCCTTGGTTGGTCCTTGAGGAGTTTTTCTCTGACGTTTCCAATCTGAATACATTCGTATACGAGTTTAAAACCTCTCAATCAATTTCATCAAAAACGAACACGTAAAACTTGACGAAACACACTAAGATACACAAGGACGTTTAAAGGAAAATCTTTCAAACTTCATGGATGTTCTTGCACGTTTGACCTCCAAACTTCATTAAACCTTAACCACTTTATCCTGACCTCATTATATCCCATTTTAGGACTTCAAAACATCAATACACAAATGTTAGGATCTAGTTTCACCTAAGTCATTTTAGAGGTGTTACAATCTCCCCCACTTGGACAACATTCGTCCTCGAATGACACTTGATTCATTTTAGGCACTTTTAAGAGATGATTAACTCAAGAATGGCAGCACATAACCATATACTTCAAACAAAACAAAAAGTTTCAAATTGTCCGTTAAAATTAACCTAACGAATGTAATAACGACATAAATAGGCTTGTCTGCGACCTCAGAGAGGTCCACGACGCCGGTTTCAACTAGGGTATAGACCCCGGTCGTGAAAAACGTGGTATCAGAGCATTAGGTTAAATATTCAAGACATCAGGCTCATATAAACCACGTTCAGTAGTTTCTAAGTTATGGTACTGAAGTGCACCACTATTATGAATTAGAGACTGCATAATGCTTAGGAAAATTTCCTTCTTCCGATCTTATCGTGCCTTGTCTAATGTCTGATTACTTGGTGTTATGAGTGTATCTAACATCAATTCTTATCTTTCAAAAAATGAACACAAGGAGGAACGCTGGTCGGGGAAGAGGAAGAGCAGCTGCTGGGGGAAACCAAGTTCCACCCCAGGCCCCAGCTGCTGGAATGGAGATGCCTATTAACCCAGATGGATTGAGAAATGGAGAAGTGAAGACATCCATGGCACAGATGGCCCAAGCCATCACTTTACAAGCTCAGGCTATGACAGCCCAAGTGGAGCAACGAGGTGTTCTCAGAGAGAACCCACCTGCCAACACCATGGCTAGCAGGTTAAGGGACTTCACGAAGATGAATCCTCCCATTTACACTGGATCTAAGACTACGGAGGATACCAGGAGTTTGTGGATGAGATCCACAAGATACTGTGTGCAATGGGTTTGACTGAGGTGGAGAAGGCTGAGCTGGCATCCTACCAGCTAAAGGATGTAGCTCAATCCTGGTATAAGATGTGGCAGGATAGCAGGGCCTTAGGATGAGGTCCTATGACTTGGGATCTTTTCAAGACGGCTTTTCTGGAGAGTTTCTTTCCCAGAGAAATGAAGGAGGCTAAGGTTGAGGAATTGATCAACCTTAAGCAGGGCTCGATGTCAGTCAGGTATTACTCCCTGAAGTTCGTAAAACTTTCTAGGTATGCCACTTCTCTTGTGTCTAACAGTAGAGACGATATGAGTAGATTCTTGACAGGGATTGCTAAGGATCTCGAGGAGAAGTGTAGGGCCGCTATGCTGCATGACAGCATAGACCTTTCCAGGCTTATGGTCCATGTCCAACAAGTGGAGGAAAGCAGGAAGAGGAAGCATACTAGGGCAGGGAACATGTCAAGGCAAGCAGAGGAGAATTTTTCATAGAAGAGTAGTACTGAAATCAGGGATAAGCCCAAGTTTAATAAGGGACTCTCCCACTAAAGGGAGTCAAGTTCATCCAAGGGTCGCTATGATAGGGATTTCGAGCCAGAGTTAAGAGAAACAATGAAGTAGATACACCTCAGGAGAGGCCACCTTGTAGGAAGTGTAGCAAACTGCATGAGGAGAGTGTATGATGGGCTCTAACGCTTGTTACAGTTGTGGCAAACTGGGTCACATGATGAAGGATTATCCGAATATGAGAATTCAAGAAAAAGGGAAGGAGAGAGTTCAGCCGAATTGTCCAAGTGAAGAGGCTCCAAGGAGGCAACGATTATTCACACTCAAGTCTATGGGTGCAGGGGAAGACACTTCTGGTGATGTCTCGGGTGTGTAGCCTTAATTAGTCTTTCATGTGTTTGACTGTGTATGGTTTTATGCACTAGTATGAAGTTAATATGTTTGAGTCATCATGTTGGTTGCTGATTTGCGTGACTTATGTGTTTACTTATGTTGTATGCTTTGATGAGACTAGTTTAGGAAAGAGTTCCTTAGTCTATTAATGTGAAGCTGCTAGTAGGTTTCAAGGATGTGTACCATCATGTTAATAGGTAAATCAGATATTCGCCAATGAGGAGTATTGAATTGCCTATGTATGCATATATTCTATAGATGACTTACTTGTTGCTAGATAATTAGAAGTGTCATTGGGGGAAGAATGTTCCTAAGGGGGGGATAATGTAACAAACCGAAAATGACTATGCTAAGTAATGCCTAAACGTACCTAAAATGCCTAGATTAGACCGGGTTCACACGACTTGATGTGCATGGAACCAGACCTCAGAACCTATGCACTATCCAAGCCAACCAACTTGGTGAGTTAGTTGAGCTAGGCAAGGTTGGGACTAGCCATGTAGGGCATTTTACCGGACTTGAAAGGGCTAATCTTAGGTTTGGAAGGTCTAGGGGTAAAATAGTCTTTTTCAGGCTAGGGGTAGTATTGTAATTACCCTAAGTATTTATATTAATTATTTAATTAATATAAAGAGATGGGCAATTCGGGCATGTTTGGCCGAATTTGACCCTTTTTCGCAGGTTAAGCTTCACCCGGGTTCGATCCTTGGTGGAAGCAATGTTAAATTAATTAATTTATATTAAATATCTGATTGAAGCAAGGACATGATTAGTAATTTCACCTAAACCTTAAAAAAATCTGATTTTTAATTAATAAATAATAAGGAGTCCTAGTTTGACTAAGTCTTCAACTAAAACTTTTACACTTACTCTTATCTCTCTCCACTCTCTTTCTCACGATTCTCCACTCTCTTCTCACGCTTATTTACTCTTATCCTCACGTTTATTATCAGTAGAAGAACAAATAACTTGAACGCTAAAACTCAAAAGAAAAACTAAACTAAAAACGAAAAGAAAAAATATTGTTCTTGACGGGTTGTGCTTGAAGTTTGGTGGTGAGGCTTTGGTGTCGTGGAGTTGGCTGCCATTGGAGAAGATTTGTAGGGTGTTGATCAACAAAAGGTATGGGTTTTCTTCCTCTTGGTCCCTTTCCCAAGAGATCCCTAGGATTCTTCTATTTCAAAAACTAGGAATGCTCCCCGTTGCAAGTCCGTGTCACTAGCTCCTATCGAATTTGTAGGTTGGTTATGTTTTACTGGTAGAATTTAGGGATGTGATGTTTTTTCGTGATGATTATGTTTAATTATGTATGTTCGGATTTATGTGAGTAATAAGCATGCTTTCCAAAACTATGTGTTAACCGTGTGTGTGCGCATTGTGTATGCTGTGGCTTTGGTCATGGGTTGAAGTGTATAATATGAATATTAAATTCTTGTATTTGGTATGCAATTACTTGAAGTAAATCGTGATGTTCATAGGTGGTGTAATGTTGCTGAATTGAGTGAAAATCTTGATCAAATGTAACCACGAAAATGCATAAAATAAACGTACAAAATGTCCAATCAATTGTCCAAAAATCTAACGTATAAAATATTGAGGAAATGGACTGGAAAGTGTGATCAAATTTCCAGATTTGCTGGATATTTGGTTCGGCCAAGTTACTGGAAAATTTTTGATTTTTTTTTAAAAAAAATTAAAATGTATGAGGTCATTAGGGATTGAACGCAAGACCTCTCCATATGCAAGCTATAAAAAAATTCAATAATAAAAATGAGGTAAGGGGGATTCGAAATGGGGTAAGGCTCAAGTGAAGAGTTAGGAGAAAAATGAAAGAAAATTAAAATGAGTGGTGTGGGGATCGAACCCACAACCTCTCGGATAGGTGAGGGAGAGAGGAGAAAAATGAAAGAAAAATAAAATGAGGTGTGTCGGGATCGAACTCACGACCTCTAGGATAGACAAGGAAGTTAGGAGAAAAATTAAATAAAAGAAAAATGAGGTTGTGGGGGATCGATCCCACATCCTCTCGGTCTAAAACAGAAAAGTCAAGGAGAGAAAAGTAAGAAAACAAATGTAGGCGTTGGGATTCGAACTTGGGTCCCCAAGCTGAAATTTTAAATCAAAATTTAATATAAGACTAAGTGTTGCTCAAGGGATTTCAAATCGGGTTCCCTTGCCCAATTTCGTATCGATGCATAAGTCTTACGTGAATAAATACTTAATGAAAGCTGCCTATAGGAATCGAAATCTATACCTTGTCATACTTACAAGATGCATAAGTCTTGTACCACATAATCTTGGGTAAGTATGAGTCACTTCGACGAATTATGAACGAAGACTCATGGCTTGTACGTATCGGTTCATAAGTCTAGCGTACGTTTAAAAATCAATGAACCTAAGATGTATGTGATTAAATGATGTGACCCACGGAGGGTTAAGTAATAATGTGAAACACACTAAAAGGCCAAGTGCATTGGCATATGACGAAATGAACATTCACGTAATAAGGTGAGTAATTATGTTATAGTATGATGCTAATGAAAATAGTGACAACATGATAAGAGGCTAGTACAAGTGAGACAAGCTGCATCTATGCCTAAAAATCAATGTTAGTAAATGAAATTTCTAAGAGAGTATATTTATGCTAAACGATGAATAAATCAAGAAAGAGTGGCTACATGAGGATAGGCTAGTACAAGTGAGACAAGTTGTATCTACGCCTAGAATCAATGTCCCTCAATGTAAATTCCAAGAGAGCATATATATGTTATACGATGAACAAATAATGAAAGGTGAGTAAAGATGAAATGAAAAGATGTTAAGAAAGAACAGGGTGGCATCAAAATATGAGTCTAGTGCAAGTGATACAAGTTGTACCTACGCCAATATAAGGTCACCAAAAGTACTCACCTAAGAGAGTGTTGAATATTAAGAGACATATCTCAATCACACTATATATGTAAGTGTAAGGACAATTCACACTTAATACGTAAAGAAGAGATGAAAATTCATCTAATGAGATATGACTACCTCATGCTAGAAGCAAGCTTCGACGATGTATGAGTTGAATGTAAATAGAAACTTTAAACGGAGCACCGATAGGCTAGCTATGAGTGGTGATGCCTTCTTTCCGGAAGGGCGGAGATTCCTGTAATTCTCATGAGATGAGACTGTCCACCAAGGTGGGTATGGTTCTCCCTAAATCTCCTAGTCATTGAACTATGTTGCCAACATAGGGAACTAGCCAGTGGTTTTCCACCTAAGCGAGGTAGAGCTGTTTTGGTTTCACCTTAACCAGTGACTCTACCACTTTCCGATGTGGGGAAGACACCGGATTTCATGATGCTCACATGATCTAGGTCGGTTAAAGTTGAAGTTCCTCAAAGTATGAAAGATAATGAAATGAATGATACCAAAGTTGTTTGGATTGGATAATCAAGAGGTGAACTAGACTCAAGTAATGACACTAGGTCATTCTTGGTCATTGCACAGTGAACTCTCACTCGATGATAGTCTTAAACAACATCATAGGTATAGCTGGTGTTCACAACAGCCTACGGACAAATGAAAATGAAGTAAGTATGAATGAATGCAGCAGACTCTGTGTTTTACTAAAGAAGGCTCCCTAGTTGAGGTCCCATACGTTGAGACCTCATTTTGTGAAGTCCTAATGTTAAGTCCGTGATTCCAAGGTCTCACGGCATATGAACGAATGGTATGTAATATATGTATGTGCTATATGAAATATGTTATGTGTTGTGTGCAATATCAACAGAATGATGATGCATGTTAATCCCCTAGCATGACTTTCCTAATCTCATTTGGCAAGTCCAACTGACTTGGCTTTCAATAATTCATATCGTTAGGAGATAGCTCTTCTTAATCATGCATGTCCTTGGTGTGTACTTGCATACACCCATACTTAGTACAAATGTGTACTAATCCGATTAATTATACTATTTTACGTGCAGGTTCAGGAGGGTGTTGAAGAAAATCATTGCAGCTGTTCGGACATCAAAGCTTTTAATCCGGACCTTATAGGTTCTCATGCATTTGAGAATGCCTGCCGTTATGTTTCTAGCTTAGTAATAGGTTTAGGCTAGTGGAGCATGTCCACTAGTATTTCTTTCCTATTTTGTTTGAACTTATGTAATGGTGCCATTTTGGCAATTGTTACTTATGCTATTAGACTATTTATTTCCAGATTGAATGATTCTTTATTAGATGGTTGATACACATGAGCAATGAACTTCTTTATACGCATATGCATGTTATAACTATGAAGTCTATGTACACTTCAAACAAAACAAAAAGTTTTCAAATTTTCCGCTAAAATTAACCTAACGAATGTAATGACGACGTAAGTAGGTTTGTCTGCGAACTCTGAGAGGTCAACGACGCCGGTTTCGACTAGGGTCTAGACCCCGGTCGTGACACTACAACTCCCACTTAGTGCTCCTTGAGTATTCCCTTTGATTAAGAATACCACAATCATCAATAATCACTTCATCATATACAACAAAACTTCAACATGCTTCTTTAACAAAATATTTAAAGTCACATTACTTTAATTTACATAAAATCATGACCCATTCATTCATTTACATATAAGGACGCACCAAGACTCCCTGCAAATGCCTACTTGTGCAACAGATAGATAGCGTCCTATTCCAACACCTACCCTAAGTAGTACACCCTTAAGAAGACTTAGGTCATTTATATTCATTTGTGGGGGCTAGCTTTAACCGACATAGAAAATGTGAGCTAGAAATGAAATACCGATATTAACCCCTACCAGATGAGGGATCCCCACTTGCCTAAGGTAGGGTCATACTTTAGCCTTTACATTGAATCTCCAATAGCAATACCTACACGGGTGCATAGTTAAGGATAAAGAGATTGCTACTGAGTGACTCATTATTTACTAACGAGGTTTACTCATCTCAAGAGGTACTTTTGGATACGAAATCTCTACTCACGAAGTGTACCAACCTCTCCTTTAAATCCTCTTGGTGCTAAGTATAACTCCCCCACGGAGTCTTAAATATTCTTAGACTATAGGTTAAGGGATAGATATTAAGTACCACATCTCAACTCACGAAGTGTACTTATCCCTAGAGGTTACTTTTGAATACCACATCACAATTCACGGAGGGCATCTGTAACGACCCGGTTTCTTGAATCCGAATTGCCACCTGCATCGTTGACCTCTCAGAGGTCGCAAATAAGCCTCATCTTGCATTCATCACATTTATCTAGCTAAATTTGCAGAAAATTTAAAACTTTTTACTTGTATTAAGTTTACGTTGACTTCATATAGTCATTACATATTTACATCATATACTAAGTTCAACATAAGAGAACAACCATCTATCATATAGAATCAATTCGAAACTGAAGATGAATATATCATAAATAGTTTGCCAAACACGACCTTATTACAAAGCTTTGAAATGAAAGTACGAAAGAAACGCTAGGCACAACATCCACTAGCTATGTCTAAGACTAAGGCTAGACTAAAACTGTAGCATCCTCGAAATCATGAGGACTCACCAAATGGTTTGGAGAACCGCTGCAAGTGTCGTCAATATGTCCTCCGACCTGCACCTATAAAAATAGTAAATAGTAGGGGGTTAGTACACCACTTGTACTAAGTATGGGTGTATGCACACATACACATAAATCTATGCATGATCAATGAAAGCTCTTCCTAAGCAACACGTCATTTCTGGAATGTCTAGTCATTAGACTTTTACTAATTCTTTAGTTGTGAATTGTGATATGAATATGATGTATTTTCATGAATTCAAAGCACACAACTCATTTTCTATATGATTACAATACATTATTATCATCAATATAATTTTAGAACAACTCGAGCTAAGATTTGAGATTTTGATCCTCTTAGGCCGAGAGCTCCTCTTTGTACACTTAGATTATTTTTCAGTCTTTTACTTCTTCTTGTTGTGTAGTTCAATAACTACTTTGGTCCTATGTTTTACTTACAAGTACAATGATTCATTGTAGTCCCATACCCACAATGAATCAAGTAAGTAATTCAAGAGATTAAGGAAATGATTTAACTACAATTTGTGGCATGAATATATTTATAAGTCAATACTTATTGACTATACTCATTCTTTAGTTGATTGCATAATGTGCATAGTTTTTGGGGCATATCATTAAAGCTAATGATCTTGCTTACTTTGGGCATGAATTCTTTATAAGTCAATCTTTAGTGACTATTCCTATTATTGTATTATTGGCCTAATGTAAGAAGTCATTATAAGCCAATCTTATTTGGATTATATCTTTTGCCAATTATATAAAGTCATTATAAGCCAATCTTATGTGTGTTTGAAGAGGGTGTCTGGGCGGTCTCTTCATGTCTTACTTATGTGGGTTTTATAGTACCCTTAGGTAGAGAGTCCAAATGATGTAAAGGCTTACTTGATGAATATGGAACTATGTGTTATGTGATGAAAATGTAATATCCTTACTTTGGGTAGTCTAGAGGATCATCTAGGTGTGTGTGAAGGGGTTGTATGGGCGGCCACTTCATATCTTACTTAGGCGGTCTTAGGATAACCTTTGGTAGGGGGTCTAAATGCTTTCATGGGTTCTATGTGATTATGTTCATATCTTGTTCAACATAGAATATGTCTTATATGTGAATATTGACTTGTTTCGTGCATCTTAAACTCTTATCATGAAGGTTTTTATCAAAATGTCATGAAAGCATGTTCCAATATCTAAATATTCTTTTTTCCATGGCTTCCATACTTAGTAAATTAATTGTGCTAACCCCTTGTTTACTCTTTTTGACTAAAGTGTAGGTAATGGAGGTTTGGTATGCTACGGATGATTGATAGGTTTCTAAGGGTTGAAGATGATGTTTTGGTGAGTCCTTATAGATTAAGGACAAGACCCACATGTTCTTGGATGGCCTTTTAGTCTTTATTTCAAGTCTTGAATGGGCTTAGTCCCTATATTGTACTCCAAAAGCTATTAGATGGTTTAATGAGACACACTATAAAGTTAGATCTTTTAAAGTCTTCCGCTTGCTTATTAATGAAAGAATTCTTTGTGTGTGAAGAAAGTTTTAAATTCTTTTTTTGAGTATCGTATGCAATGAAAGATACATGTGGCTTGTACGAGACCTCCTAGAGGTCGAATAAACCATGTGACAATTTGGGGGTGCTCCCGGGTCGTTACACACATCACAAGAATTCTGTTTCCATATTTGTATCTCTTTAATTTTTCTTGTTTTTAGTTGCTAACTTTTCTACAAACCCCCCATTGTTAATTGACACTTGTGTCACCCCCTTTGATTTATGATGTTTTTAATTGATAATTTCTTTTATCTATGACTATCATGAACTAATTTATACTTACCTATTAATTATCAAGGAACCGCAACCTTGGGACTCGACCCCAACCCATGGTTGTGTTATATACTGCTTAACGACCGTCAATGCTTAGAACTGGATGCAGTGTTTTTCACAACATTAAATAGTTGATTCATCTGACAACATTAATAGCCTCACTATGACACATGAACTTCTCTAACCAGACAACTACTTAGTCAACCGGCTTAAATGCTACGTCATACTTTTGTCCTTTGTGGTACCAAGGCTCCATAAGCAGTATAGAACTCTAGGGCCCAATTAGGAATGTAAGGGCCACGAGGCTTGGTGAAGAGTTGGAAGTTGTGCAACTTTATGAAATTCATTATCTCTCGGTACCTGTCAATAACTCCATTAGTGGACAAACGTTTGTCCTTGATAATGGTGCTCAGACCCTCAGTCTTTAGTTTGGTCATAGACTTGGGAGGAGGACCTTGTACTTGTGGTTCGAGGACCACAAATTGTGCTTTTCTGGGATGAGAAGTTTTGGTGGCCTGAGGTGTCCTGATCCTAGACAGATCATTCATCCTTTTAGATCGCAACTCTTCCCTCTGTTGTGCTACTAACTAATACTCCTCAAGCTAAAAAGATGAAGCCTAATTCTCGCCGTTCTCACCCTCACTCTCAGAAGATTTGAGGTGAGTAGCGGAAATACCGTCAACATCGGAGTTGTGCTCCAGTTTGGCGAGTGCCTTTTTTTTAATTTTCCTTTCAAATCAATTAAGGGAAGTTTGGTGGCCTTTCCCCATGATGCGGCTTCATCCTCATTTATTTTTATCATTTGGTCCCTTTTGCGAGGCAGCATGTCCCTACCAACAACCTTTTGTCTAGCCATGTTTACAAAACATCGGCACAAGATAGGAACAATTAAAGCAAAAGCACAGAAGAATAGAGTTGCAGAAAGACTCGTTGAACCGATTGGCGAGTCGCCTAGTCTATTTGGCAAGCCATATAAGGCTCGCCGAAAGGATTGGCTAAAAAGTCCAAGAAAAACTAGCATTTCGGCTATGTGGAGGGACTTTCGGCAATTCGCTGACAACATTCAGCAGGCCAGGCTTAGCATGCCGACAGTTAAACTGTATCTATGACTTAGGGGCGCATACAAAGAGCAATCAAGAACGACATTCATTGAGTATCCGAGTGCACTCTCCGAACTCAAGCTTCTCATCGTAATTTATTTAACTAAACTTCACATTTAGGAAGAATTTGAAGGCGATAAGGGTAAATTCTGTGAAACTCAAAGTTGTTTGGCGAGTTTGACCCAGCTCACCAAACAACCCTACGTGCACCCATAAAATTAAATGATGACCTATTAAACACATGCCCTATGGATACTCATACTTTTCCCAGTTTGGCCAAATTTGGCCATTTTATGAGTTTTGCCCACTGGAAAGATGTCAACCGCTACATCATTTCAAATAATGTTATTTTGCACAAACGCGGGTTACTTAAAATTAAACCGACTAAATAAAACAACATGCAAGCATAACTCCAAGATTTTAACAAAGTTAAGAACTTGAAAAACTCAGGAATTCAACAATATAAGCATTACTGGCAAGATATTAAAATTTGAAAAAGCACACAATATACATATATTATCACAGAGGCATATTACACCGCACAAAGATGAAATTACTCGCAAATTAGTCAAAATTGCTAAATAAAGATTTGAGGTTTGGAAAACCAACCTTTTATGGAGAATAAATACTCTGTAAAGCTAGGCGGCAAAGTAATCAAAAGCCAAACAAATACTCTAGCATGCTCAAAGTATGGGAAATATGGAATGGATGTGAGTTTGGGATGTTGTAAATTGAGGGAAAGTGAAAGAGTTTGAAATTTTAAACCTGTGGCCTTTAAAAATCGTCTAGATCTCTCTCATTCGGCAACATAAGTTTTGATCGCCAACCAACTCGTCCACACACTGAGTGGGCACTTGCCTCTCTAAGTTTTATAGGACATCGAGTTATTTTGGGGGTTCAGCAGACAAAGTCCTAATCTTCCTCCGGATCGGAGATTCTCCAATCAGCTCTTGGGCTCATCGAGTTTTACTGAATCAACTTTAAACATATCTTAAGTCAAACTGCGGTTCAGGTCGGGCACGCCGACCTATTCACCGATAATCCTACTGTACTTTTGGCTTGCCAACCTGCACTTTTCAAACATATTCCACACTTGGACCTACACCATCAACACCATTATTTTGGAAACAAAACTAAAGCGATAAAACCTTGGGCTTCCTCCCATGAAGTGCCTTAGTAAATATCGCGGAACGACGTAAGTCCACGCTCAAAACCCACTCTTGGGTTTATCCATAGTATCACTAGGCAACCTAATTTGTTGTCTTGGTTTCATATGAGATGAGATATAAGACATTTGGGTCTCCAACTTCTTGATAAAGACGGAATAAGAAGTAACCGTTTATCTAAGGGTCGACACATTTTCTTTCATTTCTTCTAAAATCCTATTCAAGCCTTCAACCTTTTTGAGGATACCAGAAAGCATATCCTCCTACCATCCACTTTCCTACTTCTTCGTCTTTTGACGCTCATGGGTAAGCACATACCTATCATTCTCCCCATCCTTCCAATTGGCATTTCTATCCCTCCATTCTATACAATGATCCTTCCAACCTTCATCCATGTTCCAGCCATTGTTACCACCCTACTTTGGTTTGATAGGAAATTCACCTCTTCGTTGTACAGAGCCTAAAACTTGGCCTCATAAGGATTAACACACCCGACACCCACACCATTGACATTTTGAGCACCAACTCACATGACATTTTTGAATAAAAGGTATAGTTGTTCCATTATCTTGGTCATGTTTTGGTCCCTATCATGGTCTTTCTCCACCTGCTCCATGGTAAATTTAAACGTGAAAGGGGAGATCAGATATTTGCGGGTGTACCAAGCCTCATTGATTGTGGGCATGCCATCTAAGAGATTAGCTGCTATCACATAAGCTTGCTGCATCAAAACTCCTAGAGAAATTATTTCAGCAAAACCTTTGTTTACAAAATCAAGACTTCGGTAAACATGTTGCAGCAACATGTTGTCACGCAAATAATGAGTAGGAAAATTGAGCACCAACTTCTTGAATCGTAACCAAGTTTCATGAATTGGCTCGCCCTCTAGATGCTTGAAGCTCTGAATGTTGGCCCGAAGTATCATCATCTTCGAAAGAGGGAAAATACCACTTGAAATGAGATGCCAAGCTCTTCCTAAGAAGTGATCGATTCACGTGGCGATTAATCCAGCCACTTACATGCTTCTCGATTCAAAGAGAGAGGGAACCACCTCAACCCAACCAACTCTTTGGATATGTTCTTGAAGGAGAATGGCGCGCAAACATCTAGAACATTATCATATGCTCATGGGGATCCTCATGATCCAAACCACCGAACAAACCCTTTAATTTCAAGAGCTGCAACATAGTACTTCTGATATGGAACACCGCGCTCCCTTCGGCATAAGTTTAAAAAATGGCACCAATTCCAACCATAAGATGAGGGTCATTAACATTAGGCTCCTTGACATAGTTAAGGTTTCTGATGTCATCTTTTTGGCCTACTTGGATACCAGTGCTTTCATTTAGACTCATACTTCCTGTTTCAAAACACAAAAAAGCAAAAATAAACTACAATAAAGTAAGTTCAACTATGTCTAAAAAGAACAAAATTCAACTTAACAAAAGATTCTCATTAACCAACACTCTCGATAGTGGAGCCATATTCATTGAATAACTCTATCAAAGATACTTAATCCACTTCTAAAAGTGAATGATCATTACTCAACATATAACCAAACTAAATGAGTTGGGGTCAAATCTCACAGGGAGTGGTACGTGCTAAAGATTCAATAGAAAAGTATGAATATGTTCAAATCAATCATAGGAATATACATTTGCGAATAAAAATATGATTCAAATTAAGGTGTCATACAAGTGTCAAATAAAGGGGGTTTTGGTTTTAACTATCAGCTACAATAACATAAAAAAACGTGAAAATAACAATATAGAGATGTGATTGGATTATAAGTTAATGTAGACATATGGGTTATTGCAACTGTTAGTAAATAGATTTAAATCAATGAATGAACTAGAATTTAGTGGGTATAAACATTCTCTCGAACTATTTACTACAAATCAAGTTGGTTTTCCTCGAAAACCAACAAGCAGCAACCTACGTTGTATTCTATTCACTCTCTCAAGATGAATATGTGGAAAAGGGTTTAAGATTCATTCTCTCAAGTTGGACTCATGATAACTCAATACCCACAGACCATCAATTAGGAAATTTTATCTTAAAACCTCTCTCTGGAGCAAGTCAAAAACACGAAGGTAGAGGTGCATTTGCAATGATAACTTTTTAAATTAAACCACAATTACTAATTGAAGTCACTTTTAAACGACAGTTACACTACAATTGTGGATTTAGCTAGATTTCATATAACGATAGAAATAATTACCAAATTGTGTTTCCATAAACTGGGTAAGATTGATTTCGTCTTTACAAAGGTCCACATTAAGAAGCTTAAAGACCCACTACCAATTTCTCAAAAATGGAAAACTTTCATTCTTCAAAGTTAAGGAATATATTGTCTCAATAGTTAGAGTTCTCTCTCAAAAATTCTATACAACTTTAACTTATATAGATCACAGATAGATATCTCAACAGATAAAAATTGTTTGAAAATGTATTTATAGTCCCAAATAATATGCTGCGAAGGACCATTCTACACAGTAAGTCAGGATCGAAGATCAGCTAGGCGATCCGCCCTTTGGTAAGTTCCATTGCTATTTTTTGGCGTTCAACATCCTCGAGTGTTGTAACTTTGGGTGATCCAATCACTTTATCATAGAATTGTTCAGCGACACGCCTACTTCTCCTTTTTCTCGCCAACCTTATTTTCTCATTCATGACTTGGAACACTGGAACTTTGGGAAAGATAAAATCCACTCGGCGACTCGACCTATGGATAAGGTAATCAACGGGTCTTCTTTTCTTCGTTCTTTAAACTATCTTGTTCATTTTTGCTCGTTAGTGTCCATGCTTTACTCCTCACTCCAAATACCTTGAAATCAAGGGTCTTGCATCAGTTATTGGCACAAAATAAGCATTTGAGGAGACTAAATTTATCCAAATAAATCCCTAAATGAGTCCAAATGGTGGACTCATCATTTTCCAAGTAGCTCCCTCTACGAAGAGTCCTCCAGAAAACCTTCACTAAAGTAACTTGTTTATTTCTCAGCTTATGAACTTGACGATCACTACTAATTAAACTTGATTTAGCGATAGAATTTTTTTTAGCTAAAAATAAATTTCATTGCTAACCCTACTTAGCGATGAATTAGCGACTGATTTTTGTTAAAACGAGCAAAATAATAACAAACTAGCGACGAAGTTCATTGCTTAATGCAGTAGTTTTTAGAAGTGAGTAAAGAATTTCATGTTGCGCTGCTTCATAAGTGAGACTATGTTTTAGCAACACTCTCTAAAAGTACTATTAATGACGGATCCCCCCCGCACTTTTTCAACATTGAAATGTGAAAAACTAGATGAACCGTTGCTAGTTGTACGGGTAACTCTAACTAATATTTAAAATTACCAACCTTATTATGGATCATGTAAGGACCTACATATCAAGGGATGATCTTCCCTTTCTTGCCAAATTTCATCCCCTCTTTCATAGGTGAAACCTTAAGGAAAACCCAATCATCGATTTCAAACTCTAAGTCCCTTCTCTCTATGTATGCAAAGGATTTGTAACTTATTTGGGTTGTATTTAGTCTATTTCTGATGAGATGAAATTTCTCCATAGATTCATGAACCCAATCACGCGAAACAAATGTGGCTTAACAAACATTAAACCAACCAATCGACGACCTTTATCTACACTTATATAGTGCCTCATAAGGGGCCATGTGAATACTTGAATGGATGTTATTATTATAGGTGAACTTTATGAGAGGTACGTGATCATCCAAACTACTCTTTAAATCAATCACCTGAGCTCTCAACATGTCCTCTAAGATCTGATTGTTCGCTTTACCTTACCGTAAAATATGTGTGAAATGTTGTATAGATATTTATCTGAGTACCAAGACCTTTATAAAATAGATTTCTAGAAATCTCAGGTACGCCGAGGAGATCTATCTCAGAGGGTAGACACGGGAACCCCATGCAACCTAACTATCTTATGGATGTAGAGTTTGTCGTAGTCCTCCTCTGACTCTATAGTATTTTCAGCCATGAAGTGAGTGGAATTAGTGACTCTTTGTACTATCATTCAAGTGGATTCATGTTGTCTACGAGTATGAGGTAAAGCCATAATAAAGTCCATAGTTATGACTTTCCACTTCCATGTAGGAAGGTTAATCTCCTGAGCCATGCCTCCTTGTATTGGATGTTCTACCATATCATGTTGACAGTTAGAAAAAGTTTGCCACAAAATTTGATATGTCCCACTTCATGATGTTCCACCAAAAAGTCTTCCGGTAGATCGATCCGGTACATCTTAGTGGCATATAAGAGACCCTTTTAATAATACACACCATCTCCACCTAGGGAGAAAACCTCAATTTTCTGTTGATGAACTGCACCTTTCAACTGAATTAATATAGGATTAGTGTCCTAATTTTTCTTAACCTCCTATTCCAATAAAGATTCTGATCCATTCTGAATTATGACCCCACTATATGATGTGTTTTTAAGACAAACTCCTAAGAAATTAATAAGCCAGTGAACATCTTTGGCTGACTCTTTCCTTTCTTCCATAATATGTGCTACACTACCCATCAATAACCTCCTGAGAGAATCAGCTACTACAATAGCCTTACCAAGATTATAAAGCACATCCATGTCAAAGTATTCAAGGAATTCAAGCCATCTCCTATAATGAAGATTCAACTCTTTCTGAGTGACTAAATACTGGAGGTTGTTATGATATGTGAATACATCAACATGGACACCATACAAGTAGCGTTTCAAAATCATTAGGGAATATACTACAGTTGCAAGATCGAGGTCATGAGTCAGATAGTTCTTCTCATGGACCTTATTCTAGAACCATAAGATATGACCTTACCTCGTTGTATCGACACAAAACCATGGCCGATTCTAGATGCATCACAAAAAATTATATAACCATCTAAACCATTTGGTAGAGTAAGACTGGAGCTACAATCAACCTAGTCTTCAATTCTGAGATGTTTTTCTCACACTCATTTCACAACGGAAATTTCACCTTCTTCTAAGTAAACTTGGTGAATGGGAAATATATGGATATAAAGTCTTCAACAAATCTCCTATAATAACTAGTTAAACCAAATGCACTGTCAATACCAATTCGAGATGTGGGTCAAGGTTATTTCTCTACTGCCTCAATTTTATTAAAATCCACTTAGATCGTTTTGCTGGATACCACATTACCAAGGAAAGCATCGGACTGTAACCGGAATTCTCAGTTGCTGAACTTAGTGAATAACTTGCGATCTTTAAGTGTTTGCACAACTACTCTCATATGAGTCGGATGCTCCTCCTCATTTTGAGAACAAATGAGTATATCATCGATAAAGACGATGATGAAAAAGTCAAAATACTACTTGAACACCATGTTGATTAAGTCCGTGTGTATTTATTATTCCAAAAGACATAACTAAAAATTCATAATGACCATGCCGAGTCCTAAATGATGTCTTCTGAATGTCACTATCTGTGACATAGATCTGATGATACGTAGATCATAGGTCTAGATTAGAAAAGCAACAAGAACCCAGAAGTTGCTTGAATAAGTCATCAATCCTGGGGATCAGATACTTATTCTTCACTTCGACATTGTTCAACTGTCGATAGTCAATGCACATTCTAAGAGAACCGTCTTTATTTTTAACGACAATATTGGAGCACCCCATGGAGAGATAATAGCTCTAATGAAGCCCTTATCTAGAAGGTTTTTCAGCTACTCTTTGAATTCCTTCATCTCGCCATGAAACATTTTGCAAGGAGGAATCAAAATAGGTTGGATATGTGGAAGTAGATCTATTCCAAAGTCAATTTCCTTATAATGAAGAACTTAAGGAAGATCTTCTGGAAACTCATTTACCACTGAGATTAGCTCAAGAGTTTTTGTTTGGAGTGTGAATCTTTAACCCAAAAAAGATGATAAATATACCCTTTTGAAAGATTTTTCTTGCCCTAAGGTATGAAATGAATCGACCCTAGGCAGTGAGTTCCTACCATTCTATTTTAATACTCTTTATTTTGAAACAAAAACCGAACGATCCTAGTTCTACAATTGACTAAGGCATAACAAGAATGTAACTAATCCATTCCTAGAATGATATCGAGATCTACCATTTCTAACTCTACAAGATCTGTTGAGGTGACTATCTAAGAGACTGTGATAGGAAATTTTTTGCATATCCATCTAACAATAACTTTTTCACCAACTGGAATAGAGACTAAGTATGGTTTATAAAGAGTTTTTGGACAGACACCGAAGTTGACTACAATATATGGAGTTACAAAAGACAGTGTAGCCCCTAGATCTAACAATGCCTAAACCTCTAAAGAAAGTCCTGTAACTTACAAAAAACCACATTAGGAGAATCTTCCTTGCCTTGGTGAGCCTAAAGAGCATACAACTTTTTCTTGCGTTGGCGGCCACCTATACAAGATAAAGTACCATGCTGATTTTGGCAATCTGCATGTATTGTTATTGATATAGATTGAGCCTTACTGTTGTTACCTCCTTTACCCTGCCTGAAAGAAGGGAAATCCATCAACATATGGTCGGGTTGACCACACCAAAAAGACCCTTCCTTTCCTGCAATACACTTGTCAATATGGTTCTTACGACACTTTGTACAAGTTGGGAAAGTTTGTTACCTAAAGCATTCCTTAAGGCTTAGAGCTCGCTTCCCTGCCTTTCGAATCCTATGGTTACCTAGGAGATGAAGCACTAGCTGATGAAGGTGTGTGGGGTTGTATTCCATTGCTGAAACTGTGAGTGATTCTCATTGCCTAATATTTATTGAGAGTGCTCATAGTATCCTATTATATCCTTCTTGTTTTCCTTAACCATTTAGCTAAGCTTATATATGTCCCTCAACCTACAAAGCCTGGAGATATTCATATCCTCTAACAGCATAGCATTCATGCACTTTGTCTACTTTAAGAAGGATACCTCTATCGAAAACATACTTATTAGGGCCCTTAGATAGACAAACATGTGTGGATATTCCTGGAGATTTGGGTGAACGTAAGTTTGTATTCGTTGAATAACAATGTGGTACCCTGCTTCAAATTAATAAACTCTTGTGCCTTAATTTCTCTAAGTTCCCGTGGACAGTGCCGATCAAAAATTGCTTCCCTAAAACACTCTTAAATAATAGGATCTTGATCCATACCGCAATTTTCCTTCAACAAAGTGAACCAAATGTGAGCTACAACCTTAAGCTAGTAGGATTAAAACTACACGCTATCATTACCACTCTAAAGATTATATTAACCTCATAAATTAAGTTTTTAGGGTCCTCACCAATCTGCAACCCTAGAAACCTTAGTGGATTCATCTGAACGAAATCTTGACCCTTAGTTGCAGCTTATCCAACATTAGTATTTGTAGGAACTAAGGCATGCTAATTGTTCTTGTATGTTGTAGTCTGAGCCAAGATCTCGATCACATTAAGAAATTTTTCATTCAAAACCTCTTCGTCTACGACTATAGGAACTACGTTGGCATTGCATGCATTAGCATTCCATGTGATAGCTCTACGTGGAGGCATGATCTGAAATACATAATGACGGATTAGAAAGGATATTATGCCCAAGTAAGATAGAATAGAAAGGAAGTGATGTTTTTTTCTAAAACACTTTGTAGCCTCCGTCTCATTAGATGTGGTGCACTTCACACCCTTCAAATAGACTCTACTAAGGGTGTCTTCCAGATTTCATAGAACTCTTCAACTTAATGGTATGATACTAATTTTTTCACGCCCCGAGGCAACCCTCTTGACATAACACGGGACCTAAGATCATGAGTGACCCCAATCTAACTCTATGTCTGGCATATTAAAAATATGTAGAAAGATAACTAAATAGAAATGAACAGTACGGAAGCTATAAACATGGGCTATCTGAAATAGGGACCAACCAAACTTATATGAATACATAGAACATACTAAGAGTTTAGTGATTACTTAAGTATCAAATCAACAATCCAAGATGATGCTACTACTGTGTCTAAAAAGCCTCTAAGTTGAGTAGTTTGGACATGTTCCCTAGCTAACTCTTAACAAAACTAAAATTGAAATGTAAAGACTGAAATGAAAGCATGTCAAATGTGCTCGAAGTATGAAAACTCACCACTGAAGCTGTTGAATATGGATTGATGATCGATATAAGCTTGTTCTGAATGCTCAATACTTGAACCTACATCAGAAAAGGACGAATTATCTAAATGGGAAATAATGTTTCTATCACACCAGAATTTGTTTAGCTAAGACTCAAACCATTCTTTATAGTGAGTAGTATTTTACCATGGAATTTAAATTTCTTTTATGTAATAAGGTCACTTGATGTAGCACCTTAAGTTGAAAAAAAACTAATGAGAGTTCCTTCAAGTCACTCCTAAGTTCTTCAATGTTTTGGGTCAACTTCAAATGATCATAACTTTTAACACAAGATGAGTTACGAGACCCATAAGATATCGAATAAAATATCTATGAGTCATCTTTTCAATGACGCTGAGTTTTATAAATTTCAATCTTGTATCAAGGATATATGAATATCCGAATACAACCTCACTAGATAGGGCATTTCTAACTCGAATTAAACCCAATTAAGGGAATAAACTGATTACATCCATTATCATATTCTCCAGTGTATTTAGTATTATAGGGAGAAAATTCAAGAGAAAATGTTAAAAATTTCATGCTTTCTTTCAAGAAATTCAAGATTTCGCTGGTAACCTTGTTAAGAAAGTGAGTTTTGGTCATTTTCAAACGGGCATAACTTTTAACTCATGATGAGTTAGAGGTAGTTATTTATGTGGTTGTAATACCCTTGAAAAAATCTTTCCAACACCGTCGAGATTACATATATATTGATATCATATGAGGGAGATATGTCTATCGGAAGTTGGGTTATTGAAGTAAGGAAGGACAAAATCCAGATTTAACAAAGGGCAAACTAGTCTTTTTACCAATTAATTTCCTATTTCATTTTTAGGGGTTTATTGGGGTAAGAACTAAGTTTAGTTCAGTTTTTGATAATCAAAATCACGCTTATGGCTTGGAGAAGAGAGAAAACAAGAAGGAAAGAGAGAAAACTCAAGAATTCGCCAAGAACGTCAAGGTTTGCCCGTGGATTTCTTCGGGATTGATACCTATCAAAGTATGTGAAATCATGTTTGTTATTCACCCACACACCAAATTATTTAAATTCTTCGATTTTGAGTAGCTTAAATGATAAAAAATGAAGTTCGTTAAGAGCATCGTTGAATTCTTGTTGGTTGACTTGTTGCATGCCTAGTGTTGATTTAGTTTGTCTTTCCAAGTTGATTTTGAATCAATTCTATTGGATATTTAGGGTAATAATTATCCGAAGTACTTGGGGAGAGAACCATGGATTTTTAGAGGGTTTAGAAATGAAAAAATGGAAGAGAAGAGTCGAGAACGCATGTCTGTAAAGGCCTTAAGGCGCCACGCCTCCCATAGCCCCACAAGGCAATATTTTTCCATAGGTCTATAGGGAACCGAGCCAGCCAGAGAGCCCCAACTTGGCCTCTGAAATTTTGGGTCAAGTTCCCCATGCCTCTAAGAAAGCCAAGGACGTCAGTTCACCCTGTTCATTCCCCACTCTTTCATACTAGTTCTTAAGTGATGACCAATTATTTCGTAGTTTATTCCAACACTCTAAGGTACATATAACATCATGAAATCATCCATTAGTATGAGATCATGAACTTTTAATCCATAGTCCAATTCAAGAATATTTAAGATCAAAGTCAAAGAAGTTAAGAGTCAAGTCTAGAAGTTACGAAGCAAGTTAAGTTAAAGTTCATAAGAGTTATCAAGGTTTTTTTTTTACAATGATTTAACATTGTTTTCAGACTCAAGTTTCAAGCTAAATAAATAGTAAAGAATTTAGTTCATTTCTCAAAATTAATAAGGGTACTAAGTATTCCCTAAGAGTCTATAAATGTTTTCACTTTTAAGTTAAGCGGAAACTAAGATTTCCAAAACGGTTTTGAGCAAGAAAAGAGAATATTGGTTCCAAGAGAGCTTTATAAAGCTAAGTGTTGAGCAATTATCTCAACCCAAAGAAGTAAGTTGTTTTTAAAAGCATGAGCTAATGTATTTTGGGAGTAGTATTGAGCACCGATGTGGGGATGAAAGTTCATATTAACTCAAGTCTCCATAAAAACCATGTAGCCATCGTGGGTTTTAACGGGTCATACTTTTTAGATGATCACATAAGTTAAGCTAGTGGATCCACAAAGTTATGTATTGCTATGCTACGGCAAAGTATAGGACAATATGGAAGCGATTTTGAGTAGGTAAAATGATAAAAAGTGAAGTTCTTGAAGAGCATTGTTGAATTCTTGTTGGTTGAGTTATTGCATACCTAGTGTTGATTTTGTTTGTGTTTACGGTTTTTTTAAAAGTCAAATATATTGGGTATTGAGGGTTATTATGGTTTTAAGTGTTTGAGAAAATAACATGGAATTTTAGAGGGTTTTGAGATGAAAACGGAGGAGAGAAGTCGAGAAAGTCTGTCCATAGGGAATTGGGGCACCACGCCTCTCATAGCCTCAGAGGAAAATCTCTTTCCGTAGGGATCTGGGGCGCCACGCAAGACATAGCACCCCAATATAGCCTCTGAAGTTACGGGCCTGGCACTCCACGCCTCTTACCCATTCATTCCCCACTCTTTCGTACTAGTTCCTAAATGATATGCCCATGTTTCTTAGTTGATTCAAACAATCTAAGGTACATCTAAACATCATGGAATCGTCCATAAACATGAGATTATGAACATTTAATCCATAATCCAATTCAAGGAAAGTTAAAATCAACGTCAAAAAGAAGTTAAGAGTCAAGTCTAGAAGTTAAGCAGCAAGTTAAGGTAAAGTTATTAAGAGTTCTCAAGGGTATTTAACAACAATTTGACTTTTTTAAAAATCTATTTTCAAGCTAAGTAAAGAGTAAAGAGTTGAGCTCATTTCTCAAAAGTTAAAAGGGAAGTAAGTATTCCCTAAGACTCTATAAGTGTTTTCACATTTAAGTTAATAGGAAACCAACATCTCCAAAAGAGTTTTGAACAAGAAAAGAGAGAATGATTCCAAAAGAGATTTCTAAAGCTCACTGTTGAGAAATTATCTCAATGTAAATAAGGAAGATGTTTTTAAAAGCATGAGCTAAAGTATCTTAGGAATAGTATTGAGTACCGATATGGGGATGAGAGTTCATATTAACTCAAGTCTCCATGAAAACCATGTCGTCATCATAGGTTTTAACTGGTCATACCTTTTTTTTATCACGTAATTTAAGCTTGTGGATCCACTAAATTAAGTAGTTCTATATGACAGCAAAGTATAGGACAGTTTTGCAAGCGTGGGCAAGACTTTGTATCACTACTTAGGCTCATAGTGGTGGTTGTCGGTTAGAGAATCTCCCACATAAACTATATTACTTCATATATAAGTAAAGTTATGTTTGTTATTGCATTTTCGTTAACGAACTAAGTGTTTTAACTGTTTAATAAACTTTTATATATTACATGTGTCTTATTGCTTTATAGTTAGTCAAGTTATTCATGAGTTGAGCAGAGTCAAGGTAAGTGTTCCTTCATACTCTTTTTCAAGCATAAGTTGTTGTTAGCATTCTAACTCGCATACTTGTACATTTAATTTACTGATGCATGTTCGCCTGCAGCATCTCATGATGCAGATGTAGGTAAGAAGGATCAGCAACATCTAGCGCCTTGTTGATCCAGTTGAGTACTCCAAGTTAGTGGTGAGCCTCCTTGCATTCTGGAGGACACATTTATTCTCTATTGAGTGTTTCTTTTATAGGATGTTGTGGGATATGTCCCAAACTCCATCTTAGTAATATAGAGGCTTCACATACAAACATACAGTTTAGTTTTGAGTCTCTTCTTTGTATTGCAGATATATATTTTGCAATGAGACTTGAGTGCAATTTTTGCCAAGTTATTTGTTTTAAGTTATATTATGAGATTGTTTTTATTGAGTTAAGTCTTCTGTTGAGTTAAGTAAGCATGAAAAAGAGTCAAGGCCAACAATGATCATTGAGTGTCGTCCACGTCCAGGATGAAGGCTTGGGGCATGATAGAGTCGTATTTCTCTTAGTTGAGTCAAACCATGTTCCATTGAGTTGAGTATATTATTATTGAGTTGAGTCCTATTTCTCTATGTTGAGTTGAACTATGTTCCTCTAAGTTGAGTATCTCAATATTGAGTTGAGCTCTATTAATGTGAGTTTATTTAATCTGTGTTTCACATAGTTGAGTACCGCATTGTTAAGTTGAGCCCTATTTCATTGAATTGAGTAGGGTTCAGTTCAGTTAAGTTAGTTGACAAGAGGTAAGTATGTTTCTTTTCCATCTTTTCACGCTTTTGTTTATGTTTTGGAATTCCCATTACATGCTCGTGTATTCCATACATTGACGCCATTTTGTATGCATATTTTATAATGTGGATATAGGTATTTAGGGTCATAAACTGGAGCATCTTTGATACCACATGCAGTTCCAGGTCCCTATGGTAAGCTTCCTTGCTTCCTAAGGGTCCAAATTTTATTTTAGTTTGTTAGGATGTCGTGGCTCTTATTCCGATACGCGTCTGTAATAGTAAAGGCTTCATAGATAGACAGAGTTGAGGAGCTTACAATATTTACTTTGTTTTTAGTATTGTACAGACTTTTAAAACAACTGAGTATTTTAGTTCTATGAAATTTAATTCAGTTTTAAGATTTTGTATGGTTGAGTTAGTGTTTCACTTGTAGTCAACCAGGATGAGGGTTCGTTTGGGGGACATCAATGTCCACTGGTGTCAGCCACGTCGAGGGTGTAGACTTGGGTCGTGACAAACCCAAAATCTAATATCCACTAAATAGTTGTTTACCCAGACCTACGGCTGGTATGTCCAACGAGGAATTGTACTGGTCAGATGTGGGTTAGATCAAAGACCCCTAAATCTAATCCAATGATGGCACCACCTACAACCCATAGTATTATATACGGTCCGTCGGTGGCTTCCCTTGGTTTTGACACTAGATCATGGAAAGCTAAATTTTTCCCTCTTCTCGAATCTAAAGTTTTATAACAACTTATCATAAAAGTATCAACTCATCATAAAAGTCATAACTTTTCGTTAAAGTTACACCTCTTCGTAAAAGTCACGCCACTTCATTTTTCATTCACATTTTAAAACCCAACATGTCGAAGGCTGACATAAATTGCAGGAATGTTTCAAGTCCACTATTAACAAGAACTATCCAATAATCTCAACTTGAAAGTAAAGAAGTATGGATCTTCACAAGTGAACAATTAGATAGACTTATCTTTCAATGATAAAGCATTTCAGTGTTAAAATTGTACTTTTGATTTCTTTCTACTTTTATTTTTTCTTGCATTGCATATGACTATTTGAAAGCTTGTTTTAGATTATGTATAAATTTTATTAATATATAGGGAACCATTAGAGGTTATTATTATTTTGGTACATTAGTTTGTAATGCATATGTTGATATTTTCTTTTACAATAATTATATTGTTGGAATATACGATATAGTTTGATGCGGGACAAAAATAACTCTAGTTTTTGCCAATGAGCATTTTGCTATTTGTCATACAATTTCAACATTTCATCATTTAAGAGAGGAATATGTATAATTTCAAAATATTTTTTGTTAAAAATTCTTAAAGCTTAGTGTCAATCAATTTCATGAATTGTATCACCTCACTAATGAATTGAGACTCATTATTTACATACATTTTCTATGTTTTTGAGTATCTTCGTTTATTTTTAGTATTGGAATATAAAGAAAAAATTATACTTTCTTGGAAATAGTGAATGGGTGAGGAAGAAGTAAAAAAGGAATAATAGTGAAAAAACATAAATATTGAAAGAGATGATGGTTTTACCTGAATGATAAATAGGACTAAAATGGAAAATCTAATAAATTGGGACTTGAGAACTGATATCTTTTTTAATTATTAAAAAAATTAGTTTTCTTATCATTGATACGAAGGGCGGACCAATTTACTTATAATATATGATTTAAATTTCTTTATATTATTATGAATAAAAATAGAAAGTTATTTATAGTCTTTTCACATTTCATAGTATTGAATTCATTCTATCGTGTCCTTCTCAGAGAAACAATAAATTAATTTTTTAAAAAGCATTTTCCATTGATATTCATCCACAATTGCATTAGTTCTCTACCTTTTAAAAATTATTTTTTTCATATTATTCGAGATTACTTTAATATTAATAAATGCTCCACATTACTTATAACGTAAAAACTGTCCTAAAAAATACAAAAATTGTGTTTTTGATCCTTTTTTATTTGTTCATCAAAGTAATATTAAATTAATGAGTCACATAATCTTTTATTGAATCACAATGCCAGCAATTAAACTAAATGGGAACATCCCCTCATAGATAAGGTTTACTAATTAAAGTCATTTCAAATACGTAATTACTTCTTTTAGAAGTTTATTAACTATATATATATGTTCCCATTAGTAAACCTTACATATAATTATTCAACATGCATAATTATACCAAAATTGACTAATTACAGTACAAAATGATTCTCTATAAAATGTTGAAATATATGTTATTGATAGTGAAGGGTACTGAAATTTTCTGAAAGATACAATTGAAAAATATATCACACTGCCTAGATTTTTCATGGTGATCACAAGCTTAAGGTAATAATGCTTCTAAACTTGTATCTATTGAAATCGTTAACATAAAATTTGTCTCATTTAAAACATTTCATACATTGACGACATGATCTATCTCTACTTATGCAAATATTTCTTGCACATCATTATCAGCCATATGAATTGTGGTATACTAATGGTTAGTGCACAAATTATGTCTGTATGTATTATTGTGTTTGTAATGTGCGTATATTGTATTGTAGAAAAGGGAATCTATAGAATTTCTTCTAATCATCTCGCGATATCAATTATAAGTAATTTTGAAATTTAATTTGGTCCATGGACCATCTTTATAGGTATTAAAATAAACAATCAAATAAAACAAGAAAAGAAATTATCAAAAAATGGACCCAAATATTCCGGTCCACAATTATAGTAGCATAAAATAGTGACAAGGCCCAAAAAATACCTAGCCCAAAAGAATGCAAATATTTATTTTTAAAAAAAACATACTAAAGTGACTCTATAGACCTACGAAACCCTATTTATGCTGCTTTCATCTTCAAAATTTCAGTTTTGATTCAACCTCCCACGGTGATTTCTCCCAGATCTGTTATCTTTGATACCTTCTTTAGTTAATCCATGTACAAATGTCTAATCTAATTTATCTCACTAAAAGTATCGATCCCCTACAAAGATTCGAGAGTGTCTTCTTTCTCCTACTATTGATCGTCTTGATTTTTTTTTGTGTGGTGATGATGACCATCTAGAAGTTCAAACGATGCCCATCACGATGAGGTTATTGCATTTGGAATTCCTCTAGAGAGTTTTTCTTTTTGATACATTTTTTATGTATGTAATAACCTAAGATATCATAATGCCTTTTCATTGTTTTGTTTCTTTGTTCACTGCTACTCCCTATGTGTGTGTTGTATGACATTATGCTTTTGTTTGCCTATATTTTCTCTGGTTGTTTTTTGCATGTGATAGATTTTTTATATATTCTATGTTTATAATAAGATAAGTGGTATGTATGATTTGTCTATGTTAAAAATTGTTCTCTCCATACTTGGGTGCTCTTCAAAATTATATATTGACATATGTTTTTATTTTTTAGAGATGAATTGGCAAAATAATTTGCTAAATAATTAACTTTTCTGAATATATATGATTAATTTATCTATGGTGTTTTTTTGATTGAAACACAATTGATTGAATGATGAAAGATGAAATTTGTGTTAATATATGATTTTTATTTTGAAACTACATCTAATATGAGATATATACAAAGGTTTTTTTGTACCTTCTCAGTTAATCAAGAAGACTTTAATTTGATTTATTTTTGTGGGTATGATGAATTTGTAATTTTGAGTAAAGACATTAATATGTGCTAATTTCTCATTGGAATGGAGAGAGTTTTCATGCTTCAATTCATATTATGTTAGTTAGTTCCTACTAGAGAGTACACTTTTATATTAAATTACAATAGCCAAAATTTTGCATATGATTTATTAGTGACACATCTAATTTCATACAAGAAAAAAATTCACTTGATGTAATATTTTTTTAATGTTTTGATACCCTCAATATAATGCAACACTGATATTATTTAGCAGAGTTCATGAGCCAAGCGAAATTAATTTAGGTGTTAAATCCCACGACAACAAGTATCTATATTTTGTGATATTATGGATGGTGGGTCCTTGAGTCTCTATACAATGTAAGAAATCATAACTCTACCTCAAGAAATTTTATTAATTTATATTCTTTTTTAAATAATGAGGATAATTTTTTTAAATATCCTTGATTAGTTTTACTTGGAAGGAAATATGTGCATTATTTGTAATTATTTTTTCAAAATCGTGTTCTTTTATAAAAAAAAAATCATTATTTTCTTTGGAGAGGAAAATTTACTTTGTTTTAGCAGCTTAGGACATAAAACTAAAAATACACGTTACGATATGAGTAAAGAACACTCAAATTTAATCGGGTTATTTTAAATGAATAAGAAGTTACAAGTCACAAATATACGCCTCTAACATATTGACCTCTTATCATAGAAAAAAGTTCTTAGGAAAATATGTAGATGCAATATTACATATATTCATATACATAGAAGTGTTAAAGAAGCACATCTTTGATTATAATTTAACTTTTTTCAAAATTAGAGGTACTCCTATTAACAAATCAGTTCTTTAATAATCGAAGATAAAAGAATAAAATTCTCCATCTGATTAAGGTATGGTTCTTCCCCTCTTCATCCCTCCTTCCAAATTATCATGGATGGAAAATTCTAGATTGATTTTTCGTATAAACTAATGAGATGGTGATCCAGAGACGTGATTTCATGTTGTTCCCATTGTATCGAAGACATTTGGGGATATTCTATTCGCTAAATTGATAGAATTTTCAGCTTTGTACAAAAAAAGTACTTTATATGGTAAAATAGTACATCAATTGTTTATGGGTAAATATAAAATAACTGACTTTTATCTTTGATTGTACTCACATTTAATATACTATATTAGGATATGATTCATACCAAAATATGTTTATCTAGTAAAAAAAAAAACCTCTGATTACAAGAAAAATTTACTACTTGAATTGTCTAGTGTACTTGATATCCCATTAAAATTAAAATGGGGCATGGTGTATCCCATTAACTATATACATAAAATTATTTATATTATAATAACATAGATGTACACTTCGAAACTCGAGTTTCATAAAAATTTCTTTCCTTATTCTAAAACTTCATTCATTTATTTGATATCTAGGAAAGAACTATTACACTAGCTCAATCTAAGTACTTTTACCGTTCACTTTTACTTGTCCATTAAAATAAAAATATATTCACTTTTATTTGTTATTTTAAGCAATGTAGTATAATGGAGGTTTAGCTTTCTTTTTTTCATTCAGGTTCAAGGATTAATTGTAATATCTGCCACTACACCGTAAAGTTCCCACAATCTCGGCCACTCCCTGTCGTACCTACTCTCACTGGTGACTGCGACTTCTCCATCAGTATTTGTTCTACCATTGGCGACTCCCATGGCCTAGAAACCCATATATCTCATTTCTTTTTTCTCTCTTAAATAATTTCTTCTTCTTTCTACCTTTCCACATGAAAACTATGATAGGATCTTGTCCTACTCCAACGACTTTCGTTGTATCTCCCGTGACCCACGATGTTTGTGATTTCCTTTCCTTATTATTTACTGTCTATTTTTCTATTTCTACACTTTTGTAGGTAATCATTTGAGCCATACACAAGTGACAAGGTTCCAGTTAATAGCGGAATAGAGGCCTTTGGAGACTTCCTCACGTGAATTATGGCAACAACAAAGTATCAGGTTTCTTTTTTCTTCAACATTTGCTATACAAAAATGTTCTGATTGAGATCTTGCAATATTTCAATTTCTTACATAACATTGTTGACCTAACATAAGCCTTTCAAGTATTTATTGTATTCTTTCTTTTGATTTTCTATCATCCATAATTATATTTCGTAGATCCAATGATTTATTTTCTACTAGTATGAAAACTCGTTCTCAAAACCCCTAGGTTCAATATTTCTCTTATATTTTATTGATTTTAAATTTGTTAAGTTGTATTTTTGTTTTAATATTTCTTTCCATTGTTATATGCACATGTAGAGTTATTTTTGTGAGCTAGTGTTCAAATGTATCTTTCTTGTCTAATAGGTGATCTTTTATGTTAGCTTCTCATCGACTTTTTGTAGAGTAAGTTAGTCCTTGACTCTAAGCTTGTTTAAGTAGTTGTAGTATATTTTTATTTCTTTTACATCTTTTTTAGCTTACATATCCCTATTGGCTTTGGTGAACGATGATGGACTCAGATTAAGTCTTTGGTTGAGGACGGGTTCAAGGGAATGTAGTGGTAACTTGTTATGAAGTTTCGTAAGCTAGAGGTACAGAATTATGGAACATAGGATCATGAACGGAAAATTCCATAAAGCTAGTGAAGTCTCTCAAAAAGAGGAAGATAAATAGTGTTCATGTCCAAGATACGACAGGTATCAAGTCCCAAGATGTGGATGAGTTTATATTTCCATATTGAGGTAATTTGCAGTAGATTTGATGATTTCAAAAATCCTTTTTTTTGGGAGATGAATGGAAGTAGAGCTTTAATTTTGAATTTTTCAAAAGCATTTGAGTTAGTAATATAATTGATAACTTGTGTGTTCCAGAGAGGGAGAGACAAGTGGTTACCTTTAATAGAAGGGTAGTTAATACTATACAAGTGGCATATAGGACCCCGAGAGGCCCTACACAAGCCACTTGACATACATGCAAATAGAGTATTAAGTAAGAGGGTTTAAGTAAGTCGCCTCATATAAAAAAATATAGTTTGAAAATAAGTGCAAAATAATTATTATGTGACAAGACCTTCTAAAACAAAAACGGATTGGTGGGACGTAACCCATACACCAAGAAAAAAGTTTCAAGATTAAAGATAAAAGCAATAAATGGTCTTCACGGTTTCACCCTCAGAGTATGTAGGACTCACCAATCCAATAGCTATTACTAATTAAAGCTAGCAATGAGTGGAGGAGATGGAGCGTCGGACCCTATATTATGAGAAAATAAAGGTACAAGTATGCATCAGTATACGAAATGTACTAAGTGTGGGGAAAATGCGTAATGTTGTAGACACACAATTATAGAAGGATTAACAGATGTAATACATGATAAAATAAGACGTTTAAAATCTTAGAAAACATAGTCATTATAGACATTATATAAGGTCATGCGTTGATAACAAAGTATATTTGAATCTTGAAGGAAAAATGACAATTCTTTTGTGGAATATTAGGTATAATTAAGAATAAACCATGCGAGCTCTGAAATGAAATTTTGTGTAACCCTTATAAAAAAATTAGGGAATCTAATTGCAAAGGTAGAACTTCATATAATTCATTTAGGCTAGCGCCTATGGGGTCATGTAATTTGGAACTAGAGTTTGCTACTAGAAATTATCCTGTTTGAGCCTCCACCTCAAAGTCCTTTAGTGATAAGTAGAATCCCAACTGAGTAGACAAATTCAATTATTAAAGCATAACATTAGGAAAGCTAATAATCAAAATATTGGTTCAAGTCATAAAATCGTATAAAAGTAGCTTATTTGAAAACCATGATTTCATAAACTTTTTCATCATAGACACTAACCCTTCTTAGAAAATAAAATCATAATTTCCTTCCAAGTGAGAAATTTTTTTAAAAAGCATTTATATTTAAGTTAAAAGCATCCTTAAATCATAACTTCTTCCTTTCAGAAAAAGTGCATAAAATACATAATAATTTCATGATTGTAGTTCATACATCATAGGTGAAAATCAAAGCATAAATCATGGGTCTATATGAAGTTAATTTAAAATCATGTAATTTGTTTAATTATGCATAATAACATATAATAGCATCAATTGAATGATAATTAAAAGGACCTATGGAGATTGCGTAAACCCTCATTAAATTGGGTGAAATTGAATTGGAGATCGAAGTTCTTTGGTTACCTAATGGATGGAAGGGATCCATTTGGGATTCCCGAAAACCATGATAATCAAAGACTAAGAATGAAATTGTGATTGTCACCCTGAAGCTTCAAACCCTTGATTTCACATTGGACCTTGGGAGAGAATCGGTTTGGGATGAACATGGAGGGAATTAGGGAATTTAAGTGTAGATGATTAAGTAATGTACTTTTGAAGGGTAAATTTAGTTAGAGTTTTACTTATAGTTCAAAATGACATATTTTAGAGGTTATTGTAAAGAAGGGCAAAAAGTACAATGTTTTTGTGACTGGAGTTTTTGACCGATTAGACATTGGTTCTTCATGTAGAATCTAGAATATTACAGTAAAGTTTTATAGGTCTTACTTAATACGACCGAGAGAAAAAAACTGCGTTGATACCCTGTTACAATTTAATGATGGTTTTCCTCATATTTATGTATCAAGTTTGGAGGAGGAAACTAATTCTCGACCGCCATGAGGTCATGAAGAAAAATTTGTTCTTGTTTGTTATTCTGATTCAAATGTAGAAAAAACTCTGGCATGTGATGACAAGACTGAATCGATAAGCCCTCTAAAGAAGGCCTTGTTCTAGTATGCTGGAGATAGTAAGCCTCTGACGAAAGCAACCATAATCAGTCATCCAGAGCTTGAGACGATAAATCTCCCCTCCGGCTCCTAATGAGATTTACCATCTCCAACTCCAGCTGAATAATTATGCAATGCTTAATTATGAGGCTTACTATCTCTAGATGACTGGAACCTTGCCTTCTTCGGAGGGCTTGCCAATTCATTCTTATTATCACCTGCCAGATTTGTATCTACTTCTAAATGAAAATAACAATCAAGTAAAACTTTTTACCGCATAACTTGACAGCGGTCTAGAATAAGGTTTCTTCTCGAAATTTGATACATAAACATGAGCAAAACATCATTAAATTGTAACAAGTTATCAATGCCCTTTTGGTTCCTCATACATATTAAGTCAGACCGATCAAACTTCACTATAAATGCAAAATCCTACGTGAAGGATCAATGCCTAATAGGTCAAAATCTGTATTCACAAAATCATTGTACTTTATGTCTGTATTTAAAATATCTTGATATGAAAAGACCAAAATTCCCTAATTAAACCAGATGGAGAAATCTATGGTTCATATTCGTCAATCTTAGATTTTTGTGCTAGAAACCTGACATTTAACCCACTTGTCACGAAATATTTCCTGCAAACCATCGACATTTCTACGCTCCATAGACTTTATTCCAGACATCAACTTTGAGTCCACTATTTCACTGAGTCTAGAGCACTTCGACGGACACTTCCTATTGCATAGGCGATCCCACGACTAGACGTGGTCAACTGTAGATTAATTTTCTGGGACATGAATTTTCCCAAAATTTAACTCAGTTCCTATGAGTTCCACCTACGATCAATATGGCTTCATTAAATCGTATATTATGTCGTAGGTCTGAAAGAGTAGAAAAAATTTTAGTCCTTCTCTTTCCAGGTAAACTTTCCCATTTCAGAGGTGTTACAAATATTTAGATAATTTGCTGCTTAGAAAGGGTTGCTAGGTGTACCCAAGGGTAAATTCAATGGTCATCAACGAGATAGGTGGTAAAACATAGAAGTCTAGGGAAAAGTTGAAGCAAAGAAGGTTGTCGCTACAAATTTGGTGGAGCGCGTGGATGAGGAAAAGAAACTGAAAATTTAAAAACTCTATAAGACGATATACACACATGCCATGTTAGTAGTTACTACTTCAAAAGCGTCTGTTTTCAAATTCTTGTATGTCAAACGAGAGGGCAAAGACGAGGATAGGAAATCTAAAAGGATCAAGAAAATGAGAGGGATAAAATCTCGCTTTTTTAAATGTGCATCAAGTATTAGGAAGACAAGTTGTTGGTGGAAGAGACCTCCATTAAGGAAACATGGCAAACATACTTCCAGAAACTCTTAAACGATGTAAGGGACAAAGATATTCTCTTAGGTGAGTTGGTGTACACAGAAAGAGTTTGGGACTTTGGGTACTATAGGTGTTTTTGGGTAGTGGAGGGTAAAAACATTTATTAGTAGGATGACTAGGGGATGAGATATAGGACTCAATGAGATTCTGGTGGAAGTTTTAAAGAACAATGTCAAGGAATGTATAGAATTATTGACTATGTTTATAATTTTTAAGACAAAAAAATACTCGACAAATAAAGGTAGAGTAAAATGGTTCCATAGTATAAGCGCATGTCTGGTATAAAATAACGGTTACAATTATATGGGTATGAAATTTCTATGCCACACTAAGGAGGTTAGTAGGAGACACAGATAAATAATTCTGATGGCTTCAATAGTCGATCTCCCTATAATAAAGAAATATTTATTTGTTGAAATTCGCACACTTCCCTCACCCTTATATCCTCCACTCACTCCCAAACCTTCATAGTGTTGCTTAGATGTTTGATACCCCTATAATTGATGTATTTTATATATATATATATATATATATATATATATATATATATATATATATATATATATATATATATATATATTTCTCTTGTTGTTGTAAAATTGAAACATTTTACTACACCTACCTTCATCGCGAATAATTTGCCATATAAAACATAGAATGAAATATCTCATCAACAAGTCTATACCTACCTTCTCTATGCTCTTTAAGAATAAGAATATCATCGTGCCTTATCTCTCTTCACTTGATCATCTTACCAATAGCATGTTTAACCTCCTAATTTGTAGAACACCTAGAGTACCCCAAGTTACAAAGTCTTTCCGAGTGCGCCAATTAACCTATTATTTGGTTAAGATTTTGTGGATGTATGATTTGGATCTTTCCTTAATAGAGGTCTCTGTCATCAACACATTTCCTTCATCATAGTTGATGCACTTCACTTGTTCCAAGTAGCGAGCCATTATTTCTCTCACTTTTGCGAGTCTATACAACTACTTATCTGTACCATTCTCCCCAAGTTCAACATACAATCATTTGAAAGTTGACTTCATAGTAGTCGTAATTACTAACTTAGCTTATGGATTTGTTGTCTTGTAAATCTCTTTAAGGTTTAACTTCTCTTCCTTGTCCAGGAAGTCCACAAACATTGTAAATGCAACCTTCTTGGTTTCCACTTTTCTTGGAGTTTTCCATCCCCCCACTAATATCCTTGATGAAAACAAAAGTTACCCGTCCATACCCTTAGAAGATATATAAATTCTTTCCTAATGGAACTATCTTTCTTATCTCACATGTTTTTCACATTATCTCTATTACTAAAACCCCACACCAATAAACTTCCCCACCATCACCTGAGAAAGTGTTTGCATGAAGCCACCCAATTTAAACCTTAGCTTTTCATATAATGTCTTGTTTCTCCTATGCCTCTTAACTCTAGGTTCATCACATAAATCTTTTATAGCGTTCTAATATTCTCTATCCAAATAAACATGCAATCCTTGCAAACTCATTAATCACTCTTCCTAATGAGAAAGTAATCTAAGACATACTTACCGTGCTACGAAAGGTTTATAAGTGGTTCTGCCATTTCAGAAAGTATGAGTTAGCATTAACCAACTCAAAATCCTTCACAAAATCCAGAAGTAATGTTCCATCTCCATTCTACTCCCCAAAATAATGCCTCTAGGAACATCATCAAATTCACTAGAAATCTTCCGTAATTTTACCATTACTGTCTCCACAATGAAAATCTTCTCCGTGTTTGGTATACCTCTCAGTACATCATTAAAATCCACCCAATAGAGTATTTTTTTTACCTCATTGTTGAAACCCACTTGAGGTGCATGAGCAATTATATTGTTCAAATAAACCAAAAACTAGGTTAATTGTCATCATCCTATTATGGATTCTCCTAACCTATACCACCGCCACTCTAAGTTCCCCATCAACTAAAATTCCTACACCGTTTCTATCTCTTGATACTCATGAGTACCACAACTTTAACCAGTCTCTCCCATGCCTTGGTACCTTCCCATATCTTATCTGTACACAAGTTATAATTATCGTCCTTTTCTTGAGAATCATTAGAAATTCTATGGACTTTCACCTTAATAGCCCTACTCTTAGCTAAGGATTACTCTTAACCCACATACCACCACTTCCCCTTGCCCCCGTCCTCTACCGAAGAAATGACCCTAGTCCACCATCATTCACAAAAGACAGTAGAGAGATGTAACTAGACAAGATGTAATAAAACAACAAGTTACTAAAACTACTGAATCAAGCGAAAAGTATAAGACATATTAACAAAACTAGATACTCGATAAAAACAAGAAATAATTCAAGGTATAAACCAAATTTATTAAATGCATACCATAAAATAAGCAAGAATAAATATTAGTACTAAAATGACAAGGAAAAGCAACTAGAGAGAAATAACAAACAAAGAGTGTAGATTTTGACCTAGAAATTATGAATAATGACAGAAATAACCAATAAAAATAGGATATAAACATCGACAAAATAGAAAATAGAAAATAGATAAGAAAGGTAGAATTTTAGAAAATAATAGAATTCCAAGATTTTTTCTAAAAGCAGAGTTGAAAAAAGAAGAAAAATTTCTGGACGGTAGTAAAAAGCACAAGGAAAACTACATAATATTTTTTAACAATGTGTTAGAAAATCATATGCAGAAATCAAATACTAAAAAAAGGAAATAAACAAAATAAATTTGACATGGAAAACCAAAAAAGTAGACAAAATCCAAAAAATACATAAAGAAATAGAAAATAAGGGAAAACGGAAGACATCCATTGCCCAAATAGCTAATAAATTGTCCTTACCAGAAACCTCAAGACTATTTTCGTCAACAGTAAGGTATTTTAAAATATAAAATAGTGAGAAAATATTTTGAGTCAACAATAAGGTATGTGGTTATCAAGAAACACAAATGAACTATCATATAGTAGAAAATTCAAAAACAATAAGCAGCACAAAATATTATTAATTCATCTAAAACATCGTTGATCATGTATGGATAAATAATTTAATCATATATAAAGTTAGATGTAAGACCATAGTTGTTGACCATTCAAGAGTCATATAATTATTCATTATAGAATCTCAAAGTTATTTGTTTAGAAAACCTCTGGAATTGTATCTATAAGGGGTAAAAACCACAGTACATTAACCTATGACAGAAGAGTTGTTTCCTTAAATCCCTTTTCTTTTTTCATTAATTCGATCAAATGACGTATGCCGGAATAGTTGGGGTACTTATAAAATTTGTTCTTTCTTTTGTTGGATCAATAACCAAACTTTAATTAACTAATAAATAGAACAATATTTTTTTCATAATTTAGAAATTAAATCTATGTACATGAAATGTTTAATGACTCTGTTTATATTCGAGGAATTAGTCATATCATAAATACAATTGTATGCTTTGATACAATTTCAAACAATAACATAATGCATTCATATAATTTCCTGACATTGTCTAAAACTCTTTCTTTGGGGATCCTATTTTTTCTAATGAATTTTCTTGTAAGAGAAAAATGGAAAATATATTAGCAATCAACGTCATTCACGTCAAATGGTCAGGATATTGAATTTTAGCTAAAAGTGTAACAATATTTATAGTTCTTCGTAACTATGTTATATTTATGTTTAGAACTTGTTACTTCGTTCTGTCCTTGGATTGTGCACTAACATCAAAAAGCAGGCACAATGGTCAACAGTCCAATAATGATATATGTATCTAAATATGTTGATTGCTACCATTATGATGTCATGCCCCGAAGCTACCCCGAGAACGCGGACACAATACCTAGGATCACGAGTGACCCCAAGCTAACCCTACTGGCATATCATAAGCATACTAATAAACTGAAGTAAGGAAATAGTGTGCGGAAACTAAATCATAAAATAAACAGCAATGATGGGAATACCTCTATACTATTTTAATATATGAAACCGAGAGCTTAACAACAACTAAAAGGTCAAACTCAAATTCTAAAGCTTAATATAACAATGTCCGAAAAATAGCCTCTACTGACTAGAAGTGCTCGAACTTGGCCCTGCTAAATCTAGCAAAAACTTAAACTAAGACTAGAATCAAAAGAAACATGTATGGCGTCCTTGGAAAATGAGGTCTCACCACTTATGCTGGTGAGCTTAAGATAAGAAACTGATCTATGCGTGATCTAGAAGCTGAGAACCTGAACCAACATCATAAAAAGATGTAGCGTAGACTATGCGTTAGTACTTGAAAGGTACTGAGCGTGCAAGATAGAGTAAAGCATAACAGTAAACATAACTAAACCAAATCATATATATAGAAATGATAACAGATAAGGATAAAACTACATTGAGATTATTGAACTTGAACTAACTAGATGCAATTACCAAGTATATAACATGCAGAGACTGAAATCTGTTTGTAAATCTTACTATAAAGGATCTACTAATAACAGACATAAAACCACATGAGCAAAATGTGCATTCATATGGATACGCCCCATCGAGAGGCCCAATATACCCTGGTAGAGGTAAAGAGGCATGACTAGCGTGATCACTAAAATGTAATGCCCAAAAAGGGTACTTATAAACCTACAGGGGCACGCAGTTCTCACACTATTTGTGTATGTTGAACCCTAGTAAACTAATTATTAAGCTACTACCAATTAGAATGTATATGGACAATTTTTTACTGAAATGTGAAGTACTTGATAGCGCTGTTAATGAAATGCAATATCTGAGAATGCAACAATTATGACTGAAAATATGACATTCCTAAACAAAGCATATGTATGTGAAATCACTGGTCTAGCATGTGTAATTCATGAACTAGAAGAACTACATAGCAAGGGTTCTGAATTTCTAAAATATTCTACACAAAGTGATTCAAAATCATGATAATATGATTTGAATCATTCTTACATCTAAACCCAACAATTTCTAACATTCATAAAACTCTAGGTCTATATGATATTAAGGTAACCAAGATTTTATCTGAAATCTAGGAACCTAATTGGTGAAAGGAATCCACTAAGGAAATCCCACATACCTGTGACGAAATTCATAGAGAAATCTATAAATTTCAGGGTGGAATTTTTGAAAACTCTGTGCATTGTTGAACTGTGGCTTGGTCAACTTTTTCCTCTATTTTGCTCTATGTTTTATGAATCTATGGTGAATAATTTATAAATGCAAGTGGTGATTAGTTTACTATGCTAAAACATACCAAAATGACGTAGTTTAGGGGTCTAACGCATAAGGAAAGGACCAAATGACCCATAACTTAAAATCAGCTAAAGCCACCTACAGACTGTTGATTGTCTATGGACTAATCCACCATACCCGTGTTAGTTCGTCGATTGACTTCACATGATGGATTCTAGGGGACCCTGAGGGTCTCGACCTACGAACTAACCAATTGTTCGATGACATCCACGATCGGTCGTGTTATTATATCGTTCGACTTCAGAGGATGGGTTCTAAAGAAGGATGCAGGTGTCCATCTACGGACCACCAAGATGGACCGTGGGTCACCCTAATGTCCGTGCGTGGCAACCGTGGGTTGCACCTGCAACTTCTGCAAATCTACTTGTTCAGTCTAGTTTCATTTACGGGGTGTTACATTATCTCCCCTTTTCGAACATACGTCCTCGAAGGAAGGAAAGAGCTACAAACCCTACCAATACATAATGGAAACTGATTTTTGATTGAAGTATGTTCCAAAGACATGCAAATATGCTGAAAATGTAAGTTCAAACCGAAGAAACATGATATTAAGACTGAATGTGTGCATGAATGATTGAAAAACATAAGAGGAATGAAATTCTCGAACATGAGAGGAATCGGAAGGAAAGATATAAGGATACTTTGCCTTCATGGCTACTTTTGCTTTCTAAGTAGCTCCCTCTACGAATGACTCATTTACCAAACCTTAAGTGAAGCGACTTCTTTGTTTCTCAACCTTTGAACTTGACGATCGATAAACTCAAATAGTACCTCTTCATAAGTGAGACTATCCTTTTGTAGACACACTTTCTAGCTTATAGCTTTTTCCAATTATATAAATTCATTATAAGACAATTTATTTGGCTTTATCATTTTCATAACATGAGGATTCATTATTAGCTATGCGCTTTACTTATTGTAGACTTTATTGGACACGATTTGACTATCCTTGCAACAAGTTATTCATTACATCAAGTATTCATTACATTTCATAAGCCATTCTCTATTGGTTATGACATTGATTTCATTACTTTCATGTTTTATTTATTATACATTTCATATACACGAGACGTTGGAATCGTTGATATAGCATTAAGACATCTCAAGTGAGGACCCAACATATGGGACCTCAACCCGAGGGCCTTCTTTATCAAACACAGAGTCTGCTTCATTCGTTCATTCGTACTTCACATTATTCATTTCATTCATTCGTAGGCTGATGTAAACACAAGCTATACCTAGGATGAAGTTTAAGACTCTCATCGGGATCATGAAGTGCAATGACCAAGAATGGCCTAATGTCATTACTTCAATCTGATTTCACCTCCTGATTGTCTTGCACAAACACCTTCGGTATCGTTCATTTCTTTATCTTTCATACTTTGAGGAACTTCAAATTTAACCGACATAGATCATGTGAGCTCATGAAATCCGGTGTATTCCCCACATCGAAAAGAGGTGGAGTCACTGGCCAAGGTGAAATAAAAACATCCCTAGCTCGCTTAGGTGGAAAACCACTGGCTAGTTCCCTATGTTGGAAGCATAGTTCAAAGACTAGGAGATTTAGGGAGACCTATACCCACCTTGGTGGACAGTCTCATCTCATGAGAATTACGTGAACCTCCGCCCTTCCCGAAAGAAGGCATCATCACTCATAACTAGCCTATCGGTGCTCAGTTTAAAGTTCCTATTGACATTCAACTCATACATCATCGAAGCTTGCTTCTAGCATGAGGTAGTCATAGCTCATTAGATGATTTCTCATCTCTTGTTTACGAATTAAGTGTGAATTGTCTTTACACTTACATATAGAATGTTATTGAGATTTATTTACTCTTTTGATGAATTGTCATCCTTACTTTACATGGATGAAATGTGAATTGTTCTTACATATCATCCTTACTTTACATTGGTGAATATGAATTGTCCTTACATATCATCCTTAGTTGTTAATGAGACTAGTCTCACACATTCTAACACCTTCATTCGTGAGTATTCTTTTAACAAATTAGCTTTGGTGTAAGTAAGACTTGTCTCACTTCCTTTAACACCACATTCTGGTCACTTACTTAATTTAGACCCCTTTAATTATGTTATAATTCACGTTAATTACTTACTTTAGTGTAGTAGCTTTATATCACCATTTATGGACGATGAGCAGTTCATTCAATGAGTTTCATGTGTTCATAGTTCATTCTTCTGGAGCATGTTGGGAGTTGTCCCAATGAATGTCATGCCCGTGGTTATGCATTCATTGATATTACTTTAGAAGTGCTTAATATATATTTGATACTCTTACTACACAAGAATTGGTATATGATTAGTATTGACATAAGATTTGGGATCTTAGACTAGCACATTCATTCTTTTTGGCATAAGCCAATTTTTACGTATGTTCATATTTAAAATGCCATATGTATGAACCCTTGGCCAATCTTTTAATCATTTACATAAGTTCCTAGCCATTATCATATATTCATTTTGACCAAATAGAGCTAGCCAACTTTATTTGAACCAGATAGCCAATTTATTCAAGATATGATTTCATAGATGTCTTTGAGCCAATTCTTAGTTTATGGCTTTTAGTGTAACGTTTTAATAACATATTGGACAGCATCATATTAACATTGGATGGCTTGAGAATCTTCATAACATCACAACAACAGCAAGTCAACATTCGGCCACAGACACATAATTCACTTAACACATTACGGACTTAACCTAGCATATTATCGATCCTTCATTATCATGATAAGATTAATTTTACGCAATTACAAGTTCATATGTTCTTTCGATACTCATCATTCAAGAACAATACTTTTTAAGAACAGCCAGCACAACATACCAACAACATGATCTCTAACCTATTCAACATTGAAATCGAAAAGGATACTAGGGACAAGGAGTTCGACAAGAACGACTGGAAACAACCCTAGTTTTCAAGATCTTTGAATCATTCGAAAGAAAGTTATCCTGGAGAAAGAAGTCCAGGAGATAAACCCATACCTTATGTATAACTTAATCTACGAAGACCACCTTGAACGAAACCTTGAAGAAACCTTGAAATCGCCCTAGAGAAATAGATAAATTGTTTGCCCTTTTCTTGCGTTCGTCGCTTACTGTTTTTGCGTCCTTTTTTTTCTATGAGTTTTAACGTGGTTTTTAGGTTTAAGAACTGATCTTGAATTGTACAACTTAGTTTTAATAAGTTAATTTAATAAACTAATTAAACAATTACCAAAACGCCCCTCCTAAGTTGACTAAATCTGGAAATTGGTGTTGACCCATGGTTTTGATCAACATTTTGACTTTATATTAATTAATTAAATACTTAATTTAATTAATTTAGGGACCTAGGGTAAGTAATAAAGTACCCCTAAGTCATTGGAACTAAAATTAACCCCTTTGGACCATCCTAGGTTAAGTACTAGGATGTTTCTTGAGTTGTACTAGGATGTTTCTTGAGTTGTACTAGGTTAGTGTAAGAATTTCGTTTTGATCATTTAAAATAATTAATTAAATTATGAATTCGTTAGGATGAATTTAATTAGGTGACCTAAGGTAATTACTAAAGTACCCTTAAGTCGTTAGGACCATAACCAATCCTTTGAAACATACTAGGTTAGGTACTAGGTTGTCTTTTTCTTGTTTTAACCGAAATCTGGAAATTGCATTGTAATTTCGGTTTTTCCTCTTTAAATTAATTATTAATTTGCTAAATTAATTAATTAAGTAGACTAGTGTAACTAGTAAAGTATCCCTAGGTTTTTATGACCTTAAATAACTCTTTGGACCATCCTAGGTTAGGTACTAGGTTGTCCCTTTCTTGTCTCAACCGAAATCTGAAAATTTCCTTTGTAGTTTCTGTTTTAGCCCTTTTAAATTAATTAATTAAGTTGCTAAATTAATTAATTAGGTAACCTAGGGGAATTAATAAAGTACCCCTAAGTTGTTAGAACCATAACTAACCTTTTGTACCATCCTAGGTTAGCTACTAGGTTGTCTCTTCAACTAGTACTAGGTTAGTGTCAACCCGGTTTAGTCCTAGGTTGTCGGGTGCACTAATTAATTTGTTTCGTTTGGTCCTAGGTTGTCGGGTGCACTAATTAATTTGTTTCGTTTGGTACTAGGTTAGTTAGTTACTTAGGGCAGTAGTTTAGAGTCTAGAATTGGTTAGGAAGTTAGGCCCCACATGGAGTGGTCCCTTGTGCACGTTTTTCCCCCTAACTACCCTAACCAAATTCGGTTAGGGTGGTCCCCTCTTGGCCGTATCTCCCAATGTGCTTGCACATGGGTTGCTTGTACTTTCCTAACTAACTATTATTTATGGTTCCTTTGGGAATGTTTACTAATGTGCGAGTTGGTATATATGGTTAAGGAATATTTTTCTTAGCTTAGAGTCTTCATTGCAGGTACAACTTCTAATAATCTTGGATTATATCTTAAATACTTGAGGATACATATATAAATTGGCTAACACCTCTTAGCGAATTTTCTATACTATGCCCAATATTTCTCAATATTGGGCATTGGGACGCCTATTTCTTGATGAGAATGTATATTGGGCTATATATGAAGAATATAGTTATTTTAACTACTTGCGTATAAATAGAAATTGGCTAACACCACTTAGCCAATATTTTATGATATGCCCAATATTTCTCAATATTGGGCATTGGGATGCCTATTACTTAATGAATTGAGTTGAGGATTAATATTACCATTTATTTATTTGTGTATACATACAAATTGGCTAACACCCCTTAGCCAATATTCTATGATATGCCCAATATTTCTCAATATTGGGCATTGGGATGCCTATGTACCCCAATACGTATTCTAACGGACTTACTGGGCTCTTCACTAGAAATATTGGTTTTTCCGGAATGGTACAGCATCAATCTCCAACCTATCTTGGGAAGCTAATTGGGAATAGTTATGTTGCTACTAAACACTTCATCTCAACTCACGAAGAGCGTTCACCCCAAAATCCACCTTTTCATACTATATGAATAGTAAGGATGGTCTAGACACTTCATATCCACTCACGAATAAAGCCTACCCTACAATCCCCCATTTCATTCATAACTTCATTTCATACTTTCAAAGTGTGTGTGTGAGTACATGTGAGTAGATGTGAGCACACATTTCACATAATCACATCTGTTCACATCATTGACTTCTAGACAGGCTCATACCCACATTTAACATGATTAACAGACATCATACTTCACATATCATATACATACTACATTTACACACAAAATCTTCAAGATACTCATTTCAACCTTCTAATACACATCATGCATATACATATGAAAATAACCCATTAACTTCACATATCATGCCTTCAAGGCCATTCTCACAATACACATATAACTTGATATACTTCAAATAAACACCGCCACCAAAGGTGGACCATACCGCTTAAGAGTTACATCAATATAACTAAACAAAGATAGAAAAACTTACCCTCTCCAAGACTTTACCACCTTTTCTCAATATTTCACCAAAAACATCATAATAACATATAATAAGATAGTATATAATCACAATATAATATAGAGAAAACCATGGTTCTAACATTATCAAACCATGCACATTAAACCCACTTCATAAGCCAAAAGTAGAGGAATTGCAATGAGCACTGGGTAATTGAGATTTTAAACTTAACATCTACAACTAACCTTGAAAAATATCATATTACATTCATTTAAACGTTTTCATGCAAGACCCATGATTAGAGTTCAAAATAGAAGAAGTTGGAGTTTGAAAACCCTTTTTGAAAAGTCTTGAAATGGGCTCCCTGAATGAAACAAGAGTCAATGATGAACTACCATATGTAAATATGAAGAAACCCACGAGATTTGGTGAGGAAAACATCCAAAACCTTCAACCCTAGCTCAACCTTGAGTTCTAGCTCCAATGGAGTTTGAGAGGGCTTTTGGGAAAGAAGAACTTTTGAGGGTTTTGAATATTTGGTTTCTAAATGAGGGCTTGGGGTTTTTGGTTGGGAAAATGGGTGTATAATGACCTAAAATCAGTATACACCACACCCCAAAATACCAAAACACCCCTACATTGTTTGGACCACTTTAGATAAGTCAAACTTCACTTAATCTTTCGGATTTTTCGTCGGGACAAGTCTCCACCGCGAATATGTTCCCACAAGTTCTTGGAAATTAATTTTGGACAGATAAGTGAGAAACCTAGCCGTGACGCGCCTTTGTTTCACCAAGGCACAAAACCCTGCTACCTTGGGCATCTTGCTTGGCCAAAGTTTGGGTCCTCCTTGGGGACCCTTAGGGTCTTCCACGAAGAGTCATACCCAGACGTTTTGACCCTAAACATGTACCTATAGGTTCTAGGGTAATCCCCACTAATTTTGGACTCCAAACAACACAGATATACTGATACAACATACAAGGACACACTAGCACACAAAAGGTTAGTTTTCGAACGTCATGGTCGTTCCCTGACGTTTGACTTCCAAACTCCACCAACTGACTTCTAATGCTAAACTTCATCATTTTAATTCATTATTAACTTATATAACACATGTGAAGCTCTAGTTTGACCTACTTCATTTTTAGGGTCGTAACAATGTTGGGTTGAAGTCCCTATGCTGAGTTATGTAGCCTTAGATGGTTTTTCCCTTAAGTGGGGGATGGAATGCTGAATAGCATGATGTGAGGGTTCCTCACCCATATTTCTTTCCTTCCATTCTTACTCAAGCTTTAGACCTAGAGTTTCCTTCTAGATTGTCTTATGTTTTGGAGTCATGAGTGTTAATGAGTTGTCCATGGCTTCTTGATGTTACACATGTTTTAGTTTAATTCCTTTTTTATGAGAAATGTGAGTTTTCATGAATGGGTTCCTCATATCGATTTGCATATAGTATGATTTCCCTTATTGATTCATGAGATTAAATGTTGAGCATGCTTAAAAGTGTTTTTGATAGAGGTTAATATCATTCCTCATGTTGTTGTAATTAGAATGATGTGATTTGGAGATGGAAGTTCCTCCAATGAAATGAAGCATGTGATATTTTGATGCCTAATGAGTTTCATCCTTATTTTGTGCAATGTTTATGATGTTGCATGTTTCATTGTAGGTTGTTTATCTTGAGTCGTTACACCTTTATGTATTTAAAAGTCATTGGAGGATGAATGTTCCTTAGTGGGGGATAATGTAATGATCATAAAAATGAACTAGTGAAAATAGATCTTACCATGTATGCATTTAAATTTTGTATGATTTTGTCTTAGGTTTGTTATGTCATCTCGAGCCATGGTTGAGGTTTTTATGGGTTAGAAGTCAAGGTATGACTCCCCACAGACCAATATAAGGGTCCTATAGGGGGACCATAAGCTTAACCCCCTAAGACCAAAGAAAAAACCATGAGTGGCAAAAAGTTGCCAAACTATGACCATGACCTACGACTCGTGGGTCAAACAACAACCAGTAGTCTTGGTACGTAGTTGCAGGACCTTCAACTGACCCCTGGTCCCAAACCGCAGACCCCGATTGGCGGGTCGTGGACAAGACCATGGTCTATTGTTTAGTGGGCGTGTATTTCACCCAAAATTTGTTTTGGGTTCGGCCAAAACAAGGGTCTTATGGTATATTGTTTATTAATTGTTTTAACTATTTGGAAGGTTATTTTAAGATTATCAAGGTATTTTAAGAGTATTAAATCATTAAAATCTATTTAGATTTCATTATTCACATTTCCCCAAAACAAAACCCTCTCTCCCAAAATATCTTCTCTCTAAAACTCCATAGGAGGTCAAGGTCATGTTCAAGCTAGGGTTTATGATTTCAAGGGTTTTCTTCCTCAATTCTGAGGAATTAATAATGTTTATGGTATGTATATCCTTCATCCTTGATTAATCTTCCATTTAAGGAGTCAATTCGAAATAGATTTTGTAACACTTTAAAAATCTAAGATGTGTTCTAGAGCCTAAACTAGGTGTCAAAAGGTTTAGAAACTGTTTTAAGGTCTATTTAATGTATATAAGTCAGTTAGGAGGTTTAGAAACCATAATGTCAAAGGACGTCCATGACGTCTGGAAAATAGTTCAATGAGGTACTAGCGTGCCTTAGCCTATTTCACTAGCTTTTAGAAGTCGGAAAATTATGGAAATTGGTGGAAGGGTGTCTAACATGTATTAGAATTAATTCGTAGTTGAAACGTACTGGCATGACTCCACAACACCAACCAAGGTCCTTTGAGGAGTACCCTTGCATCTTGGCAAGAAGTTGCCTAAAGGCAGTGTGCACAGACGTGTGCAATCAACGAGGCGTGTCAATCGATGGAGCGTTGATGTCCACCGTCGATGGGAACTTAGCCAAATCCATGTGAAGCCTCAATTGCATAGTCTCTGAACTCATTGACAGGTGTGCATAACGGAGGTGCACAATGCCTGTCGATGGACACACGATCCGTCGATCGTGGTGTCGTCTATGAGGGGTCTATTTTGCTGCAGGTTTTCATTTAATTCAATTAATTATTTGGCTTAGTTATGAGGTTAAGTAGAGTTAGGGAGGTCTAATTAAGTTAATTAACAACCTATATAAATCCCCTATGCTAATTAGACTAACCTAAGCTCTCATAATTCACAAACCCAAAACTCTCTTCCTTCTCTCTTCTTTCTCTCTCTAGTTGAAGAACTCCATTGAAGACAAAGATAGGGGTGTGTTCAAGGGTTGTAAAGGGTATAATTTCTCCATCAATATTAATCAAATATTAAGGTATGAGATTCCTTTCACCTTTGGGACCTCTTTCACCAAAGGGTTCCTTTAAATTGATTTCAAAAGTTTAGTTTTAGTGTGGGTCTCCTCCAATATTGAAATTGATCTTTCAAACTGATTTATTTATGGATTCTTTAGATGTTATTGATTAAACTATGATGGTTTATGACAATATTACACAACTTCTTGATGGATTAGTCTAGTTTGTAGAAGACGACCCATTCCCATTAACCCTAGGTTGTGGTCTTAATATGAATTATGCAATGTTGGTTAAATTGATTTGGTTATTGGTTGAATTACTATTCTATGATTTTATTGTATCAATTATGAATAAAATAATATTAATTAAAGAATTTTATGAATTTGACCTAAGTCTCTTATCTTAAGCTATGAACTAGTGATGAATTGTGATGTAGTGATTTAATTGGCCGTGTTATCATGATAGTTATTATTGTAGTATGATACTATACCATTATTGGGTTGATATAAGGGTTGAATGGTAATACCTTGAAGATGTATTATGAAGGAGACTTGGTAAGTCTTATGATCCTTATTCTTTACTTCAATTATGGTTACTTGAGATTAAGTGATGATAATGCATTAAAGTATACCTTGTATTAGGATTGATAGGGTTGGTATGATGTTGAATTGAAATGTCTTGACTATGGTTGTGAGGTTGACTAAGATGTAAATGCTATAAGGATGGTGATGACTACCAATGTGCCTTATCATGACTGATTATGTAAATGTGCTAACCTCAGTTGTATGAATTGCAATGAAAGGATTTATACTCATGAAAATTCTTATTGACCTATGATGATGATCATTATATAATGGTTAGACCCTATGAGCTACAATAAGTTGTGATTGAATATTAAAGACATTAAAGACATTTCAAAAGGGACTCTAGCTTAGCACCGAGTGAACTAGAGTGAGTGTCCCTTCCCACATAGGGAAGGTAGGATCACTAATGTACTCTAGAGATTGGAGACTATAATGAATGTAGCATAAAGAGGTTCCCAATTATATCTCCTAGTTCTTGAACTATGTTGCCCCTATAGGAATACTAGCTAGTAGATCCACGTAGTTTCTATGTTTATGTATTGGTAATACCTTGGCAAGTAGTCTGCCTTACTTCGGTGTAGGGTTCCATGACACCAGATTCCACATTATCTCATGTGGTCTATTTCGGTTAAGGCAAGATGTTCCCTAAATGTAAAATGAACTAAAGGAATGAACTATTATTTGGATGACCTAAGAGGTTTAGCTTAATCTACTTAGGGGTATGTGACTCTAACTAAGCATTGCACTAGTTAACCTTGAGGGAAGTCTTTGGATGATGTTCTTATGTATGAATATGCTTGTAATTGTACATGATATATATATGATGATCTTGCTCATTAATGATACTACATGATGATTGGTTTTAGTTATGAAACATGTATTGATCTCTATTTGTAAAGTATGATGACATGTATTCTTAAATGGTATGCTATGTGAAGTTGGATATTTGACATGGTTCTTGTTTGGTTACTTGATTAAGTAAGGTTATGGGGCTTTACTTGGTCATTGCACTTGTTGACTTAATGAGGGTTCAAGAGTAATTGTCTTGCTTTGATTATGTTGAAATGAACTCTTGTCTATGATTGTTGCTACTATAACTTGATGATAGAGTTGTCTTGACAAAGTGATCAATTATATGATATGAATGTTTACTTGGCTAGTCCTAGAATTATTGGTTTTGTGATGTACATGATTTTGACTTAATGAATATGCTTTGTTGATTGGTATGGTTTTCTTGAATATACATAAGGCTTTCTAAAGGTAAAATAACATGTTTTAATGAAATGTCCCCTTTTAGCATGATTTGGTATTATATGTGCATATGGTCTCATACTTAGTACAAGTAGTGTACTAACCCCATTTTCTCCCTTTTCCCCAACATTTTAGTTTCCGGTCATTGAAGGCTTTTGAGACGACTTTGAAGAAGACTTGGAAATTCTCAATCGTCCAAGTGGGTAGGTCCTCACTTTGAGAGGGTGATGCCAATATCAAGATTATGAAGTTGGTTTAGTTTTGAGACTCTTATGTTCCTTCCCTTTATCATTATAGTACGAATTGTATAGCTTATAAGTGGCTCTATAACATTGATGTATGGGCTAAGCCCAAATTGATATAATATTGTTAGATGGTTATGAGATGAGACACTCTTTTAACACTATGTTATATCTTATACACTTATGTGCAACAAAAGTAGAAGACTATGTATTCTTCCTATACAAAGGGTCTATGTATACTCGCTATGAATATATATTATGTGTATGTAGATATCTATGCAAACCTGAATGTAGAAGCAATGAAAAGTTTTAAATTTTTCCATATTTTTAATCTATGAATGTAATGATGTATCCTAAGAGGCTAGTCTTAGTCCTCAAACAGGACGACGACGACGGTTACGTCTAAGGTGTGCCCCCGAATGTGACATATTTTAAAATCTTTCAAAGATGAAAAATCCTATTTTATTATATAAACATAGGTTCATTGATTAATAAATTTTAAAGCAATTATAATGATTAACTAAGGTTTGATTAATTATTTTAAGTTGATTTTACATTGAATTTCTTCAACAACCCATGTCATTCTCTAAACTCCTTAGTTTATTCGCAGTTGGTTGATTATGAATGTCTTATAATTAATAACATGTGTTTATATAGATTTAGTTTATGACTTCATGTCGTTGGTTTTATCTTATTGTGGTGAATTATTGATGTAATGATTACATGAGGATCATGACCTAGAAACGGAAGTAATGAATGAGTTCTTGTTGAATTTCTTATATGGGTGATGGTATTGGTTATGTAAATATATCAATTGTCTTATCTTTTTGTAACGACCTGCTTAGTCGTTTTGAGCAGCAGATTTTATTTCTGGAAAACTGTCTGAGACGACGTATCCAACGACGGACCGTCATGGGCACGACGGACCGTCGGGGGTGTCTCGTTCCAAACACTTGGAATTCTTATATTTGAGTGCTGAAATCGACTCTCTGAACTCTGTGACGGACCTGCAGGACGGACCGTCACAGACATGACGGACCGTTGCGAGGTTCCATTTCAGAACACTTCAACTCTTGAGAATTGGGTACTGAGAGCAATTCTCTGAAGTCTGTGACGGACCTGCAGGACGGACCGTCACAGACATGACGGACCGTTGTGAGGTTCCGTTTCAGAACACTTCAACTCTTGAGAATTGGGTACTGAGAGCAATTCTCTGTCCGTCGTGACGGAAGTGCAGGACGGACCGTCGTAGGCACGACGGACGTCACAGGTTGCGTAATCCCAGTCTGGGTCAAATTTCTGGGTAAGTTTTAAAGGGGAGTTTGGACTATTCTTGCTATAATTATAAATTTTAGTGGGTCAATGTTAATAACTCAAATCCTTGGGGGTGTAAAGGAGATGACCTTGAGTTTTTAGTGGGTGGTTTCCTCATCTTTTATACCTAATTATATGCCAAATTGGGGAAAAGAGAGAGAGTTTGGGAGAAGAAAAAATAGAGAGAACAAGGAGAAGAGAGGAACGATCTATAGAGAGAGACAACCAAGAGGAACCAAGAAGCTTGAGAGATTGCTTGTTTGATCAAGGATCCTTGGTGAAGGTAGGTTATGGTTGATACTATTTGTAGTAAACTCTAATAGTGAATGATATGTATTGGTAGTATTGTAAACCCTTCTATATGCTTAATCTTATGCTTTCATGAATGTGATTATGTGTTTGTGATAAAATAAGCTTAATGAAGCTTTGAATCCAAAATCTTGAAGAAACCCTAATTCACCTTGTTATTGATGATGCCTTGGTATAAAAGAAGGCTTGATGAACTAAAGTAATGAGATTGGTGATGCCTTGGTATAAAAGAAGGCTTGATGAATTGGTAGAATTAGGGGATCGGAGTGTCACGTTCCGACACATAGTATTAGTGGGTCGGGTGTCACGAACCGACACGTAGAATTAGGGGATCGGAGTGTCACGTTCCGACACATAGTAGATCGGAGTGTACGTTCCGACACATATTATTAGTGGTCGGGTGTCCCGAACCGACACGTAGAATTAGGGGATCGGAGTGTCACGTTCCGACACATAGTATTAGTGGATCGGGTGTCACGAACCGACACGGGGATCGGAGGTCAAGATTAGGGATCGGGTGTCAGACACGTAGAAGATCGGAGTGTCACGTTCGGACACATAGTAGTAGGGGATCGGAGTGTCACGTACCGACACAAGAGGAAGAAAGATAATAAATCTTGAGAGATGTTTATATACTCAATGTAATGAACCTAATTCCCAAATGAGTGTGGTATTGAGGCTTGAGTCCTCATGGATGAACTTGGTAGTACTTATTGATGATTATAGTACTTGTTACTACATGTTGAGTATTGTAGTTGATTTATGATATGAACTGATATATACTGTTTTCTATTTTGAGTTGGCCGATGATACCTACTCAGTACTTGTGTTTGTACTGACCCCCTACTTGTTGTTTCTTTCTTTGTTATTTGGGGAATGCAGCAAACGTACCGTCGTCTTCAACTCAGCAGCACTTCTAGCCAGTCTTCACTACACCGGATTTCAGGGTGAGCTAATGCTTCTAGCTTGGACTGGATCTTCTCTTCAACGTCTTGATGCCTTGAACTTCCGGCATGGACTAGCCTTTTAATTATTTTAGCTTCTTAGATACTTCTAGATTTGTAACTTGAGGATAGATGTTCTTGTGATGATGACTTCCAGATTTTGGGTATAATGAGTTTTAAGTCTTCCGCTTTGTATTTTTGTTCAATATGTTGGAGTTTTAGATTGGTTGGTTCGCTCACATAGTAGGATAAGTGTGGGTGCCACTCGCGGCTAGATTTTGGGTCGTGACACTTTTGTAGTATCTTGGATCTATGGATTGAGATTTATTCCAAATCATATAGAATTATGATGGATTGATGTGTGATCCACTTATGATGGAAGTGTTTAAGTGCCTTGTACTTCATGATCATGGACTTATAGGCATATTGGGTGGGAGTGAAGTATTATCATGATGTTGTATTGATGAAAGTAATGTAAATAATATGTGTGATCTAAACGAATGAAAGATTATTATGTTTAGAATCTACTTGTGTTATGATTGAATGTTGTATCTCTATTAACACTTGTGAATGATGATGGTTATGTTAAAGTATATTCACATACACTAATGAATAAAGAATGAATGAATGTGGGTTTGATATGGATGCCCTAATGAGAGTTGAGGTGGGGTATACGATGAGTACACAAACTGCACTCATTAAGGGCTTTAATTTCATCGAAATAGTGTTCTCAAATGCTTATTTAGTACTAGTATCAATGAAAACTCTCATGTTTCATGAAATTTGAAGTTTTAGTGCAGGAATAGTTAGTACATGTAGAGGCTAAAGGTAAAGATAAAGGTTTGTGGATATGCTTTACTAAGATTGTTAAATGTGACTTGTGTGTTAGTTGTGTGTTATATTGTTCATCTATTGTTCCATGTTCATGAAGGTTTACCACATGTCTTAAAAGAATGACTTTAAATAAAATGTCCCCTTTTAGAATGTTTTTGAATATTCATCATACATAATGCTTAATTGTTCTTATACTATCTTGTTCATGTTTTTACTATAACTGTAGGTCGAGATTTCTAGGTGGACTCTCTAGTTGAAGGATTGGATTTCTATTATCCAAGACATTATATGTCCTCATGGAATCGAGAAAAAAAAGCTCTTATGATTCCTTTTTGATATAATAGACACTTAGTAGTTTCCTTTAAATTGTTAAGCGTCATGTCCCTATGATGTTGATGTTTTACCTAAGATAGCTTTATTGAGACTTAGTATTCCATTTTTTTATAAATGAATATTCGATTGTTGGCTTTATTGAGAATTTTTTTAGTTTGGTTGTTGCTTATTTCCTATTTGATGAATGAACTCCAATAGTTTTGTACAAGACCCCTTCGGGGTGAAGTATGTCATGATATGAGTTTGCAGTGCTCTCAGGTTGTTAAATACGTGGTATCAGAGTATAAGGTTTTGGGAATTGTCTTTAGGTTGATGACTCAAAGCCACGTCTAATAGAGTCTTGTTCATGGTATGAGTCACGATACATCTATGTGTGAGAGGTTATATGATGTTAGAAGTATCACTTTCTTCATTACACTTGTGTCGTTCGATAGATCTTAACTACATAAGATCTCACTCTTATTCCTTGTCTAGTAGTCTTCTAGATGTCGCAACTTGAAGGGCTAATTCTTCATGTATTCGAGGGAGAAATGGTAAGGTGAGATGCTATTGTAGTAATGTTACTTCGAAAGAGTTGTGTTACAATAATGAAGACCTTTGGTTTAGATGAGCAGTATTATGGTTATATATGATGTTTCTAGAGGTCATGATGAAGTCTTGAGGTTTGTTGAAAATATTTGAGGAGTAGTGGTTGTAAGTTGTGCCTATATGTGTTGTCTGAGTAGACTTATTTAAAGGAGGGTATAAGCATAATATAATGTTTTTTTAGAATCATCTTAGGGGATGAATTTGAAGGTTTGGTGATGAATTGTTCCAACCATAGAATGGAATTAAGTGATGATTTCCTAATCTTGTTCGTAAGAGGAAGGATGATGCTGTTAGCTTTTAAGGTTAATGAGTGTTCTTTATATTCATGGTTTAGGTTTACTTGAATTATAACCTTATGAGGGGCGTAGTGAGCTTAAGAAGAATCTGATCTTTAATGATGTTTGTAAGATTGTGTGAGCAACAGTTTCTTAATGAGAACATTCCTAGTTTTAATGCTTTGGTAAGTTAATGATTCCTTGTAGATAGTGAATGGTGGATTGAAGTACCAATACTGAGTTATGTAGCCTTAGATGGGTTTTAACTTAAGTTGTGGGTGACATGATCAATAGCAATGATGTGAGGGTTTGTGACCCTTGTATATTTTCCTTCTATTCTTACTCAAGCTTGAGACCTACAGTTCCCTTCTAGCTTGTCTTATGTTTTGGAGTCATGAGTGTTAATGAAGTGTCCATGGCTTCTAGATGTTACACATGTTTTACTTTAATTCATTTTTAAATAGAAAGGTGAGTTTTTATGAATGTGTTCCTCATGTTGACGTGCATATAGTACCATTTACATAATTGATTTATTAGATTAAATGTTGCGCATGCTAAAAAGTATTTTTGAAAGAGGTGAATATCCTGCCTAATGTTGTTGTAATGAGCATGATGTGATTTTGAGAAAGAAGTTCCTCCAATAAAATGAAGCATGTGAAGTTTTGATGAATAATGAGTTTCCTCCTAGTTTTGTGCATTGTTTATGATGTTTCATGCTTAATTGTAGGATGTTTGTCTTGAGTCCTTACACCTTTATTTGTTTATGTGTCATTGGAGGAGGAATGTTCCTTAGTGGGGGATAATGTAACGATCCTAAAAAATGAACTAGTGAAAATAGAGATTATCGTGTATGTGTTTAAATTTTGCATGACTTTGTCGTTAGGTTTGAAGGTTTTTTATGTCATCTCGAGCCATGGTTGAGGTATTTATGGGTTAGAAGTCAAGGTATGACTCCCCCACAGACCAATATAACGGTCCTTGAGGGGGACCATAAGCTTAACCCCCAAATCCAAAAGAAAAAACCATAAGTGGCAAAACGTTGCCAAAATATGACCATGACCTACGACTCGTGGGTCAAACCACAACCATTAGTCTTGGTCCCTAAATGCAGGCCCTGCAACTGACTCTCAGTTCAAAACCCCGGACCCTGATTGGTGGGGTGTGGACAAGACCATGGTCCACTGATTAGTGGGTGGAGATTACACCTACAATATTTATTGGGTTCATCCAAGGGAAGGGTCTTATGATATATTGTTTATTAGTTGTTTTAAATATTTGGAAGGTAATTTTATGTGTATTAAGGTATTTTGAGCGTAATTGAGAATTAAAAGGTATTTTAGATTTCATTATTCACTTTTCGCAAAAACAAAACCCTCTCTCGCAAAATATCTTGTCTCTAAAACTCCATGGGAGGTCAAGGTCAAGTTAAAGCTAGGGTTGATGATTTCAAGGGTTTTCTTCTATGATTCCGTGGAATTCATAATGTTTAAGGTATGGAGATCCTTCATCCTTGATTAATCCTCCATTCAAGGAATCAATTCGAAATAGATTTCAAAGTCTTTCAATGATAAAAAATCCTACTTTTTTTAAATAAGCATGGGATCATTGTTAGACAAACTTCAAAGCAATCAAAATGATAAACTAAGATTTGATTTTAAGTTGAAATTACATTGAATTCCTTCAATAAGCCAAGTCATTCTCTAAACTCGTTAGTTGATTGGAAGTTGGTTGATTATGAATGTTTAATTAATAACATGTGTTTATATTGATTCAATTTATGAATTCATGTCGTTTGTTTTATCTTATTGTGGTGAATTATTGCTGTAATGATGATATGAGGATCATGACCTAGAATGGTTAGTAATGAATAAGTTCATGTTGAATTTCTTATATGGGTTAAGATTGATTCCTAATGATATAGAAATGTGATAGATTATTGTGCGATCCACTTATGATGGAGGTGTTTATATACCTTGTACATCATTACTCACGGCCTTATAGACATATTATGTGGGTGCGAAGTATGATCATAATGTTGTATTGATGAATGTAATGTAAAGAATATGTGCGATCTAAATGAATGAAAGATGATTATGTTAAGACGCTACTTGTGTTATGATTGAATGTTATATCTTTATTAACAATTGTGAATGATGATGGTTATGTTAAAGTATATTCACACACACTAATCAATAAAGAATGAATGCCCTCATGAGAGTTGAGGTGGGGTATCTGATGAGTACACAAACTACACTCATATGGGCATTATTTTCATAGAAATAGTGTTCTCAAATGCTTATTTAGTCTTAGTATCTAATGAAATCTCTTAAGTTTCAAATATTTGAAGTTTTAGTGCACGAATTTACACTTACGCACAAAAGGGAACAAAAAGGCTGAAATGATCGAAGAAACTGATGCATGAGCATCACAAAGTACACTTGGTGAGTCGCCGATGGGATGTACTCCGCCCTTGTTTTGAGCATGCAAAGCCCTGATGGAAGAGGATCAATAGGGTGATGAAAGGATATGGCATGGCTTCGCCGAACAGTTTCGTGAAGCAATGTTATACCGCCCATTGGTGCAGAACATGAAGATGATGAAGGCAATCACAAAATTTTGATAAAACAGATGAAGGGAGAGTGGCCGATTCATTCGGTGATCTCGACTAATAGGGGTGTCAAAAATGAACCCAAACATAGGTAACCCGCCCAACCCGTCCAGAATTTTAAGGGTTGGGCTCAAGATAATTTGGATTGGGTTCATTCTCAACCCATTCAAACTTAACCCATTTGAAGAGAATTCTCAATTGAGCCCAATTCAATATTCAATCTCAACCCGTTTTTATTTTTTTATTAGGATATGTTCCTATATTGATGGTATGAATTATTATCTGTTCAACATTTTTTATTTATCTATCCATTAGTTACTTTTTTAACAAAAAATTCTTAAGCGGTAATTAATTTTTTTATTATAAAGTTAAATATCAATATGTTAAATTGTTGAGATTAATCGGGTCAAATTGGAGGGTTCAAGACCCAACCCATTTTTTAGCCCATTTGAGCCCAACCCATTTCAGCCCAAAGTAAACTTGGGCGGGTCAAGACCCAACCCGATTTCTATTAAACCCATTGTAATATTAAAAATTTGAATCCAACCCGACCATTTGACACCCCTACCGACTAACCTCACCAAATGGTCCACCACAACACATAAGGTAAAAGCTATAAATACAATCCTTTGTTTTTATTTTTAAAGATCCGAACATTATCAAAATTTTCAATTTAGAATACTATTTTTCTTCTATTTTCTCTCGTGTTTGTAGAGTTTTTTTGGGAGACTTGAAGAAATAATGATTTCATCTTTCCTAAGTATGAATTGGGCCTTCTCCATTCTTCTTCCTTTTCTTAAATCAATGCTTAATTTCTTATACCAATTTGATTTTAGTATCATTTTTGGTGTATTTGTTATTGCTTGATGTGTGGCTAAAAGCCCTCATTCTTATGGTGTGATTTCACAAATATTATTTGATATCATTGTTGGGTTTTTCTTGCTAATAGGTTAGATGTATTTAATAATGATTTCACCTAGTGGTTGTAGTTTAAGTTAATGTGTTTTTAGTTGAAAATACATGCCCACCGATGCATTTTTGGCTTTCCTCAGAGGGTGGTCGTAAAACCAAGACATCTAGTTGATGGACTAAGGATTTGGTCGACATGAGGTTTAGCCCGACAGGGTGAGCCCTAGTACCATATCCTAACACTTAGCTAGGAAGAGTTAGTGGGGTAAGGCTTAGTTGTCCTTCATGTGGCAAATGGTTGTCCGAAGGGAACACATTTTTGAAACGGGGTAAGTTCCTCCAAGGAGAACTTACTTTTATCTAAAGCTTAGCGTAATCACTATTTTATTGCAAATTTCCAATCGAAAGAATGTACCCGATAATTTATCTTAACTGGTATTGCGGTCAAACCCAAATAACTTCTCCCCATAATTCATTTTCCTTATTTTAACGTTTTTTACTTTACTTGTGACAAAAACCCCATCGATATTTGATTGTTTTATGTCACCCCCTTGATTTATAATGTTTTTATTCGTTAATCTCCTTAGAAACAATTAATTACAATTCAATTTCATTCTAATTGACTACATCTTATCTAAACTGCTCTCTTGGGACACGACCCCAACCCTTGGTTGGGTTACAAAACTATCAATGATTGTAGACACTCAAACTGTAGTTTAGTGTCGTAGGTCAAAATAAGCATTAAAATGGAACCACTGCCTGGTTTGGTGTTACTTGTGAATTTATAGTTTAGTTTAATTCTTTTTCTTATTAGTTCTAATTTAATTACTTAATATGTAGTTTTGTTTTTAAATGTTTGTGACGAAAGCAATATCCATGAGTGCAAATAGAATTAATGGTAGCTAGGTAGGAAATCAAGATGACATTGATAACCTCAACGATGTCCAAAAGGAAAATGCCAATGGCCCCCATCTAACGGGAGGTGTTTAAGTCATTAGCTTACCCCTTACAAAGGGGAATGCAATTTTTCATATATCGAGTACTATATTGAAACTCTAGCAACTAAATGGACTATTCAGCGGACTAGCTCATGACGATCGTCATGAGCATATTCAAAATTTCGTAGATATTTGTGGGCCATTCTCTTTCAAAAACATCTCTCAAGAATTAGTCAAGCTGCGATTATTCTCATTTTCTCTGATGTGGGAGGAGTTGGTCACTGCATTTAATGTATGATTTTTTCCTACCTCAATGTTGATTAATATTCGGGATAACGTTCAATGCTTTAAGCTCCTGAATGGAGAGCTTCTGCACGATACTTGGCTACGGTTTAAAAAGCTTATGTTACAATGCCCAACACATGGTTTTCTTGATAATGGGATCTTGCGCTACTTCTATTGGAGTTTGGATTCGATAAACAAAGGTGTCACAGACTAACTCTCACCTGAAGGATTATTGAAGCAACCATATGCAGTAGCAGCTTAACTTCTTGATTGAGTAACAACTATCAACATGGCATGGTATACTCGCGAGGACCAGGACTCTCATGTCGCCTTTCATCTATTTAAGGAGAAAATTGAAAGGGACGATGAGAGATACCAAAACATGGCCAAGGTTATGACACATCTTTATATTCTATCAAAGAATGTCATGGGGCTGGTGCCCGTAGTGTTAATGTTGAAAGAGTCGGGAACACTTGTCATGAGTAAACGAAGTTTGATGCTCTTAATAATGAGGAGGTGAACTTTCTAGCCAACCAAGGTAGTGTCTATCGTACAAACTGCCCTAGAAAAGGTGAAAATCAAGGTTGGGGTATCGATCAAGGATGAAGAGATAGAGATCTTGAATGGAGGGATTATAATCCAAATTAGAAAGATGGGGAGATATATCGATATGTGACTCCCCATGGACGTCAGATGCCCAATGATTCAGAAGGTTGAAGGTTAGAGGATATGCTCTACCGTATCCTCAACGAGGTTGAAGGTTTGTACAAGATGTTGAAAGGCATGAAGGTGGATGTGTCCACTCTTAGTGAGACTTTCACCTCCAATTCAATTTCGATCAAAGAGTTGGAAACCGATATGGGTCATATCTCATCTCACCTAAATCCGAGATAGTAAGGGGTTTTGCCTAGTGAACCATGGCTAACCCCAAGAGTGAGGTTTGACATTGGACTTGCATTAACTAACACATTGTTTATGAAGCAACCCAAAACCATTTTTATCGCTTTTGCTTATTGTTAGAATAATAGTGTGTTGCTTTTACAAACAGAATAAGGAAAGTGATCAAAAAAAAGTATGAAGGCGAGCAATAGGTCCTTTTGGCAGATCATCAACAAGTTTTGCATACCCGATCATTCCCGTTGTTTGACTCAATACACCTCAAAGGTTTAGTCTGTAGAACTAGGCTGAGTGACAATTTTCTTAGCGCATCCCCAACACAGTTGGCGATCTCCACAAAGACTGCCAATGTGATTCCGCCTGAACTCAAAATCATGTTATATTTAGCAATGAAATTATATATGTGACGCTTCGCCAAGTAATTGGGTGATATCAACTAAAATAGCTAAATAAGTAGAAGCTGGACGGTCCCAAGTCACAGGTTTAAAAGTTCTATTTCATTCACTTTATTTTACTTTGTATATTTTTCATAAAGTCACACTCTCTCTCTCTAGTAGTTATATTTCTTGCATTTTTAGTGCATTTTAAGTGTCGAATTGTGCTCTTATATGGATAAAATTGTTGCGTAGCACGTAAGTACATTATAAATAGTCAACAAAGGTTGGTAATCAAGCCTCTTAGTTATTTTATCATTACTTGTACTCATTTGAATAATAATTGATAGTATAAAATTACTGTAGAGTCTTTCAGTTACTGGGATTGCATATATTATCTATTATGATTTGGTATTTTCTGCGCGATTTGATGGACTCCCACTCGAGTATACTTTGAATTAAATTTCTGCGCGGTGGGAATGAGAAACTTCTATGAGTCTTCGTTGAAATAGAGTTGTGTAAGATTAAGTAGCATTATCTGGGTTTGCAGGGTGAAATTTGAAAAACTAGGTTGAAAATAAACATTTGAGTTGTTCGACGAGATGAACAATACTCGCAAAATAGTTCAGCAGTTTACCTACCGTCCCCACTTTGCTTTTAACATAATGCTTTATGTATTGATTGATATGTGACTTTTGGCGGTCCTTTAATTCGATAAGTGCACTCGGTGAATTGCCGAAATATTCTTTGATCGTCTTTTTTTTGGACCCTTATATAATTTGTAAATAGTTTCCAATGAATAGGCTTACAGGATAATCACTTCGTCAACTAACTTGGCAAAGAAATTCTACACTTGGAAACCCCTCTTAGTCTTGTTTGTATTACTATCTAACTTTTCTTCAAATTCTTTGTAGAAATTGCTAGACCAAAAGTCGGAGGGTGAAATAATCCACCCAGGCACAAGAGCATGTGATTTTAAAGACGATGAAAAGAAAATGGAGTTAGCAAAACAACGGAATATACAAAGGAAGACAACGCCAAAATATGAATTCCCATTGACCCTAACCTGCCTCCATGGGATCAAGGTTTTGTAAATGCAATATAGGCCTTCTGAGCAACTAATGAGATAGATCAGATGATTGCAGCTAATCTAGCTGCAGAGGCTAAGGCAAAACGAAACAATGAGAACAAAAACAACAATACTCCAGGGACCACTGTTTTATTTCAGGGCGATGCTTCAGGCACTAATGCCTTGAAAGATAAAGAGGATGTAGACATGACCCTTCTTCACCCCTCTCTTTGTCTTTCGTTATTTGCATTTGGTGTCAAATTCATTTTTTGTGGTTTAATTGTAAAAGAATTTTTATATTTAGACCCTTCCAAAAAAAAATGGTTTCAAAATTTTTTGCCACCTCTTGTGTTGTAATATTTTGTTCTCTTACCAATTTAAGTCTAAGATTTAATAAATACTATGACTTGAATAGTGCTCTCAATTGAACAAACATAAATGTACGGTGAAATGATATCAAATAAAGTTTCATAGACAATATGTTTACTCTTGGCATCCCATTGTGATTAGCCATGTATCAAATCTATTTTTCTTTTAATGATCTTGGCACACTAATGAAAGTGTGTAGTATTGTTTGGATTTAGTATCGATGCCTTGTGTGATGACATTACAATGAACCATGCATGAATAAAGGTAGAATTTTCCCCGTTAGTCTGATTGATTTAGTAAGGTATCCTATTGAGATGCTCTTAGGCAACTTTTGAGAGTGTGATCAATTTTGACATATAGCTCGTTTGTTAACTACCGGTGAGCGTGTCATTGTCTTTTGAACAACCCTTGAGAGTTACCGTTCTTTGGAAGAAAACATGTGATAACCCTTGACCTTAATTTAGCCACAACTTATAATCCTCATGACTTTTGATTTAATAATAGCCAACTTAAGAAAAAAGCTAAAGTTGGGGGTGTGTTGAAAAGGAAGGAGAAGTCAAGAAGTGCAAGAAAAGTCTCCCCTAACTCATGATGTTAAACAAATGGAAACCCTCTATATAAAAAAAGAAACAAAAAGAAAAAAAGAAAAGAATGAAAAAGAAAAAATGTGGAATAGAAATCCAAAATAAATTTGGATTTCCTAGCAGTCCATGGAGTAAATAATAGGATGACTTAGAAGCACTAGAAAAATTGATTGAAGAAGGTGAAGAAAAAAAAGTCTTGTGAGATCCACAATTCATGTGGATATTTATTCACTAAGCATAAATGACTATACCTTTGCACTCAGCCCCATTACAAGCAAAGTTGATCGGAAAATAAGGGCAAACCTATGGGTAAAAACATGCATTGTGTTCCTCATTTTTAGTGTGGCTGTTGCATCTGTTTCCCGATCATAATTTTATTAAACCTTGTGTGTAAATATTGAATCATTCTTTGTGTGAGCGCATTCATATATTTTTCTTGAACATTAACTTACATTAGTAGAATGTATTGTGAGCGTGAGCATAGTTAGTAATTGTGTGTCACAACTTGAATCTTTCAGTACACATTTGATCTTTGCATAAGTAGTATAATTCTTGTTGTGTATTTTCATAATAAGTCTTCTTTAGCATTATTTTAGACATCCTGACTGAACTTCTGAACTTGAGTTTTATTTGAGTAAAAGCAAAAGTTTAAATTGGGGGCGTTGATGATTCCACAATTTGAGTTATTTAGGACTTTATTTTGACAGAACTAGTGTTTTCAAATGCTTATTTAGTCTGAATTTGATGAAAACTCATATGTTTCAGGTATTTGAAGTTTTAGTGAAAGCATGGAGACTTACGCGCAAAAGGGAACATTAATGTTGAAAAGAACAAAGTGATTGAAACCATAGCATCGCCAAGTACACTTGCCGAGTCGCCGAAGAGACGTTCTCCTACCTTTGTTCCAGCATGTGAAGCATTGAATGATAGGATCAAAAGACCGATGAAACATGCAGTCAGTGCTCCACCGAATAGTTTGTCAAAGAAATTCTATACCGCGCAACGGTGTAGAACATGAAGACGTTGAAGGCAAGAACAAAACGGTGATGAAACAGAAGAAGAGTGAGTCGCCGAGTTATTCTGCGATCTCGACTTATCTCGCCGAATGTTCCACCACAACACTTAATCCAAAAGCTATAAAACTAACCTTAGTTGTTATTTTTAAAGATCCAAACATCATAATAATTTTCACTTTAGAATACTATTTTTCTTGTACTTTGTCTCATGTTTAGTGAGGGTTTTTGGGAGACTTGAAGAAAGAAGGATTTCATCATCCGCAAGTTGGAAGTGGGTCTTCTCCATTCTTCTTACTTTGCTTAAATAAAGGTTTAATTTCTTATACCCATTTTATTTTAGTATTATTTTAGGTCTATTTGTTATTGCTTGATGAGTGGCTAAACTGTCCCCATTCTTTGGGTGTGATTTAGAAAATATGAGTTCATATCATTGTTTGGTTTGTTTCTCTGCTAGGTTAGATGTATTTCAATAATGATTTCACCTAATGGTAGTGGGGTAAGATAACAGGTTTTTAGTTTCAAATAAAAACCCACCCATGTGTATTCGGCTTTCCCGAGAGGGAGGTAGTAAAACAAAGACCGCTAGACTGATGGCCTAAGGAGTGGGTCAACATGAGGTTCAGCCTGAGAGGGTGAGCTCTAGTCTCATATCCTAACACTCTGCTCGAGAGACTTAGTTGGGTAAGGCATAGGCTGGCCTTCATGCGGCAAATGGGTGTTAGAGAGGAATGGATTTGAAACGGGGTAAGTACCCCGAGAGAGGAATTATTTTCATCTAAAGCTTTACCTAGTCACTATTATCTTTCAAATTTCATATCGAAAACTTGTACCCAATGATTTATCTCAACTTGTATTACAGACACACCCCAAAAACTTCTCCCCGTACTTGATTTTCTTAATTTTTACTTGTTTTACTTTTTTTGTGACAAAACCCTTATCAATACTTTACACTTTTGTGTCACCCCACCTAGATTTATAATGATGTTGTTCATTTATCTATTTAACTATGACTAATAAGAATGAAACTCTAATTGACTATATGTTCTCGAAATAGCTCCCTTGGGACAAGACCCCAACCCTTGGTTGTGTTATTAAACTATCAAATGATCGTAGACACTCATACCATAGGTTAGTATTATTGGTCATGATAAGCATCACTATCTAGTAAAAATCTCTAAATCATTTCATAATGAATGAATTCGTGATGTGAGTTGAGGCGGGGTTTATAATCCTAATGTTTCTTTAGAGATTTCTAATGAATGAATGAATGAATGATGGGTTGGGATGGATACTCTCAAGTGAGTCGAGGTGGGGTATTTAGTAGCAATCCCTTACACTATAATGAATGAATGTAAAACAAGTATAATACTCCATGCGGAATAATTCTAAGCACCGAGGGGATATTTATATGAGATAGAAACTCTCATGTGAGTTTGGAGAAGTTTGTCATAGCAATCTCTTGAGATGAATGCCCTCACGTGAGTTGAGGCGGGGTACCTTGTAGCGATCTCCCTATCCCACAACTATGTGCCCACATAGGTCTATAGCTAGTGGATCAACTTAAGATAGAAAGAATGACCTGTAACATTCAAGAAAATGTACTTGTCTAGTGAAGAGCCTATTAGGTTTTAAGAATATCAATTGACATACATAGGAATCCCAATGCCTAATATAAAGTAATATTGGGCATGTTGAAGAATATTCGCTTAAGGGTGTTAGCCAATTTCTATGTATACACAAGTAAATGAAAATACACCTTGATGTCCAAATGCTCCAATCCAAGCTTGTTTAGGAATTGTACCTGCAATGAAGATCCTAAGCTAAAATTATTGAATTCTTAGCACATTAGGTACTAGGCATCCAAGTGTCAAGCCTAGGCACCATAGCACATGACCATATAGATTAAGCAGTGCCCAAGGACATAGTGAGGATACTTGGACAGGAAGTGAACTTTCCAGAATGCACGGATCGAGGAAAGTGCACCACAACACATGTGCAACCGGCCAAGAGACAAGCCCTACCGATTCGATTAGGGCGGTTAGGGGGCAGGCGTGTCGGATCAAACCATGTGGGGCCGAGCTCCCTAACTAATTCAAGTTCCTAACTAAATAACCTAACTAGCTAATTAACCTAGGACTAACTAAAATTAACTAACTAGTGTGCCCGAAACCCTAAGACCTAACAGGGTGACCTAGCCGAGTAACTAACTAAAGAAACATCCTAGTACCTAACCTAGGATGGTCCAAATCGGTAGGTTATGGTCCTAAGACTTAGGGGTACTTTATTAATTACACTAGGTCACTAAATTAATTAAATTAGCAACTTAATTAATTAATTTATTACCTAGTCAAATCCGAGACCCTAAGTTAAATGTTCTCCTAGTTGTAGTCAATTTAGGAGGGGCGTTTTAGGTAATTTAAGTGGAGGGTCTTTAGGGTAATTCTTGGGATGTCTATATATTGATATTAGGTAAGTTTTAGACCACCATTGCACATCCCAAATCAGAATCAAAGGAAAATCCTCTCAATCTCTCAAGAACTCTCTCTTTTTCCAAACTCCGTTGAAGAACAAGAAAAGCTTAAGGAAGAAGACGAAGGTCTTGAAGTTTCCAATCAGATTTCGTGGATTCTTCATCTATAAGGTATGGTTTTCACTCTTGGGATTCCTTTCCCCAAGAGGTCCTTTCAAGATAAGTTTTCAAGAACTTTAAATACTAGGGCTTTTACTTTACAAAACAGATTTTCTTCCTAACCCTAGATTTATGATTTTAAATGAAAAATAAACGTTTTCTATATCTAATTTCACATGAATTGTTGAGTAATTAATTGATAATGTTTGAATGTCGTGTGTTACATGATTTTTATCTAAGTGATGGTTTCGAATGGGTTGTTTCTAGCGATTGATAATGTATACATGTTAGGGTTGGAATTTAAGATTTGGATGAAACCTTTAATGACCCATTTACCCTCTTCTATGTTATGCATTTATCGTGTACATGATTTTATGAATTGTTCTTGATTATGTCACTGAGTATTTCACTATGTATGATTATGAATATTGCATGATGAATAAGATTCTTGGAAACAAGAGGTAAGTCTTCTAAGTGTGATTACTCTTAAATGTTTATGTTAGCTTATAAACTATGATGCTATGTTATGAAAAGTATATATTATGTTGCTATGTGAATATGTTGGCTATGAACATGTAAATCATGAGACTATGATAAGAATATGAATATGCAAGTTATGATACTCTCTTGTATGCTTTACACAAGATGATTATGCCATGTAAATCTCACGTATGATGGGTTACGATGGAAGGACAATTCTCATATAATATAAAAAAGCTCATGATCATGTTATACAAGAAGATAATCTCCTATGACCTATGATAAGTTTTTTATAAAAGACAAATTAAAGGTTATTTCAAAAAAAGGCACTTAAGCTAAGCACCGATGAACTAGATATGGGAAGTGACCCTTCCCTAGCGGGAAGGTAGGTTCACAAAGATTCTCATGAGATTGAGGATTCCATGTAATGTGGAACTATGGGTGTCTAATACATCTCCTATTTCTTGAACTATGGTGCCACCATAAGATACTAGCTAGTGGATCAACGTAGAAAGCTACGTCATGTTTGGTTCTACTTTGGCAGGTAGACCACCTCTTTTCGGTGTGAGGAAGACACCGGATTCCATGTTTAGCTCACATGGTCTATTTCACTTAATGCATATGTTCCCTCATGTAAAAGGTAAGACATGTAAACAAACGTTGACTAGGGTGACTTGAGGAGTTGGCTTAGTATAGGTAGTGGTATGAGACGCTAACTAGACATTGCACAAGTTGACTCTGACGGAAGTCCTAGGAGATTGTTCTTATGTAATATGATGATATGAAAGATATATTTTTATGATATATGATGTTACTCTTACATGAATGTTGATCCTTATAATGAATATGTTATTGAGTTATATTGTTATATGAAGGAAAGCTTTACTTATGGTCTCCTATCTTATCTACTTGGTTGTGTGGGGTTATGGGGCTTCACATGACCATTCCACTTGTAGGTTGGGGATGGGATCATTGATAAGTGTTTTGTATGTTATGTTTATATGATTTATTGATTATGAAATGGTAATATGACTCTATGAGAATATGTGTTTGATTATGATGATGCTTTAAGTGATGATCATGCTTTAACGTGAATATGATATACGGTATGTGCATTGAAGACTTTTTTATGACTTAGCATGTTTTCTAAAGAGATAATAAATTATCATTTTTCATGCACGTCCTTATGTGTTATGTGCATATACCCATACTTAGTACATGTGGCGTACTAACCCCATTACTTTATTTTACTACTAATGTAGGTTCCGACCATTGAGGTTAAGCAGGTCGAGTTGAAGAAGCTTGTAACTCTTTCTCCAAGTCATGGTAGGTCCTCAAGTTCGGGACGTTACAATTTTAATTTCCTGCCTTATGAAGATTTAGTAGTTTTTATAACACGTTATTCCGTTATGTTCTTTGGAATCTTTTGTATTAAGGCCTATATGGCATATTGACTATTATTGGCTAAGTCCAAATTTGCACTCTTAGATGGTTTTATGTATGTGAGACAAGTATTAGAATATCGTATATAAATCTTAAGTATGTAGTCTAAGTATACTTCATTAGTATATTAAAAGGTTTTAATCTTTCTGCAATTTTACTATCACATGTTATGACGAATGCTAAGAAGAGGCTTGTCTGCAACCTCTGAGAGGTTAACGATGCCGGTCTGATCCGTGGTCCAGATTTTGGGTGTGACAAACTTGGTATCAGAGCATGAGTTTAAATATTGGAATCTTAAACTTGGTATCAGAGCATGAGGTTAAATCTGGAATCTTAAAGTTAGTATCAGAGCATGAGGTTAAATATCCTTAGGGTTAATGTCTCACTAAGCCACATTACCTAGCGTTTTGTTCATGGTTGTGAAGCGCGCCACAATCGCAGACGAGATGAGAGGTTATGTGATGATTAGGAAACTTCTCTTTTCTTGATACTCTTATGTCGTGCCTCTAGAGGTTTGACACTATGTGTCTTTTAGCATCTAATCCATTTCTTGTGTATATAGGAGATGATCACAAGAAGGACAACATCTAGAAGGGCAGGGGAAGAGATCGCAAATGCGGGAGCTACTCCGCAAGGTAAGCAAAAGGCTCTTGAAGTGCAAGCTGCTGCATATGATCAAGTTCCGGTGAATCCTCCAGCTATGACGGATGGTGAGGTGAGCGCAGCCCTGTTCCAAATGGCCCAAGCCTTGACCACCCAAGCACAAGCCATCACGGCTCAAGCTAACACCCTTCCCACTCACCTAAGAGATCCTTTAGAGTACCTAGGATAAGATCATTCTCACTATACACCAGAATATATGTAGAATATGACATTCTCCTCCCTAAAGGTTATCAAAAGACTTACTTAAGTAATTCAAGAAGAGAACGCCCATATAACCTATCCAAGAATACCTAAATAATCCCTAAGACTACCTAAGTTTGGATCATGTCTACTTTATCAATCTACTTCCCTATCTATAGTCATTCTTCAGACTTTTAGACATGAAGAGACCATCATTTATGACCCCTTCATACCTTAACTAGTCAACCCTTAAACTACTCTAGATAAGTGCTTATTCATTTACATGCTTCATAAACTAAGTCATTATCTTCATTAGTTAACTTAAAAGACGTTCAACACATAAGTACATTCAAGTAATAGTCTTGGAGAAGACCTAGGGACTAACTCACTACATCTTCAAAGCCTATTTGTGAAATGTCTAGACAGCGTCCCATACCACCACCTAAACTTCATAGAACATCTTAAACACTAGTGGGTATCCAATATGATGAGAATAGGAAATAACCGACATAGACCATGGTAGTTGTGCATGGAATCCATAGTCAACCCTACTCCGATAAAGGATGTTCTACTTGCCGATGGTAGAACTAGGACACAACCCATGTAGGCACATGGTTAAGGAATATGAAGGGTTTTATTTGTTCTGTAATGTCATCTTATATAGAGAAACTTTCCAAAGCATTCTCACTCGGTGCTATCCTTTGTTCTCATAGAGTATTTCAATAAAGGATTACATGAAGAGGTTGCATGTCTAGTTCACAACCCAATCACATTAAACCTTACCAAAGAGGGTCCACTAAGTATACCTACAATGGTCAGGAGGATGTCTCAATGATTTTCCTAATGATGATTTCATGTTGTTCCATCCAACAAACCTTAATTCAATCATTCACATAAGAAGGATACAATTACGGCTTTCAACTTCAAGGATATCATAACCTTACATCTAGGATGAAGGTTAACATAAAGGACCTTCTTGGATATGTTCAAGGTCATATGTCAATCACACATACAAGACTAAGGAGCTTTAGCATACAAAGTCAAGAAATCACATTCACATTGTACATGTATCAAGTAAGGGACACAAGCCTACCAAAACAAGACACACACACACACTTAGCATACTATTATAGAGCACCTAGAGACAACCAAGTCAACTATAGGTCACCCTATACACTACTATAGAACCATCAACATAACCATCATAAGACTCATATAACCAAGTACGAAGAATTATGCATCAACTCTAAGACTACAAACATAAGGACATAGTCATAGTCTAACATGATCAATAAATGTCAATAGAAGAACACATACTTTCACCTTACTCACATGTAGACATGACCATACTTGACATAAATAAACTATAAAATCTATCATAATATATCAAGTAATGCCGACAAGGCTATGTTCATCATAGTGAATAAAGTAACGCCGACGAGGCCACATAATTCACATGTAAAGCACATAGAACCGCCATCATAAGTGGACCATACAATTCATAAACATAATTCAAGACCTAAATTACATAATATAGAGAGAGTTAGGGAAACATACCACCAATCCAGTCTCACCACTTCAATCCATAGCCAAATCATCCTACACAATACCGAAAGGTCATTACCCATGGCCATGATCACCAATTCAATTCAATACTTACAATAGACAATGAATCAAATATCATACAAAATGGATTTATGAATTTAGGGTAGCATACTAACAATTCTAACATGATTCTATCATAATTCAATAGCCCTAATCAAACTACATAAGAATTCAATAGCATTAAGAGATAATCAAGTCACCCACAAAGTAGTCAAAAACTAGGGTTCATGAATTACATGGGTTAATAGAGTAATTAGGTTAAAATCATCTAATTAACATCAATTCAATCAATATAAAATGAATGAAAACGTTTTATGCAAGAACCCATGGATAGATATAAAAATTGGACAAGTTCATATTTAAAAGACTTTGGAAATCACATTGAAGTTTGGATCCTTGAAGAAAAGAGATTCAAGGATGAAGACCATACCTCAATTGATGCTAGACCACGAATTTTATGAAGCATCACTAACCAATCTTCAATCCAAGCTTTATCTATTTTGACTTCAATGGAGTTCTAGAGAGTTTCTTAGAGATTTTGGGTTTTGATTTGGAATAATAAATTCATCTAGGTGTTTAGGACTTATAAACCCACTTGAAATATCCAAAAAACCTTATTTAACCGACCAAACATTTATTTGGCAATGAATATGGGTCATCCTCAAGGACCCATTGGTTGGTCCTTGAGGAGTTTTTCTCTGACGTTTCCAATCTGAATACATTCGTATACGAGTTTAAAACCTCTCAATCAATTTCATCAAAAATGAACACGTAAAACTTGATGAAACACACTAAGATACACAAGGACGTTTAAAGGAAAATCTTTCAAACTTCATGGATGTTCTTGCACATTTGACCTCCAAACTTCATTAAACCTTAACCACTTCATCCTGACCTCATCATATCCCATTTTAGGACTTCAAAACATCAATACACAAATGTTAGGATCTAGTTTCACCTAAGTCATTTTAGAGGTGTTACAATCTCCCCCACTTGGACAACATTCATCCTCGAATGACACTTGATTCATTTTAGGCACTTTTAAGAGATGATTAACTCAAGAATGGCAGCACATAACCATACCACATAATATACAACACCAAATATAGGAGGAAAACCAATTTCACATAACCAATATCTCACTTCAGGGGAGCACCCCTTAGACGTAACCGCCGGCGTCATCCTCGGAAAGGACTAAGACTAGCCTCTTAGCTTACATCATAACATTCATATGTTAAAAATGCAGTAAATTTAAAACTTTACCTCTCGCACACACATAATATATTCATATCGAGTATACATAGGCCCTTCGTATAAGAAGATTACATAGTCTTCTACTTTTATTGCACATATATATATATAAGATATAACATAACATTAAAACTGGATGTCTCATCTCATAACCATCTAAACAAGAGTATAAAAATTGGGCATAGCCCCTACATCAATACAATAAGAGACACATATAGGCTATACAATCTTTAATACTCAAACTAAAGGAAATGAACATATTGTCTTTAAGACTATATCAATATCCGAAGCTAGAAAATGGCATTGTTCTCAAAGTAGCGAGGACCTACCGAACTTGGAGAATGAGAATCCAAGTCTTCCTTCAAATTTTGTCACAAGCCCTTGAACAACCGGAACCTAAAATGTTTTGGAAAAAGGGACAAAATGGGGTTAGCACATCACTTGTACTATATATAGGACCATATGCACACATAACATAATATCATGCTAAAAAGGGACATTTCCTTAAAGTATGCAATTTACTTTGAAAAGCCTTATGTATATTCAAGAACTAATACAAGTCAATCAAGCATATTCATTAAGTCAATACCATGTACACCATAAGACCAACAATGTTAAGTCTAGTCAATTCAACTTGCATACCAACGTAATTGAGCACTTAATCAATACAACTCTATCATAAAGTCATAACATCAACAAGCATATATGTAAGAGTTCATAACTTCATAACCAAAGCAAGACGAACACTTATGAACCCTTATTAAGTACACTAGTGCAATGATTAAGCAAATCCCCATAACCTTACTCAATCAAGTAAACCCAACAAGAACCATAAACAATGTCAAACTTCACATAACATACCATTAAAAGTACATAGCATCATACTTTAGCAATAGATACCAAACATATCTTCATTAGGGAAACCATCATCATATAGTGTCATCAACATGTAAGATCATCATATACATATCATTTACATTTATAAGCATATACATACGTAAGAACATCCTTGTAAGACTCCCCTCAAGGCTAACTAGTGCAATGTATAGGTAGAGTCCCATACCCCTACCTAGACTAAGCTAAACCCCTTAGTTCATCCTAGCTAGAGTTCATTCATTACTTCATTTTAACTTTTGGTAACATCTTGCCTTAACCGACATAGACCACATGAGATAATGTGGAATCCGGTGTCATGGAAACCTACACCGAAAGAAGGCAGACTATTTGCCAATGTCGTACCTAAACATGAACATAGCTTCTATGTGGATACATTTTCTAGTATTCCTATGGGGGAAACATAGTTCAAGAACTAGGAGATTTAGTTGGGACCCTCTTTATGCTACATGCATTATAGTCTCCAATCTCATGAGTACATTACTGATCCTACCTTCCCTATGTGGGAAGGGACACTTCTCAGTCTAGTTCACTCGGTTCTAAGCTAGAGTCCCTTTTGAAATGTCTCTAATGCATTTATTAATCATCATAGCTTAATGTAGGTCATAGGGTCTATCCCTCATATAATCCTTATCATCGTAGCTCAATAAGAATCGCATGAGTATTGTCCTTTCATTAGAATTCATATATGTGAGGTTAGCACATTTACATAGTCACATCATAATAAGGCACTATGGTAAGTTATCACCATCCTTATAACATTTACTTCTTAGCCAACAACTCGCAAGCAATAGTTCAAGACATTCCAATTCAACATCATACCAACCCTATCTTAACATAAGGTATACACTTCAATACAACATAATCACTTAATCACATGTAATCATAATTGAAGTAAAGAATTGAGATCACAAGACTTACTCCAATCTCCTTCACAAGACATCATCAAGGTCTTACCATAAACCATCCAATTCAACCCAACAATGGGTTTAGTACCATCACACAATAGTAGCCAACATAATAATAACGTCAATTGAATCAGTACAAAAAAATTCATCACTAGTTCATAGCGTAGAATTAGAGACTTAGGCCAAATTTATGATCTACTTCACAAACTAGGTTAATTACTTAAGAACTAGAATAATTGGATTACTATATATCATAATCTACTCATAACTTGACATAACAACAACATAGGATAGCAATTTACACAATAACCAAGCTAATTGCATCAATACTAGATAATTCAACTCAAGATCACAACCTAGGGTTAAGGGGAAAAGGTCATCTTCAACAAACTAGGTCAATGCATCAAGAAGTATTCTAATTGATTCATAATAAATTTATAACTAATCGTCATAACCAAAAGTAATCATAAATAAAGCAATTCACAAGATCCATTTCTTATTGGAAGTAAACCCACTTGAATTTCATCTTTTTTAAATAAATTTGGAGGAACCCTTCGGGGAAAGAGATCCCAAAGGTGAAAGGAATACCATACCTTGTTAATTGATAAAGTTTGATGGAGAATCTTGACCTTTAGCATTTGTAGAACCCCCTTTACCTTGGTATTCATAGGCGTTCTTCTACTTGGGAGAGAGAGAGACAGAAGACAAGGAAGAATAATTGGGTTTTTGAGATTTACGAGGGTTAGGTTAGTTTAATTAGGTTACGGTCGTTATATAGGTCATAAAATAACTTAATTAGACCTCCCTTAACCCTAAATAATTAACTATCAACCTAATTAATTAATTTATATAATCTTAAAACGTGCAGCAAAAATAGTCTTGACAGACGACACCCCAACCCACGCTCCATTTGTCAATCAACGGCCAAGGGACCAACCTTCCTGTTGGTCCGTCGTTGCTGTCAGAGACTGGTCCAAATGTACCCTTGGCCAAAATGGCAAAGTGTTGGTCGACGGAGGCATCAACGCCCCGTCAATCCACCGATGCCTCGTCATTTGTGGTCGTCAATGGCTACTGTCCAATGACAACTTTTTTGCTAAATTGCAAGGGTCCTCCTCAAGGGACCTTCGTTGGTCCTTGGGGAGTCATACCCGGAAGTTTGGACTATAAACAAACTCTAATATATTTTAGACACCTTACAACTAAATTTCATCATTTTCCGACTCTTATAACTTAGTCAAATAGGCTAAGACACTCTAGCACATCTTGAACTAGTTTCCGGACGTCATGGATGTTTCTTGACGTTTTGATTCAAAAATTTCCTAAATGACTTATATACATTATAGTTGACTTAAAAACAATGTTACAACTCTTAGAATCTCATGTTAGGCTCTGGATTAGGCTTTAGACTTTTGGAGTATTACATTATCCCCCCCCCCCTCTAAAGGAACATTCGTCCCCGAATGACATTAAAATTCTTTAAAAGGAAGGAATAAACTCAATACTAGTATCCCAACCAAAAAAAACATATTAAAACATGTGTCACAAACAAAATCATCATAACACATGACCATTTTTCACAATGCAACTCAAAACATCTTTTTTCAATTCATAAGAGTTCAACCTTCATTTCATGCTTGTTCATTATGTCAAGGCTTTGTTCAACACATATCATCTTTCTCAATACATTTCATGAAGGCACAATATACTGAAATGCGCAACTTAAATTCAAAACAAGTAAAAAGCAACATTTTCATTTTTAAGCATGAGGTTTGTAGCAACTCACTGTAACATGCACCTTTTTGCACAACTTCACCAAAAATTAAAGGCATTTTAAAATAAACTAATTATTTTCATAATTAGCAATGACTATCCTTAGTTATCAATTAGGTTAGGGTAGCGGGTGTTCATGTCGGCCTCGACCTCTCATGTTGCACCCTCAACTAGGTGATTTTTCCATAACACCTTTACGGAATCCACCTCTTTGTTTCTTAACTACTTTACTCGTCTTTCAAGGATTTGAACCAGAACCTCCTCATACGAGAGGTTCTCTTGAACACCTAGACCTTCAATAGGAAGAATGGACTTGGGATCAGCGATACACTTCTTAAGCATAGAAACATGGAATACCGGATGAAGCGAAGCTAATTCACTTGGTAACCTCAACTCATGTGCAACCTTACCAATATTTTGCAAAATTTCATTGGGACCCACATAACGAGGAGTCAACTTCCCCTTCTTGCCAAATCTCAGCACCCCTTTCATAGGCGAAATTTTAACATACACCTTATCACCCTCTTCAAACTATAGTTCCCTTCTCCTATTGTCGGCATAAGACTTTTGCCAGCTATAGGATGTTTTCAAGCGGTTCCTTAGGATATGAACCTTCTCCAAAATTTTATAAATCAAATCGGGACCCAAAAGTGAAGACTCACCCACTGCAAACCATCCAATTGGAGATCTACATCTCCTACCATACAAGTCTTCATAAGGAGACATAGATATATATGAATGATAACTATTGTTGTATGAAAACTCAACCAATGGCAATTGTTTATCACAATTTCCCTTGAAATCAATTATACAAGCTCTAAGCATATCCTCAAGGGTTTGAATAGTACGCGCCGCTTGACCATCCGTTTGAGGATGAAAAGTGGTGCTTAACTTCACTTTGGTACCCAACCCTTTTTGGAATGACCTCCAAAACCTACATGTGAATTGTGCACCCCTATCCGGTATGATGGATAATAGAATACCATGGCGACACACAATCTCATCTACAAATATCCTTGCATAATCCTCCGCGGAGTATGTGGACTTGACGGAAGAAAATGAGCGGATTTGGTCAACCTATCAACCATCACCCATATGGAGTCATATTGGTTTTGTGTCTGAGGCAAACCTACCACAAAATCCATGTTAATTTCTTCCCACTTCAAAGTAGGAAATTGGATTTCTTGAAGTAAACCACCCGACTTTTGGTGTTCGGCTTTCACTTGTTGGCAATTGGGACACTTTGCAACAAATTTTGCTATGTCCTTCTTCAAGACTTCCCACCAAAACACTTCTATAAGGTCATGATACATCTTTGTAGAACCCGTATGAATAGAGTAAGGGACCCGTGAGCTTCCTCAAGAATCCATCTCCTCAAGTCATCTACATTGGGAAAACACAACCTTCCTTGATACCTCAAGACACCATCCTCCTTAAGGAGAATGACTCATTAAGCTTACCAATAACGGACTCTTTAAAGTCCGTCAATGGTTGATCAAGGTGTTGTTTGTACTTCACCTCAGCCACTAAAGATGATTCGGAGTTATGATGGACCATAAAACCACCATTCACCGAAATGATCCAACCTATGAACATCTTTCACTAGGTTCTCGGCTTCTTCTATATGAGACACACTACCCATGTTCATACGATTTAGAGCATCCACAACAACACTAGCCTTACTAGGGTGGTGTAGAACACTCATGTCGTAATCTATCAACAATTCCAACCACATTCTTCGTCAGTGGTTCAAATCATTTTGAGTAAACACATGTTGAAGACTCTTGTGGTCAGTATACACATCAACATGGACACCATATAAGTAATGCCTCCATATTTTCAAGGAAAATACCAAGGCCTCTAACTCGAGATCATGAGTTTGATAGTTCATCTCATGCACCTTAAGTTTTCTAGAGTCATAGGATACTACTTTCTCATGTTGCAAAAGCACACACCCCAAGGCCACTCGGGATGCGTCATAATATACAACAAAGCCCTTAGTACCCTCCGATAATGTCAACACAGGAGCGAAGTAAGCCTATATTTCAAGATTTGGAACCTTCTTTCACATGCCTCCGAAAATTCAAATTTTATTCTCTTTTGGGTCAAAGTAGTCAAGGGAAATGCAATGAATGCAAAACCATCCACAAACTTCCTATAATATCCCGCTAGACCCAAGAAACTCCGAATGTCTGTTGGAGTCCATGGCCTAGGCCAATTTTTCACCTCCTCAGTTTTCCTTAGATTAACCTCAACTCCCTAACTAGAGACGATATGACCAAGAAACGCCACCGACCTCAACTAACACTCACATTTACTATACTTGGCAAATAGTTGGTTCTCCTTAAGCACTTGTAACACCACCCTCAAATGGTCCATGTGTTCACCCTCATTTTTCGAATATACCAAGATGTCGTCAATGAAGACAATGACAAATTTATCTAGGTAACTTCGAGAGGCCCTATTCATGAGATCCATAAATACCGCCGGGGCATTAGTTAAACCAAAGGACAATAGTAAGAACTCATAGTGACCATATCTACTTTGGAATACTGTTTTAGGTATATCCTCACCTCTAACCCTAAGTTGGTGATACCCCGATCTCAAGTCAATCTTACAAAAGTAGCTTGCCCCTTGGAGTTGATCAAACAAGTCGTCAATCCGAGGGAGAGGATATTTTTTCTTAATAGTGACCTTATTGAGTTGGCGATAATCAATTCACAGTCTAAGGGACCAATTCTTCTTTTTCACAAAAAATACCGGAGCACCCCATGGAAAAATATTAGGTCTAATGAAGCATTTGTCTAGTAAGTCGTTAAGTTGAGACTTCAACTCTTTTAATGCAGCCATCCAATAAGGAGGAATGGAAATGGGGTTTGTATCCGGTAGCAAGACAATACCAAAATCAATTTCCCGTTTGGGAGGGATTCCGGGAAGATCATTAGGAAAGACCTCCGAAAATTCCCTTACTATTGGGACTAACTCAATGGAAGGATTTTCGAAGTATAAATCTTTGACTCTTACAACGTGATATAGACCCCCATTTGAGATCATCTTACATGCCTTAAGACAATAAATGATACGACCTCTAGGAATAGAATTTCCCCACTTCCACTCTAAAACGGGTTCATTTGGAAAATTGAACTTGACAATTCTAGTTCTACAATCAATGGAGGCAAAGCAATCATGCAACCAATACATCCCCAAAATTTCATGCAACCAATACATCACCAAAATGACATAAAAATTGACCATATGATGATCTACTAGTTCAACATGAGTAACTCTATTGGGTAACATTATACGACAATTTCTATACACCCTCTTTGCAATGACCAACTCACCTACAGAGGTAGGTACCTTGAAAGGTTTATTTAGAATATCAGGTGAAATATCAAACTGTCTAGCTATAAAGGAGTACCAAAAGATAATGTAGCACACGCATCAAGTAAAGAATATACATCAATAGAAAAGACTTGTAACATATCGTTCACCACATCGGGAGAGTCTCTTGTTCACCCCTAGGGCGAAGTGCATAAAAGTGATTCTTCTTTGAACGATCCACATTAGAAACACTAGCTTGGGGTTTCCCGCTACCTTTTTCTTGCCCCTTCAAATTTGGGCAATCCTTAAACTTGTGGCCACTATTTCCATACCCAAAGCAATTGTCCACCCCCACAAGGAAATCACCATTATGCTTCTTGCCACACTTTCCACAAGTTGAATTCTTTTTTGGTGTTCTAGTACCTCTTTCTTTTTGAGTCTTAGGGTCAGACACCCGATTATCACGAGCCTTGGGAATTTGGTAGGAACTTGAGTAAAAAGCCTCTTGTTCAATCTAGCCTTGTCTTGAATGTCAAGCCTACCCTTAACTTTCATAAGACATGGTCTTCTTAGCCACCCTACTCTTTCTCCTCTTCCTAGTTTCTTCCACTTGTTAAGCATAAACCATGAGAAGATAGATATTCATATTATCATGGAGCATAGCCAAACGACATTTTTCCTCCAAGTCGTCAGACACCTTTGTAAGAAAATGACTCATCTCGTCCTTGGGTTTCAAACCAAGGACGGAGCATGCTTGGACAATTTAGTGAATTTCATAGAGTAGTCAAGTAAACTCTATCCTCCTTAACGAAGGTTAATGAATTCTTCTACTTTAGCTTCCCTCATCTCTCTAGGAAACAACCTATCAAGGAAAGCCTTCATAAAGATCTCTCAAGTCACAAGACAACATCTTAGTGTGTTATCATCCTTCCATTGCACATACCAAGTTTGGGCCACATATTTGAGTTTATAGGACTCTAACTCGGCCTTATCGGTTGAGGTAAAACCCATAGCATATAGAATCTTATAGACCTCATCGAGGAAATCTTGAGGGTCCTTATCCGACATCAACCCAAAGAACATATGTGGATTCATTCTAGCAAAGTCTCTCAAACGCGAGGCCATAGTGTTGGCTTGTTGAGGCACTCGATGTCCAACCTCCCTATTCATTTGGGCAGTCATAGTTTGAACTTGATAAGTGACGGCATTAGATGGAGAGGCCATGGCCTGTGTCAAAGTGAGAAAAGCTGCCCTTATATCTCCATCGATCATTGGTGGAGGAGCAACCAGAACTTGATCACCCATAGCAACTTCTTCAAGTGGAGGCAATTGGTTGTCATTAGCTCCCACATTATCCATTTCTTCTTCAACCCTTCTAGAAGCTTCTCTTCGAGTATTCATACCTCAAACCACCATACAAGGTTTAGGAGAAAGACTTAATAGTACTCTAGAGGAACGACATAGGAATACAAGAAGATGAGAGTTTCTAAACATCATATAGACTCTCATTCATAAGTGTGGCGCACTTCAAAATTATGAATAAGAATCTACATAGACGTAGTTTAATGATACATCATTTTTAGGAATATTCAACCTCTCATGCTCTAATACTAAGCTTGTCACATCCGGGGAGCACCCCCTAGACGTAACCAGCATCGTACTCCTCGGAGAGGACTAAGACTAGCCTCTTAACTTACATCATTACATTCATAGGTTAAAATTGCGGAAAATTTAAAACTTTTCTTCTATCTGTACTGAGGTTTACATAGATCTGTCCATACACATAATATATTCATATCGAGTATACATAGACCATTCGTATAAGAAGATTACTTAGTCTTCTACTTTTATTGCCAATATATATATATATATATATGATATAAAATAGTCTTAAAACTGGATGTCTCATCTCATAACCATCTAAATAAGAGTATAAAAATTGGGCATAGCCCCTACATCAATACAATAAGAGACACATATAGGCTATACAATCTTTAATACTCAAACTAAAGGAAATGAACATATTATCTTTAAGAGTAAATAAATATCCGAAGCTAGAAAATGGCATTGTCCTCAAAGTAGTGAGGACCTACCGAACTTGGAGAATGAGAATCCAAGTCTTCCTTCAAATTTTGTCACAAGCCCTTCAAAAACCGGAACCTAAAATGTTTTGGAAAAAGGGACAAAATGGGGTTAGCACATCACTTGTACTATATATAGGACCATATGCACACATAACATAATATCACGCTAAAAAGGGACATTTCTTTAAAGTATGCAATTTACTTTGAAAAGCCTTATGCATATTCAATAACCAATACAAGTCAATCAAGCATATTCATTAAGGCAATAACATGTACACCACAAGACCAACAATGCTAAGTCTAGTCAAGTCAACTTGCATACCAACGTAATTGAGCACATAATCAATACAACTCTATCATAAAGTCATAACATCAACAAACATATATGTAAGAGTTCATAACTTCATAACCAAAGCAAGACGAACACTCATGAACCCTCATTAAGTCCACTAGTGCAATGACTAAGCAAAGCCCCATAACCTTACTCAATCAAGTAAACCCAACAAGAACCATAAACAATGTCAAACTTCACATAACATACCATTAAAAGTACATAACATCATACTTTAGCAATAGATACCAAACATATCTTCATTAGTGAAACCATCATCATATAGTGTCATCAACATGTAAGATCATCATATACATATCATTTACATTTTTAAGCATATACATACATAAGAAAATCCTTCTAAGACTCCCCTCAAGGCTAACTAGTGCAAGTATAGGTAGAGTCCCATAGCCCTACCTAGATTAAGCTAAACCCCTTAGGTCATCCAAGATAGAATACTTCATTTTACCTTTTGGGAACATCTTGCCTTAACCGACATAGACCACCTAAGCTAATGTGGAATTCAGTGTCATGGAACACTACACCGAAAGAAGGTGAACTACTTGCCAAGGTAGTACCAAAACATGAACATAGATTCTATGTGGATCCACTTGCTAGTATTCCTATAGGGGCAACATTGTTCAAGAAGTATGACATGTAGTTAAGACCCTCTTTATGCTACCTGTATTAAAGTCTCCAATCTCATGAGTACATAATTTATCCTACCTTCCCTAGGTGGGAAGGGACACTCCTCACTCTAGTTGACTCGGTGCTAAGCTAGAGTCCCTTTTGAAATGTATTTAATGCATTTATTAATTATCATATCTTAATGTAGGTCATTGCGTCTATTCCTTATATAATAATAATAATCATAGCTCAGTAAGAATTGCATGAGTAGTGTTCTTTCATTATAATTCATACATATGAGGTTAGCACACTTACATAGTGACATCATGATAATGCACATTGGTAAGTTATCAACATCCTTATAACAGTTCAATCTTAGACAACAACTAACAAGCCATAGTTCAAGACATCCCAATTCAAAATCATACAAACCCTATCTTAACATAAGGTATACTTCAATACAACATCATCACTGAATCACAAGTAATCATAATTGAAGTAAAGAATTGAGATCACAAGATTTACCCCAATCTCCTTCAAAATTCAACATCAAGGTCTTACCATCAACCATACAATTCAACCCAACAATGGGTGTAATACAATAACACAACAGTAACAAACATAATAATAACGTCAATTTAATCACTACACAACAATTCATCGCTAGTTCATAGCCTAGAATTAGAGACTTTGGTCAAATTCATGATCTACTTTACAATCAAGGTTAATTACTCAAGAACTAGCATAATTGGATTACTATATATCACAATCAACTTATAAGCTTACATAATTACAACATAGGATAACAATTCACACTATAACCAAGCTAATTGCATCAATACTAGGCTATTCAACTAAAGATCACAACTTAGGATTAAGGGGAAAATAGTATGTTCCACAAACTTGGTCAATGCATCAAGAAGTAGTCTAATTGATTCATATAAATGCTAATCTACTAATAATAACCAAAAGGAATCATAAACAAAGAAATTTACAAGATCAATTTCGTATTGGAAGTAAACCCACTTGAATTTCATCTTTTTGAAATGAATTTGTAGGAACCCTTTGACGAAACAGATCCCAAAGGTGAAAGGAATCCCATACATTGTTAATTGATAAAGTTTTATGGAGAATCTTGACCTTTATCATTCGTAGAACCCACTTTACCTTGGTCTTCATTGGCGTTTTTCTACTTGGGAGAGAGAAAGAGAAGAGAAGGAAGAACAATTGGGTTTCGGGAATTATGAGGGTTAGGTTAGTTTAAATAGGTTAGGGTCGTTATATAGGTCATAAACTAACTTAATTAGACCTCCCTTAACCCATAAATAATTAACTAGCCACCTAATTAATTAATTTAACTAATCTTAAAACGTGCAGCAAAAACAGTCTTGACAGACGACACCCGACCCATGCACCGTTTGTCAATCGACGGCCAACGGACCAACCATCCTGTTGGTCCGTCGTTGCCGTCAGAGACTGGTCCAAATGTATCCTTATCCAAAATGGCAAAGTGTTGATCGACGGAGTGATCAACGCCCCGTCGATCCACCCACGCCTCGTCGGTTGTGGTCGTCAATGGCTACTGTCCAATGACAGCTTTTTTGCTAAATTGCAAGGGTCCTCCTCAAGGAACCTTCGTTGGTCCTAGGGGAGTCATACCCGGAAGTTTCGACTATAAACGAACTCTAATACGTGCTAGACACCTTTCAACCAAGTTTCATCATTTTTCAACTCTTATAACTTAGTCAAATAGGCTAAGACACGCTAGTACCTCTTGAACTAGTTTACGTACGTCATGGACGTTCCTTGAAGTTTTGATTCAAGAAATTTCTAAATGACTTATATACATTATAATTGACTTAAAAACAATGTTACAACTCTTAGACTCTAATGTTAGTCTTTAGACTAGGCTTTAGACTTACAGAGTATTACACAAGAGATTCACAACACAACAAGAAGCTAGAAACTATTCTACCACTCATTATGAAATAAGACTACATTCTTCATTTCAATTAGAAAGAACTCCTTTTAAATTCGTTATCATGATCATATACATAAATTCTAAACAGCATACAACCATTTTATACAAAAGAACCATTTAATCAAAAATGCAATTCTTAGGCAATCGATGATAAAAGCAAGACAATATGAGAGATAAAACCATATAAATTCAATTTACAACATAACTATAAGTTCATAAGATGCACAATGAAAGGAATCAATGAAATTCAATTCAAACTAAACTCCAAAACACAACGAAACATGCCACTTGCTACTATGACTTTCTAACTGTCAAGCTTGAGTTGAATATAAGAGAAGAGACAATCAATCAAAACTCTACTTCTCACCGTACTCCCCCACTTAGAAGGAACACATACAACTAAAAGAGAGAATCTATAACTTACAAACATCATCCTACGACTTTGATCCCATAGCATAGATTTCGTAGAAGCAATTCTTCCTTGGTACATCATAACTCGGAACACTTGGAGGAACTTGCTTACCTTCCTTTCCTCTAGCTGCAATAGTAGGACAATCCCTCACCTTATGTTCATCTTTACCAAAACCACAACAATTCCCGGTGCCTATTACACATTTCCTATAGTGCTTCTTCCCACAAGTAACACAAGTAGGCTTACCACCTTGGAAACCACTACCCTTCTCAAGTTTGTCCTTAGGAGCACTAGGTTCATCTTGAATTTGAGCCTTCTTCTTGAACCTAGGTTTTTTTTGCTCACTTGGACCACTCCTTTTAAAGTTTCTAGAAAACCTACTAATCTCGGATTGCTCAATGGATTGAGCATACACCATAAGTCTAGAAAAATTCATGTCATTGTGGAGCATAGTCATATGACACTCTTCTTTCACAAGGTCGGCGACATCGGTCACAAACCTACTCATCTCATCCCTAGGGTTAGACACCAAGGATGGAGCAAACCTAGAAAAAATAGTGAACTTCAAGGAATACTCAAAACATTCATATTGCCTTGCTTGAGATTAATGAACTCTTCAACCTTCACCTACCTCCTCTTACAGGGAAAGTACTTTCCTAAGAAAGCCTCCTTAAACTCCTCCCACTCATAGGACCCGACTCGACTTCCCTATTATCTTTCCATTGAGTGTACCACACTTGCGCAACCTCCCTCAATTGGTATGAATCTAACTCCACCTTTTACCTAGAAGTCACCCCATGGCACTGAACACCTTATAAACACCATCTAGAAACTCTAGGGGATCCTATCCTACCTTAGATCCAAGAATGATAGGAGGATTCATCCTCACAAAATCTCTCAATCAAGAGGCCATATGGCTCTCCATAGAATTAACTCTAGGCTCAACACCTCTATTCACATGAGTAGTCATGGCTCGGACTAAATTAACTAGAGCCTCTCTAATCTCCCCATTAGTCATTTCCGGGGGAACCACCGGAACATCATTACCTCCTACCACAATAGTGACTTGAGCATCTCTAGAACCTTGAGCTCCTTGAGCACCTTGAAGAACTTTCTCAACTTGAGGAAGAATCTCCTCATTTACTCTTCCGTCTTTACACCTTTGAGCGGTCATCCTTCTATTATCCATATTCCCAAAAACACAAAGAAAAACATTAAGAAAGATATTCATAACTTTTACTCTATGACACGACAAAAGAGTAGAGAAAGAAGGAAAACTCTATCGTACTATAGCATCTCGCCCATAGATGTGTCACGACTCACACCGATGAACGAGACTCTACTAGACGTAGCTTTGTGAGACTTTTAGAGTCCTCACACAAATTTCATAACCTATACTCTGATACCAACTTTTGCATATCCTGAAAGTACACCCTAGAATATATGGCACTCTGGGAGTGCAATATGGTGCACTTGACCTCTGGGAGGTCTAGTAAAAGTGCTTGACATCAATCATTGCATAACATGTATGAAAGTAGTACGGAATTAAAACTTTTTACACGAAATATCTTAAAACATCTTTCATATAAAATCCATAGAAAAATACTAAGTCTCAACATATACCAATCTTAGACTCAAGAATATTTGGGACACGGCCCATACAATACGAAATATTGAATTACTTAGTCCATTAAAATACTTATATAAAAGATATCTAAAGATAGTTATGCCCTCTAGTCAAGTGAGCACATACTTAAGATTTGCTTGAACGATAACTAGATTTAAATCTTGCTCCAAGATACCTCTCGCCTGCTAACTACACCTTTAGAGGTAGACAAAAAGTATGGAATTAGTACAATGCATGTACTAAGTATGGCTTAATGCATAAAATCATAAGAAATGGACATTTATGAGAAATATGCTCTTTTTGATTAAAAAGTCACATTAAAAGTATAAGAACCACATTTAAGCACCAAACATCACATTTAGAACACAATATAAGTCATATGCAATTTATACCAATTTATAAGACCTTACAGTAAAATTACAGTGAACTTCAAAGTAACCTCACTGTAACTTCAAGTAAAACTCACACATTACAATATAGCATCAATAACACCTACAAAGCACCTACACATCACATAATCCTACCAAAGATGATTCTAAGGCTCACTTGCGTGAGTTATGAAGCGATCGCCCATACAATCCCTTCACACACAACTAAGAGATCCTTTAGAGTACCTAGGATAAGATCGTTCTCACTACACACCATAACATATTTATAATATGACATTTTCCTCCCCAAAGGTTATCAAAAGACTTACTTAAGTAATTCAAGAAGAGAACGCCCATACACCCTCTCCAAATATTACCTAATAATCCCTAAGACTACCTAAGTTTGGATCATGTCTACTTTATCAATCTACTTCCCTATCTAGAGTAATTCTTAAGACTTCCCTAGGTAAGACATGAAGAAGCCATACATTATTCCCCCTTCACACCTCAACTAGGAAACAATTAAACTACTCCAGATAAGTACTTATTCAATTACATGCTTCCTAACTTAAGTAATTATCTTAATTAGTTCATTTAAGAGACATTCAACACATAAGGACATTTAAGTTATGGTCTTGGAGAATACCTAGGGACTCACTCACTAACATCTTCAAACCCTAATCGTGCAATATCTAGACAACGTCCTATACAACCACCTAACCTTCATAGAACTTCTTTAACAATAGTAGGTATCCCATATGATAAGAATAGACAGTAACCAACATAGACCAGGGTAGATAAGCACGGAATCTAGAGTATACCCTACTCTGATAAAGGGTGTTCTACTTTCCAATGGTTGAACTAGGACACAATCCAGTAGACACATGATTAAGGAATATGAAGGGTTTCTTTGTTCTCTAATGTCATCTTATATAGAGGAACTTCCCAAAGCATACTCACTTGGTGCTAGCCTTTTTTCTCATAGAGTATTTCCATAAAGGAGTACATAAAGAGGTTCCATATCTAGTTCACAACCCAATGGTATTATACCTTACCAAAGAGGGTCCACTAAGGCTACCTACAATGGTCAATAGGATAGCTCAATGACCTCCCTAAAGATGATTTCATGCTGTTTCATCCAACGAACCTTAAGTCAACTATTCACAAAATAAAGATACCATTACGGCTTTCAAATTCAAGGATATCATAACCTTACATCTAGGATGAAGGTTTCACATAAAGGACCTTCTTAGCTATGTTCAAGATAACATGTCAATCACACATACAAGACTAAGGAGCTTTAGCATACTAAGTCAAGAAATCATATTCGCATTGTACATGCATCATGTAAGGGACACAAGTCTACCAAAACAAGACACACACATACACTTCACCATACCATACACTTAGCATAATATTCTAGAGCACCTAGAGATAACCAAGTCAACTATAGGTCACCCTATACACTACTATAGAATCATCAATATAACCATCATAAGACTCGTATAACCATGTAGGAAGAATCATGCATCAACCCGAAGAGTACACACATAAGGACATAGACATAGTCTAACATGATCACCTAATATCAATAGAAGAATAGATGCATTCATCTTACTCACATGTACATAGATATGACCATACTTCACATTAATCAACTACACAACCTATCACAATATATCAAGTAATTTCGACAAGGCTATGTTCATCATAATGCATAAAGTAACGCCGACAAGGCCACATAATTCACAAGTAAAGCACATAGCACCGCCACCATAAGTGGACAATACCAATCATAAACATAATTAATAACCTAAATTACATAATATAAATATAGTTAGGGAGCCTACCACCAATCCACTGTCACCACTTCAATGCATAGCCAAATAATCCAACACAATACCCAAAGGACTCATGGCCATGATCGCCAATTCTATTCAATAGTTACAATACACAATGAACCAAAGATCATACAACATGGATTTATGAATTTTGGGCAGCATACTAACAATTCTAACATGATTTTATCATAATTCAATAAACCTAATCAAACTACATAAGAATTTAATAGCATTAAGACATAATCAAGTCACACACAAAGTAGTCAAAAACTAGGGTTCATGAATTACATGGATTCATAGAGTAATTAGGTTAAAATCATCTAATTAACATCAATTCAATCAATATATAATGATTCAAAATGTTTATGCAAGAACCCATGGGCAGATATCAAAATTGAACAAGTTCACCTTTGAAAGACTTTGGAAATCACTTTGAAGTTTGGCTTTTTGAAGAAAAGAGATTCAAGGATGAAGACCATACCTCAATTTATTCTAGACCACGAATTTGATGAAGAATTGATGAAGAATCACCAACCCATCTTCAATCCAAGCTCTATCTTGAGTTTTGACTTCAATTGAATTCTAACGAGTTTCTTAGAGATTTTGGGTTTTAATTGTGAATAATGAATTCATCTAGGTTTTTAGAACTTATAACCGCCAAAACATTTATTTGGACTTGGCGTGAATTTACCAATTCACCCCTTCACTTCACAGTGAGCCTGCACAGGTTAGAGACACGAACGACGCATGCCCATTGACGGGGCATAGGTCCACAAACGGACCATCCTTGCTGTCTGTCGATGGGACCAGGGACTGGAAATATGGGAGCTTAGCTCCCTAGGCTAAGTCTCCATTGATTCCACCACCTACGGGGCGTTAACCAGCCTACTTTGTGTCGATTGCCCTCCGTAGGTGGGATTACCTTAGGCAGTTTTGGAAATCAAGATGGGTCCTCCTCAAGGACCCCTTTGTTTGTCCTTGGGGAGTTTTTCCCGGACGTTTCCATCCCCAATATGTTCGTATACAAGTTTAGTACTTCTCAAATATATTTCATCCAAAACAAACACGTAAAACTCGACGAAACACACTAAGACACACAAGGACGTTTTGAAGGTAAATCTTTCGAACGTCATGGACGTTCTTGCATGTTTGACCTCCAAACATCATGAAACTTTAACCACTGCCTACTGAACTCCTTATAACCCATTTTAGGATTTTAAAACATCAATACACAAGTGGTAGCTTCTAGTTTCACCTAAGTAATTTTAGAGGTGTTACAATCTCCCCCTCTTGGACAACATTCGTCCTCGAATGACACTTGCTTCATTTTAGGACCTTTTAATAGATGATTAACTCAAGACTAGAAGCACATAATAATACCACACAAGATACAACACAAAATTTAGGAGGAACACCAATTTCACATAATCAAGAGACTCACAACACAACAAGAAGCTACAAACTATTCTACAACTCATTATGCAATAAGACTAACATTCTTCATTTCAATTATCAAGAACTCCTTTTGAATTAATTATCATGTTCATATACAATAATTGTAAACACCATACAACCATTTTCAACAAAAGAACAATTTAATCAAAATTTGAAAAACTTCACACTAAGCTGCCAGGCAACACAGTGAATTTTGCAACAATTTCCAAAAATGCAATTCTTAGGCAATCGATGATAAAAGCATGACAATATGAGAGATAAAACCATATAAACTCAATTTACAACATAACAATAACTTCATAAGATGCACAATGCAAGGAATCAATGAAATTCAATTCCAACAAAACTCCAAAACACAACTCAACATGCCACTTGCTACTATGACTTTCTAACTCTCAAGCTTGAGTTGAATAGAAGAGAAGATACAATCAATAAAAACTCTACTACTCACCATAAACGCCACTTAGAAGGAACTCATAACAACTAAAATAGAAAATATATAACTTACCAACATCATCATCATCATCATCCGGCTTTGATCCTCCATCCCGGAGTGCATAGAAGCGATTCTTCCTTGGAACATCATAACCCGGAACAATTAGAGGAACTTGCTTACCTTCTTTTCCTATAGCCGAAATAGTAGGACAATCCCTCACCTTATGTCCATCCTTACCACAACCACAGCAATTCCCGGTACCCAATCGACATTTCCCATAATGCTTCTTCCCACAAGTAACATAAGTAGACTTACAACCCTGAGAACCACTACCCTTCTCAAGTTTGACCTTAGGAGAACTAGGTTCATCTTGAATTGGACCCTTCTTCTTGAACCTAGGTTGGTTTTTCTCACTTGTCCCACTCCTCTTCAAGTTTCTTTAAATCCTACCAAGCTTGGACTTCTAAATGGATTGAGCATACACCATAAGTCTAGAATAAATCATGTTATTGTGGAGCATAGCCATACGACACTCTTCTTTCACAAGGTTGGCGACATTTGTCACAAACCTACTCATCTCATCCCTAGGGTTAGACACCAAGGATGGACTATACCTAGACAACATAGTGAACTTCAAGGAATACTCCTCAACACTCATATTGTCTTGCTTGAGATTAATGAACTATTCAACCTTCACCTACCTCCTCTCACGGGGAAAGTACTTTCCTAAGATAGGCTCCTTAAACTCCTCCCACTCTATAGGACCCGACTCGACCGGCCTATTATCTTGCTATTGAGTGTACAACACTTGAGCAACCTCCCTCAATTGGTTTGAAGCTAACTCTGCCTTCTCTATATAAGTCACCCCCATGGCACTCAACACTTTATAAACACCATTTAGAAACGCATGGGGATCCTCTCCCACCTTAGAGCTAAGAAAAATAGGAGGATTCATCCTCAAAAAATCTCTCAATCTAGAGGTTATAGTGATCTCCACAGTATTCACTCTATGCTCAACACCCCTATTCACATGAGTAGTCATGGCTCGGGCTAAAGAAATTAGAGCATCTCTAATCTCCCCATTAGTCATTTTTAGAGGAACCACCAGAACATCAATACCTCCTACCACAATTGTAACGACCCAAAGTACCCCCTAGAATTTAAGGTATTCTTAGATAACCACACGGCGTCGTCGACCTCTCGAAGGTCTAAGACAAGACCTTAGACAACTTTCATTGCATAATCGTACTAAAAATAGTGGAAAAATTTAAAACTTTTCATAGCACATCATATGCTAGAACATTACTTCATATATATATAAAATATCATAATACATAGTTATACTCTAAGTCTCTTTGCCATCTTAAGAAACAACTCAATAGAATATAATAGGGACTCGGACCTTAACAACATAAAATAATATCTAAGCTATTACATAATTGAATAGGAACTTCACATAGGGAAATCCTTGAATCATACGTATCCCTCTTCTTGAACTTGGAAGATCTATCCAAGCTCTTCACCTAGGAGACATCCTCTAGCCATCACCACCTACACTTTTTGTAAAAAGATGAAGAAGAATGGTATTAGTACAAGAATGAACTAAGTATGGAAATCATGCAAAAACATGCATTTAAAGAAAACATTTTTATTTGTAATCATGCAACATGTCTTCTTAGTAAACTTCATGAACATAGGAACATTTATAAGCTCAATATAGTTCACATTCATAATATAGACATGGGTACTACTAATAATAGCACATAAAAACATTTCTCATACTTTGAAACATATTCAATACATACCATACATTACCTCTCTTTTATCTTACTTCTTTCCTTAAGTAACCCTCAAGTGTACTTAGTACAATGTATCACTTTGAGGTCACCTTAAAATAGTCTTTCATAATATGATACACAAGCACATATATTCATAAGTCATAAACATTTCATAGACATCAACTTCACATAAGAACCATCAGCTAAGACAACTCCTAAGTCACACGAGTGCAATGTGTAGGTAGCATCCCATAATACTACTTCCACCATGTGTACCTATGAAGTCACCCTAGACTAGGCATAACATATTGAACAAGTGACAACATATTCAACAATTCATAACATATTCACTTACAACTAGACATAAGGCCACATACTTTATATCATCATATAAAGAGTCTTTCCTATACAACCTTAGTCATATATTACTTAGTTCATATCATCGGTAAACTACCCTCATAACCCCTTCACAAGATTACTTGTGCAATGTACACATGGAGTCACATACCCCCACATATACTAAGTAAACCCATTTAGAAGCCATAAGTGTAATTCACATATATAGTCATAATTCATATCTTAACATAACAAGGTCACTTAACATGCATTCATACAAGTCATACATAACATAAGTCTTTACTTCATAAGGGTCTCCAGTCCTATCCTTTCATGAAGTCATCTAGTACAATGTATAGGTAGGGTCCATAGTCATTCCTATACGAAGTACACTTCTCAATGAATTTTAATTAGAATTCATATTCTTATCTTAGTTAATTCATTAACCTTCGGGAGACAAGTCCATAACCGACTGTAACATTTCAAAAATGTAAGACATGTTGTTAAGCCTAACATAAGTGTCGGGAAGTCTAGACACTGTTTTTCAGGTTAGTTTCGTGAATATAGATCATTTAGGAAGTTTTGGAACCAAAATGTTCAAGAACGTCCATGACGTCCGAAAGTTGGTTCCAAGAGGTGCTAGTGTACCTTGGCCTATTTGACAAGCTTTTAAGAGTCGGAATTTAACGAAATCTGGTGGAAAGGTGTGTAACAAGTGTTATAAAGGTTTCATGGTCGAAACGTCTGGGTACGACTCCCCAAAGGCTAACCAAGGGCCCTTGGGGAGGACCCTTGTGGGATTGGCAACACTGCCTGGGCAGTTTGCATTGACGGGTTATCTTACGGTCCGTGGGTGGACCTACGGACCGTTGGTGCCACCATTGATCCACGCTTGGACAGGTGATGTGTAACATTCCTGAAAATTACATGTCTAGTGAAGAGCCTAGTAGGTTTTTAAAAATGTGTATTGGGGGTACATAGGCATCCCAATTCCCAATATTGAGAAATATTGGGCATAGTATAGAAAATTAGCTAAGGGGTGTTAGCCAATTTCTATATATACATAAATATGTATAATATAATCCAAGCTTGTTTACAAAATGTACCTGCAATGGAGACCCTAAGATAATAATACACATATTAATTCTCAACCCAACACATTAGGTACTAGGCATCCAAGTGTCAAGCCTAGTACCATAGTACATGATCAATTAAAATGATCATGTAGATTAAGCCTCTAGTGTACTTAGTACAATGTATCACTTTGAGGTCACCTTAAAATAGTCTTTCATAATATGATACACAAGCACAAATATTCATAAGTCATAAACATTTCATAGACATCAACTTCACATAAGAACCATCACCTAAGACAACTCCTAAGCCACACGAGTGCAATGTGTAGGTAGCATCCCATAATACTACTTCCACCATGTGTACCTATGAAGTCACCCTAGACTAGGCATAACATATTGAACAAAAGACAACATATTCAACAATTCATAACATATTCACTTACAACTAGACATAAGGCCACATACTTTATATCATCATATAAGGAGTCTTTCCTTTACAACCTTAGTCATAAATCACTTAGTTCATATCTTCGGTAAACTACCCTCACAACCCCTTCAAAAGATTACTTGTGCAATTACACATGGAGTCACATACCCTACTAAGTAAACCCATTTAAAGCCATAAGTATAATTCACATGCATAGTCATAATTCATATCTTAACATAACAAGGTCAAATAACATGCATTCATACAAGTCACACATAACCTAAGTCTTTACTTCATAAGGGTCTCCAATCCTATCCTTTCTTGAATTCATCTAGTGCAATGTATATGTAGGGTCCAAAGTCCTCCCTATGCGAAGTACACTTCTCAAGGAATTTAGATAAGAATTCATATTCTTATATTATTTAATTCATTAACCTTCGGGAGACAATGTCAGAACCGACATAGACCATGAGAGCCACATGGAATCCGGTGTTCTATTCCCACACTGAAAAGAGAGGGTAATACTTGACAAGGTAGGACCTTCATGCAAAATAGCTATTCTAGTGGATCCACATAACTAAAACCTACGGTGTCACGTAGTTATGGAACAAGGAGATTTCTTCTAGAAACCTTAACTTGCTAACGTGGAGGTTTCCATCTCATGAGACAACATCTGTGTTGGGAACCCAAACTTGCTAATGTGAAGGTTCTCTTTGTGGGAAGTAGGACTTACTAACTTGAAGCTCCCACTCTCATTTGTCATGTTCACTCGGTTGTAAGATCAAACTCCCTTTGTAAATATATGTAAGCCTTTAGTACATTAATCATATAGATTAGGCCTTAGGGACTTAATCTCTCATATATCATATACTCAGAAGTATCTAGGGTTAGAATTCTACATTAACCATAGAACCTACCTTATGTAAGAATGTCCTTTCACATAATCACATCATATCCGTACCATAGTATAGGTTAGAGTGCAATTGACTAATACCTTTTGACAGACTCACTTATTCATTAGACTACCATTAACATACTTCATTCATACAAGCATGTGTGTTTACATATATGTGAGATATACCTTCACATAAACACCTTTGGGCACACATGTTCATAGCTTCATTAATTATATACTTTAGATGCATAGAAACAGGTAATAATGCATAGGAGAACTATCTTTTCCTTGGTCATCATGAATCTACCCTAATTATAGATATAACTAAAGGGTGTGTGTGTACATTGGTCAACATGATCACATAATGTCTATCATATTGTATTGAGGAAGACACCCTCCAAAGATCACAAAACATGTAAAACATTCTTCATGTCTTGAGTCAAACACATCTAGAGTATTAAAGACTATTGACTACCACTACAAGAAAAAGATTCAGTTAAGACCAACATGTAGGGACGAGTTTATAATCTAGTCAAAAAAAGTATATATATTGAGACAAGATTATATTTCGGACCTAGAAGGTCTATGTATTGGGAAGGTGAAAAATCTCGTCTTTAAGAAAACTAATTACTCGTGACAATTGTCATGGAGAAACTTAGCGGGATCGCCGAAACTATTCTAAAAAAAATTCCAAAACGCCAAAAAAACTTCTGAAATGTCTGCGCCAAAAAGAAACAATATTTTCTATAAGTCCCAAAAAAGATTTTTTTTAAAAAATCAAAATCCGTTAGTGACAAGCTTGCCCTATACGTATATTCTCAATCCAAAAAAATTTTCCTTTTCATACCTAGGTCAGCAACACAGGTCAACTGAACGTATTCTCAGCATCAAATCCTCTAAATGTATTCTCAGCAGCAACGTTCTCTCAATTCTGAATCTAAGGTATGAGGTCTCTTATTTGTCCTGTATAGTGAAGATCTTTCACTCAACTCAACAGAAGTATCTCTTTTACATCTTGATTAACAGAGACCTAGAGTTATTCAGCTATGCCTCAAATCCTCTGTTTGTAATCTCAATAGCAACATATTTATTTACTGTTTGACAACTGCAATTTTAAGATTTGATTTCTCTTCTTTTTCTTTCTGTTTACTAATCTTTTGCTCAACTCAACAGAAGGACTCTTTTTCATCTTGATCAACATCGACCTATGGTTATTCAGCTCTGCCTCAAATTCTCTGTTCCTATTCGCAGCACAACGTCTTTGTTTCCTTCTCGCAACTACCAATTTTAAGTATAATGTCTCTTCCTCTTCTTCATGTTTACTGATATGTTGCTCAACTTTGCACCATTATCTTGTTTTATTTATTCCATATTCTGATCGAATTTTTTATTATTTTTGAAGTGTAATCATGTTTATAGTATATTGTGTGTTCGAACAATCACAAAACCCATAATATAAAGTTTTTTTAAGAAAAAACAACTACGAGGATACCCTTCCTCTCTTCTTCTCTGTTTCATGATTTCCCTCTTCAATATACCACAAAGTCCCTTTTACGAATAAATATTGATTCTTTTTTTACTAGTTGTTGATTTTACAACACAAATATTCTTTACAATATAGTCTTGAACGACTAACCATAACAAAAATGATTTATTTTTATATAGTACAAGGTAAGCAATCACTTTCTTTTACATGTGTTACGGGTCATGAATCGACAAATATTTTTAACATCACAGATTCAGTTGTATTTAAATTCCTTAACCAGTGAATTAAATATAGCTAACAATAAACTTTATTTCGATGATTAACAAGTAAAAAGATATTTTGGTCATTAACCTGATTGTGTTAACCAACGAATCATGATTAAGTCTTCACATGTTTGATCTAATGAATCTTCTGATCATATAAAGCATACAAAAGTTTTAGAAAAAGAAACTATGTACTTCATCTCTTATCCTAGTAGGCGCTCTCACACAAGCAACATAGAAAGTCTCCTTCGCAATGTCCTCCCATATTGTACTACTTCCTTCTTCTCTTATTCTCTTCTTTATGGTTTCCCTTCTTTAATTGACAAAACAGACCCATGTATAAATGGGTATATGAGTCTTAATGGATTAGTTGTTGACTGTGCAACTTGAATATTCTTTATATTGGAGTCTTCGTCGAGTTAATTAATTGTCATCTTTTATTAATGTGCAACAGGTCGTTAATCTACACATCTGTTAACATGACTATTTATATGACTTTGGATTCTTTGAATAAATAACTAAAGATAGTGATCAACAAACTAGTCAGTTTGAATGGTCATTTACTTCATGTCTAGTCAACAAGCATCTACTAGTTTTAAAAGAAATCGCGTCAACTAATCAAATTTTCTAAGAAAATAATTATAAAAGATTGACGAGAAAGAAAGCATGAGTGAAAAGCTAAGGATATCTTAAAGAAACCCTTCAAAATTTTTGAGAAATAAATCAAAATATGTTGCTTTGTAAATGGCGTTCTTCTCTTATTTTATTAACTCTTATGTCATACAATATACATTACCAATTTGACTCCTACACTAGTGATCGAGATAATATAATGGACTGTAGGATAAACTAGTGTAATTAGTTATTGACTTTCTTTGATAAATGAAGAACACATTAGATAGAGTGAAACTCAAATAAGTGATAGAATATCTGAACTAATGATCAAAGCTACTCGACTAAATAAGTGTATGAAAACTTCTGAACAATTTTAAAAAGAAACATATGTGAGCATTTAAATCAGAAACTTATTGCCTCAAAAGAGAAAGTTCCAAAACAAAAACTGTAATACTTTTCCCTTTCCAACAATTGATATATTGCTTATTCCTTCATCCTCCCTAACAAAAACGGCTTCAACAACAGTAGAGTGTAACACGGGAAAATATTGAAAAGTACTATTTTCTATTTTCTTGAGTTGCCTGATAACACTTCTCTGCATAATATTGTCCAATAATTTGTTATGTCCTAGGAGAGAACTGATATAGTTCTGCACTTTATATAACAATTCTTGCTAATTTGTGTTCTTATAGGAGCTTGTAAGGTTCTTAAGATGAGTTTATGAGGCCTCATTTTATGCGGCTAATTTTCTGGATGATTGTCTAATGCATATTTATATTGTCTGACAACATCAAAAATTAAAGTAAACAGATGATATTTTGTTATATATTGTTGAAGAATCCATTAAAAGCTTCATTGTCTATTATCATAATAGCTTCTAGAGGGCTGTGAGTTATATAGAATTTTGTTATATATAACTATGTGTAGAATAGCTATTCTGAAGATTAGTAATGTTGTGAAGAATTTAAGAAATTGCTTCTTCTGAAAGAAAACATTCTTTGCTTTAATTTTATTTAGCTTCTATTCAAAACTAAACATTCTTGGCTTTAATTAGATTCTATTCAAAAGTTGTTTTCATCTTTGATGACAATATATTTATATGTCTGTATAAATAAGTGTTGCATATATCTGGGAGAATTTTCCTGTCAGATCCAGTGATCACTTATTGCTGAGAGGATCACAGTAGTAACATTGCTGCAGTGTTGTATGTACATGGAAAAATATTCTAGTTTCTTTCTTTTTTAAAAAAAAAACTACAAACTAAGACAGATTTGTATTTAGACAAGAAGCAGTAGGAATGCAGAAAATCGAGCTAAGCTAAAGATGTTTCATCATATTGGTAGTAAGCCTGTTTGAGAGATTATTTATCAAAAGGTACTAGCGTAAAAATATTTCATGAATGGAAAGATAATTTTCTTTGAGACGTGAAAGAATGATAACAAGTTTGTTGAACCGGAAATAATTGAAAACATGTGCATTTGGTAAATTGAAATGCTTATTACTTGAAAGTTATGTGTCTGATAGAACTTGTTCTTTTATATAATTTTTATGCTCAACTCAAAGAAATGGTTCAAGCCGATCCATCTCTACCTAGCATATATATTGTTGAAAAACGTTGTGGACCTCAACTCGTAGTCATGTATTTGGATTTGCGGTGGAGTAAAGGCGAAAGATATGAAAGGTTGAACTTTTTCGAAGGCTTAATAATTGTGTGCGCTACGTTCAACTCGAGAGGACAACACATGCTTGAATGAAGAAAATAAATCCTTGAATAAGGAAAACAAATCCTTCAAAGATCGCTTGTCTACCTTAGAAAATGAGATGAAAGAAATAATGAAAATGAAGGAATTATTTTCTTCTCAACAATCACTTATCAAACCTACGACATCCCCTGTTTGAACTGAATGACCTCTATTTTTTTCTAATGGCCAAGTAAGCACCAGGATACCCAACTTTTTAGTTTATTTTGTTGATTTGCATATAGTCATTTTCTGCTAAAGCTAATTCTAGAAAAAAATTCTTGCAACTAATCTTTTCAAGCTAGAAGATAGTACCTAAATTGTTTGAATCCACCTTCATCTCTAGTAATTTTCTTGTTCTCATTGTCTATTATCTTAAATAGATCAAACTAAGACTCAATAAAAGAGAAGTATAGATACTGCCCTTAGAAAGTAGAAAATGATGTCATGTCGGCTGGTTGTTATATGTTTTTCAGAATGTATAGTTAAGTAGCTTGATGTTTGGACGGATGAGTCACTATTGGATAGGACTAGAGAGTTGAATTTTCGTAAGTAACTACAAGGAATGGGTAAAAAATTATATGCCTACTCAGGTGCTGAATTCTGTGAGATTGGGATTGTCCCACTAATTTTATTATCACTTAGATCAAGCCATAACACTCATATAAATTATCAATTGATGGTGGAATTGATCAATTGATGTTGTTAGAAGATTAAGATCTAAGAAATTATTGTTAAAAAGACGAGAAATAAAAAGTCAAGAAGAAGCTGGCTGATGCTAACAAGAACAAAAATCAAGAAGACCTTGCCTCTGTTTATACGACCATAAGACATGGTAGGGATGAAAGTTAGTACACAGGTAGTTGTAATATTGCTTTTCTAGTTTCATGTCCTTCAATTTCACATGTTGTACTCCTTCTCTTGTGCCAAAGGAAATATTAATAAGGGTGAAAACACCTTTCAATGAACTACACCTAATTAGATTGGGGCAGCATTGATAGGAAAAACAAAATATTTTGCAAGTCGCAGCTGATGCAAAGTCATATATTCTAAGAAGTTAGCTACCTGCAGATAAATACAAGGCCTTTGTAGAGGATTAAAATGAATCAGATGTCACTACTATTTTGTTTTTACTAGTATTGTTCGTCTGTGACTTGTTTGTTTACTGTTGTCTGCGATTCTTCACAAGTGTTTTTGGCCATAGTTCCTAACTATATGATATTGGTTTTTGAAGATGTCAAATTGGTATGATTCTTTAGATTTGCCAGAGCTGCTACTTCCATTTTTCGTATATTTTTGTGAAAGACAACAGTTCATAAATTTACGCAGCTGAAAAACAAGTTGTTAAAATCACATTTAGAAGAGATGCAAAACTTATCATGGAAGAGTGTCTTCCAAGCCAACAATATTCGAGAGAACCCTATAACAAAGAATCTCATAATGCGTAGTTGCGTACTTCATTAATAAAAAAATTCTACACAACTGCAAATAAGTACCTTTCTCTACATTTGTTAATTTCTGGATTACTGTATTTTTGGACAGGCACTTTATATGTTAAATTTTCTGCACCCAAATAATATTTGAATTCTTGGTAAATGCATCTTAATGATTTTCTAATTGTTTTTTCTTATGTTCCGCAGCTTTTGTGGATAGTTCTAGATAATGCTTGGTGAAGTTTTAACCACTTCTGGGGTGAGCGATCTACCTAATTCTTGTATAAAATTGATATGTATACCATAGTTGTTTATCATTTTTAAAATTTTGAACTTACATATTTTTAAGGTGGAAGTTTCAAGTCAAGATACAAGATTTGAAGAAATACCCAAGCTTGTTATCAGTTTGCCGTGAATTTTATGCAAAACTCGATAGTATAGAGTCTAACTCGGATGTTGGCTATGTTTTTTGAAGAACATATTCAAACAAACAACATGGAATGTTGACCAATTTATTATTATTAATTGAACTCTTTATCTCTATCTTCTTGTTTCTGTCTCTTTGTATCTTATTTTTGAATCTAAATTTCTCGTAGAAATTTAGCATTTGTTCAAGACTTTTTTTATTGTGATATCAATTGATATATAAGACCACTGATGGCCAATCTAGCTCCAGAAATATCTCGTCTCTATAACGAATCAAGGACCAGATAATTCTTGCCCCTAAACATACTCAAGGACCAGGTCATCCTCATTTTTAAAACTATTCAACGACCATTACGATATCGTCCCAATAGCTGATCAAGGACCAGAATATTCTCGTCACTAATGATTACTAGGACCAGGTAATCATGGTTGCTAAAAAGTTGTAACAACCTAAAAATTGACTTTCCCAAGATATATATTGTCTATTTGAGACTAGATATGTGGTCTCTAAAGGTATTAAACGACTATATTTTTTCCTGTCTCAAATGCCATTTAAGGACCAGTATTTTATCCCTTCGCTATAGTTCTATAGTGACGAAGGCGGTTACGATGGGTGGCGACCAACATTTTCTGGTCTCAAATTCACATTTAGGACCATATTTAGATTTTCAGGGACCAGATTTCCCTTCCTTAGTGGTTGTTTTTCTTGTAGTGTACACACTCACATTACATCCTAGGAGGCAAGTACATATTCAACAATAGAATAGAACACCCCTAGAATACTTTGATTACACATTTATATAGGGTTCATACAACTAGTTTTAAGGGCTATTCATATGATTCACATAACATCAATTCACTTAGAACATGATATTAGGATCAAGGCTAAATCCATCAGCTTCCTAACATACGAATTATCATATCAATTCATCTTTCATCTAATGACTTCAAGGCCATGATTACAATACATAAACACGTACAAGAATGTAAACACCGCCACCAATCAACACAATTCAATATACATTCTAAGCTAATTAGAGGGAAAAAGTCAACTTACCAAATCTCCAAGATAATGATCATCTTTGATCATTCTCCCACAATTCATATTCAATTGATATAGATAGTAATAGCAATAATCAATTCAATACAATCTAATCACAATTCTATAAACATGAAATCAAGTTCACAAGACCTACATTATAGGCTGATTTGAGAAATTAGGAGGATCATGGGTTCTTCATAAAATTGGATAGAAATTCATCATAAAATCAGTAGATAAACATATATTCATCATTATAATGCATTTGAAATCAATTTGAGAATGAACCCATAGCTAGATTGAAATATAGAATTTTTGACTTAGAATCATGTTTTGAAAACCTTTGAGAGGACTCCATAGATGAATGTTTATCTAGGGATGAAGGATCATCAAACCTTATACATTTAAAAGACCATGAAAAATTTGATAAGAGAACTCAAAGAATCCAACTCCATAGCTTGTTCTAGAGCTTGGTCTTCAATATAGGTTTTGGGATTTTTGGAAGAGAAGAGAACTTTGGGAATTTGATTTCTTAATGGGTGTTGGTGTTTTGTCTTGGGAAAGGTCTTTAAAAAGGTCCTAAAATTGGTTAATAAAAAGTTCCCTAAGTTACCAAAACACCCCACACGAATTGGGAATTTCAGAAATGTCAAATTGACTTAAAAACGACGCAACCAGATCTGGGAGTGGGCTGCGCGTCGCGGGGCAGCCTCCCAATTAGGCCCCAAATAATTTTTGGGAAAGTGAGGTGCATGCTAGGCGCGCGTTGCACAGAGCAAGTCCAAATCTTTGCCTGCTCTCTGCCTTGGGCAGCCTTTTGTCCAAGGTTTGGATCCTCCTTGGGGGGCCTTCGAGTGGTCCCGGGGAGTTGTACACAAACTTTTTGACCATTAACATGTCTATTAAGGTAATAGGGTCAACTAAAATGCTTCTCCACTCCAAAAAACACATAAAAACAAGGCAAACATACAAGGACTCGCTAGCACGTCTAAAAACCAACTTTCAAACGTCTTCGACGTTCTTGGACGTTTGACCTCGAAATGACATCAAATCAATTATACAAGATATATATGTCAGTACCCGAGACTACCCCCTAGAATTTAGGGCATTCTCTACCTCTCGAATTGAAACACGGCGTACTCGACCTCTCGGAGGTCTTGTACAAGCCATTTGACATCGTTCATTGCATACATGTATGAAAAGTAGTGCGGAATTAAAACTTTTCACACGAAATTATAATAATTCAAAATATCAGGCTAAGTCTCAAAGTCGCCATCTTAGACATAAGAAAATATATTGGGACACGGCCCATACTTCAACATATAGAAATTAGCTAAGTCTATTAGAATACTTTCAATAAGGAACTCTAAACATCAAGATGTCCTCGAATCTAGTGAGGACATGCCGACTCTTTACTTGAATGAACACTAATCCAAGATTCAACTTCGAGACTCCTCTCAAACACCACCTACACCTTTAGAGATAGATAAAATGTATGGAATTAGTACAAACACTTGTACTAAGTATGACATAATGCATAAAATCATGATAAATGGACATTTGTATAAAACATGCTCTTTTGCTTATAATATCATAGTATAAGCATAAGTACAACATTTAACACCTTAGAAACATATAAGATATCACATAAGCATTTTATCAAATATTTAAGAATGTTACAGTGAACTATGTCACTTTACACTGAACTAAGTTCAACTTCACAGTGACCTATTTTAACTTGCAACCCTCTCACCAAAGGTTATCCTAAGACTCACTTAAGTGAGACGAAGAGAGACTGCCCATACACCTTCTATAAGCACACCTAAATATTCCTTAAGACTACCGAAGATAAGATCATTCTCACTTAATTTGCTAAACTCTCTACCTAGAAGTACTCTAAGACTCACTTAAGTGAAACATGAAGAGACCTTCCATACATCCTCTTCAATCCTACCTAAGCAATCCTCAAAGGTATTCTACATAATTACTTTTTCATTAACATTACTTTATTAATGTCATTATGTTCATTAAGTCAATTAGAAAACATTCATTCATTATAGACTTCACATAATGTTCTTACAAAGACCTAGGGACTCACATACTAACATCTTCAATGTCTAGTCGTGCAATGTTTAGATAGAGTCCCATTCCACTACCTAAACTTCCTAGTACTTATCCAACACTAGCATGTATCCCACATGATGATAATAGGCAATAACCGACATAGATCATACTAGCTAGGCATGGAATGCAGAGTCATAAACCTATTCCGATGGAGGGTGTTCTACTTACCAAGGGTAGAACTAGGACACATCCCATGTAGGCACATGATTAAGGAATATCAAGTTCATTTATGCACTCTAGTCTCATTCGCAAGTAGAGATACATTGTACTCTAGTCTCTTTCTTAAGTAGAGCTACAAACCATAACATATTCACTCGGTTTTAGCCTTTGTTCTCATAGAGTAAGTTCAATATAAAGGGGCATATGAAAAGGTACCATCTCTTAGTCATTACCTAGTCCTAATGCAACTACAAAATATGGGTCCACTAGGGCTGCCACTCAATGGTCTATAATGATAGCTCATTCTTAACCTTCTCTATATATAGAAAGTTCCATATATTAGTCATGCTTAGAAGGGAACCATCTTAGGTCTACCGATCCTAGACTTTCATTCAATATTCATCCATATACATACCATACAAAGGTGCCTAATCCTACTAAGTCAAGATGTTCATATTCATAACGTGCATGTATCAAGTAAGGCACACAAGTCTACCACACAAGACACACCATTGACTTCACTTATCACATATAGCATATCATTCTTGAAGCGCATAGGAATAAATATTATAATCTTTAAGTCATCCTATACACTACTATACATCATTAATATAACCATCATAGAGTCATATAGCCAAGTAGGAATAATCATGCATCATGTCTAAGACTACCCATATAAGGACATAATCATAGTCGAACTTGATCACCTAACATCATAAATAGAAGAACACAGACTATAACCTTAATCACAATTAGATAGATATGATCATACGTAACATAATTCAATTATACAAATCATCGTTATAAATCAAGTAGTTGCCGACAAGGCCATGATCATCATAATACATAAAGTAACACCGATGAGGCCAAAAAATTCACAAGTAAAACACATAACACCGCCACCATAAGTGGACCATACCAATGACAACATAATTCAAGACCTACATTACATAAAGTAAAGAAAATTAGGGCAACGTACCACCAATCTATTCTCACAACTTCAATCCATAGCTAAATCGTCCAATACAATACCAATAGGCCCTTACCCATGGCCATGATCATCAATTCACTACAAAAATTACAATACTCAATAAATCTAAGTCAATTGAATATAAATATTAATCAATTGAAGACAGACTATTCATCAATTCAATACAATTCTTACATGATTCAATAGCTTATAGAAAACTACACTATAATTCATAAGCATTGAGACATGATCATCACATCCAAAAATATAGCCAATTTGAAGAGATTATGTTTTGCATGGGTTCATGAAGAATTTAGGTTAAAATCATCTAACTAACATAAATTCAATCATAATACAATGTTTCAAAACCTTTAATGCAAGAACCCATGCCTAGATTATGAAATTGGACAATTTATGTTTTGATCTTATTTGAAAATCATTGGAATTGACACCTTGAAGAAAGATATATCAAGGATGAATAACCCTACCTTAATTGTGATTAAAATACCACAAGATTTATGGAGAAAAACTTGAGAAATCTATCTTCTTCATTGGAGCTTCAAAGATTCAACAATGGAGTTTGGGAGAGAGTAAATGGAGAGGTTTTGTTTTGAGTTGAGGGTTTTTGCTTTAATTTGTGAGGTTAGGGGTTTAAATAGGTCCTATAACCGTCTATAAGTCACCCCTAAATTACCCAAAATACCCCTAAATTTATTCGACAAATTAACCAACTTAAATTTAACTTAAAAACGATGCAACGAAATCTGGAACTTTACTGCGCGTCGCGGAGACACTTCCAAATCTTATTTTTCGAAAATTCTTGGACATAATAGTTCGTGACAGCCCCACGTCGCAAGGAAAAACATTTTTCTACAGCGTGACAGCTGCGCGTCGTGCAGCAGCATGTCAATTCTTGGCTGCTTGGCAGCTTTGCTGGCCCATGTTTGGGTCCTCCTCGGGGACCCTTTTGATGGTCCCCGGGGCGTCGTTCTCGGACGTTTAGATCCTTTGTATATCAGTCTATGTGTAAGAACTCTAGGTACTGAATTTAACCTTAAAATCATCCCCCAAAACATCACTACAAAACACTACAACACACTAGTTAAACTTCGACTGGTTTCTGAACGTCTTGGACGTTCTTGGACGTTTGACCTCAAAACACTTCCAAACTTTATATACCTCCTAAGAACACTATTATTAACCATTTTATGACTTTAAAACGTCATGGTACCCATGTTAGGATCTATTTCAACCTAGCTCATTTTGAGGGACGTTACAATAAAACATTTTATTAACATGTTATTAACTTTTTTTAGTTCACATGTGAGGCTCTAGCTACCTTAGTTTATTTTTAGATTTGTTAGAATATCCCCAAAATGGGATACATTTGTCCTCGAATTACACTTCAAATATTTAAACACTTTTAAGGACTCAATTACTTCCATAGCAACTCACAACACTTATACATGTTATCACATATAAGTCAATGCACCAAATTACATGGAACACAAACTTCATTCTACCATGAATTCAAGGCAACAAAATCAAACATGGACTACTTCTATAATTTGTTTCATGCATACATACTTCTTCATATTCATTGCCATTTGCAGGAACTACCTTCTCCAAAAAACAAATTGGCATGTTCATTATTTCATCACAAGGTTTAAACATACTAATGATACCAATTGCACACTTAGGCATAATCCACACTTCAATTCATGAGAAAATTTAAACACTTCATATAGTTGCACAAGAATCATGAATAAGGTAGATTAACTACAATCTTATAATCTCGACATAATACCATCAGGTGATATATGACAATACCATGCTTAGCTTTGTTCAAGGAGGAACTACCTTCTCCTAGTCACAACATATACACATGGCATCATAGAGTTCACATAAAAGCAATGCATAGAGGTTAATTCATATTATGGAGGATTTATTTTCTCCAAACCACATTATGCTTATACTTCCTTCTTGAAGAAATCAACATGGTAAGTCACACCAAGGACATTACAACATTAGGAAGTAAATTTACATCATTCTATTTCTAGCAAATCATTAGATTTCATAAGCATGCATCATTAAGGAAAATATATCACAATTTATAGGCAAATCAATAAACATAGGCTAGACAAACCATAACTTCTCAATAGTGAGTCTATAATAACACTTCCAAAATCTCAAAAGTCACCCATTTTTCAAAGAGACTCGTCTTATCTCACTTAAAGGAGACTAAATTTCTCATTGTGGGGCCATACACCACACATCAGAAGTGACATCAAGAATTCTCATTAAGCTATCTCGTGAAATCATATTGCACATTTAACATATAATGATGCACAACAACATGAGCAACATGCAAATTTATCAAAATTTCCTTTTTCATGCAATAAGGACATTTTATAATATGCATAACATACTGTCCTTTAAGACATGCATAACATATGGAGAACATGCAACTTATACTTTTATGCAAGACTCCTATAAGAACAAGCTACTTAAGAACTCTTTGGTGTAAAGCTTGAGTAAGAATAGGAGGAAAAGATAGGGATATCTAAACCTTACTACTCAAATCATTTTCCCCCACTTAGGATAAACCCATTTAAGAGCGAATCCTCTCAAATCTACGGGAATTTTAGCTTACCAACCTCATTCACTAAGAAAATTATTCCTCTCTTGAGTTTTATGCTTATGATCACCCTTCTTACCATAACTACAACGTGATTTTCAACCTAGACAAGTTCAAGGGAACTCAACATAGGGGCATCAAGGGTACTAAAAATCTTGCCATCTATGCACATTATCCCCCACTTGGGGTAAGCCTAAGAGCACCATGCCCTTAAACACCAAGGTCAATGAAATCAAGACCAACCTAGAAGGTTCATCACTTTTGGGTGAACTTTCCAACCAACCATGCCTAGGCACAATCTAAGCACTTCCTCAATTGACCATATTCAAATTCAAGCTTAAAAGACAACTAACCACTTCAAAGTAGGTCAACCTCAATTCTCTTCTTCTCTTTAAGAGCTAAGGGGGACATACCATATATCCCCCTAAGTCACCTTAGGGTAATCATTCTTCCAATTTATGGAATAAAACTCTTTTTCCTCTTTTTACCACTCTTAGAATAGGTTCATAGATGGAATCATTAATTAGTCATAAGGGTTCTCCCATTGAATAACATACTTCACACTTACTTTACAAGACTCAACACACTATCTTCCCTCCTTGGAGAAAGCCTATACAGAAGATTCCAATCCACAAAAGGACAATTACGAAGCATTTCACATACATAAAGGCAATATTCATCTTTCTCACTATTTACCACATTCTCCAAGACTTTTCAAGACTATTTCATAACATCATGTTACCCTCCTACATAATCTTAAAGCATTCTATCACTCCAAGGGAAACTCCATTCAACCATAACAACTACTAACAAGCTATAACCATATCACAACTTCTCAACATAACATCTCCTTCCACATAAACCATCTAGAGCAATAAATGGCATCACATCAACATGTACTAAAATTCACCTTCACATATACTCACCAAGCCATAAAATAAGGGTAAGCATTAAAAACTCACCCTTTTCTCCCTCGAGTATTGAGGCATCATCCCAGTCAAAGCAATCACATCTAAAAGACCACCGGACATGGAAACATAAGAGAGATATCATACAGAGTTATGTTCTATGGAACTATACGAGAATAGTAAAGAAGGGAAACTCTATCGTCCTATAGCCTCCCGCATTATGGTTGTGTCGCGACTCACCACCAATTAAACGAGATTCTACTAGACGTGTTAATACGAGACTTTGAAACCTATGGAAAAAACACAAAACCATATTCTCTGATACCAAATTTATAACGAACTAAAGTACCCCCTAGAAGTTAAGGTACTTTAGATTGCCACACTGCGTCGTCGACCTCTCGTAGGTCTAAGACAAGACCTTAGACATCTTTCATTGCATAATCATAATAAAAATAGCAGAAAAATTTAAAACTTTTCGTAGCACATCACATGATAGAACGTTACTTCATATATATATATATATATATATATATATATATATATATATATATATATATATATATATATATATATATATAATATCATAATACATAGTTAGGCTCTAAGTCTCTTTGTCATCTTAAGACACAACTCAATAGAATAGAATAGGGACTCAGCCCTTAACAACTTAAAATAATATCTAAGCTATTACATAATTGAATAGGAACTTAACATAGGGAAATCCTTGAATAATAACGGCTCCTTTAATTGAACTTGGGAGATCTATCCAAGCTCTTCACCTAGGAGACATCCTCTAGCCATCACCACCTACACTTTGTGTAAAAAAATAAAGAAAAATGGTATTAGTACAAGAATACACTAAGTATGGCAACCATGCAAAAACATGCATTTAAAGAGGATATTTTGTTTGAAATCATGCAACATGTATTTTTAGTAAACTTCATTAACATAGGCACGTATAAGCTTAATATAGTTCACATACATTATATAGACATGAGTACTACTCATAATAGCACATAAAGTCATTTATCATACTTTGAAACATATTCAATACATACCATACATTACCTCTGTTTTATCTTACTTCTTTCCTCAAGCAACCTTCAAGTGTACTTAGTACAATGTATCACTTGAGGTCACCTTACAATAATCTTTCATAATATGAGGCATAACACAAGCAGACATATTCATAAGTCATAAACATCTCATAGACATCAACTTCACAAAAGAACCATTACCTAAGACAACTCCTATTTCACACTAGTGCATTGTGTAGTTAGCATCCCATAATACTACTTCCACCACATGTACCTAAGAAGTTACCGTAGACTAGGCATAACATATTGAACAAGTCACAACATATTCAACAAGTCATAATGTAATATCCCGAAAATGAATTAGGTGAAGATAGAGCCTAAAATGGTTTTCATGATGGTCTAAGTTCCTAAAATTGTCTATAATGTGGTATTGAGGCAGTGTTTAAGAGTTTAGGTGCATTGGAAGTCAAACATCAAGTGACGACTAAGACGTTCGACGATTAAGTCACTTAAGTGACTCATATGTGGTTTTATGTGTTTATGTGTGATTCATGAGGTTATGAAGTCCTTAAATGAGTTATTAAGGTTTATATAGACAGTGTGTCAAGTTTTGTGAAGTTTGGAGGTCAAACGTCCAAGAACGTCCATGACGTTCAAAAGATGTGCCTTGAAATGACCTTGTGTGTCTTGGCATGTTTCGTCGGGTTTTACGTGTTAGTTTTGGGTGAAATTAATGTGAGAAGTCCTAAAATCATATACGAGTATATTTGGGTTGGAAACGTCTAGGAAGACATCCCCAAGGACCAACAAAGGGTCCTTGAGGAAGGACCCATATTGGTGGCAAAGACTGTCCAAGACATCCCACCTACGGATGGTAATCGACGCCCAGATGGACACTTAGGCGTGGGGAAGGAGAGGCCAAATACCAGCCTCAGTCCAAATCCACGGACCAACAGGATGGTCCGTTTGTCAAGGGACGGGCCGTCGATGGTCCTTCCGCCCGTGAGGTTGTTCCTACGCAGCTTCACTATAAGTTGAGGGGTGAATTTGTAAATTCACCCCACGTCCAAATAAGAGAAAGGGATGTTACTTGAGGGTATTTTGGGAATTTCACACATGTATATAAGCCTTTAACACTTAGAAGAATTTATTCTTCCAAATCAAAACCCAAATTCTCTTAGAAATTCCTTAGAACTTCATTGAAGCAAAAACTCAAGGAAAAACATGGATGGTAGATTTGAGTGGTGTTTATTCATCAAATTGGAGGATTAACATCATTTGGGTATGGTTTTTTATCCTTGAAACTCTATTCATCAAGGAGCCCAAATTCAAAGAAGTTTTCAAAGATGAATTGTCCTATTCCATGATCTGTCCATGGGTTCTTGCATTAAAGGTTTTTAATCATTGAATATTGATTGAATTGTTGTTATTTAGATGATTTTAACTAAATTTAAATATGAACCCATGTAATTGATGAACCCTAGTTTTTGACTACTTTATGGGTTAAGTGATATTGTCTTAATGCTTATGAATTCTAGTGTAGTTTTCTATGGGCTATCTAATGATGTAATAATTGTATTTGATTGATATCTAATTAGTCTTACATTGTTAAAACTATATTGAATTGACTTAGATACATTGAGTTTTATAGTTTATGAATTGAATTGATGTTCATGGCATTGGTAAGGGCCTTATGGTATTTAATTGGATGATTTAGACATGGATTGAAGTGGAGATAATGGATTGGTGGTTCACTACCTTAATTCTCTTTATTTTAAGTATTATAGCTTTTGAACTATGTTGTATTGGTATGGTCCACTTATGGTGGCAGTGTTATGTGATTGATGTGGCCTTGTCGGTGTTATTTTAAGTATTACGATGGTCATGGCTTTTCACTACTTGAAGGATTATGATGATTTGTGTAGTTGATTATGTGAAGTATGATCTTATCTACCTACATGTGAAGTAATCTGAAAGTATGTGTTTTTTCTATTGATGCTATTTAGGTGACCATGTTAAACTAGGACTATGTCATGTGTGTGTAGTCTTAGAGTTGATGTATGATTGTTCCTAATTGACTATATGAGTCTATGACGGTTATATTGATGATGATATAGTAGTGTATAGGATTCTTTAAATATGATAATGGTTGTGACTATGTGCTTCTATAATGACATGTAATATGTGCTAAAGTGAAGTATGTTGTGCATGTTTTGGTAGACTTGTGTCCCTACTTGATGCATGTATGATATGTGAATATGTGATGCCTTGTATGTATGATTATATGTGAGACCTTGAATGATGATAAGAGGGTCCTTTATGTGAAACCTTGAACTTAGAAGTAAGGTTATGAAACTTGAAGATGAAAGTCGTAATGGTATCCTTCTTGTAATGAATGATGGACTTAAGGTTGGTTGGCTGGAACGGCATCATATCAATCCTTAGGAAAGTCATGATGAGATTCTTGTCGCCATTTTAAGGCAGCTCTAGGGGACCTCTTTTGTAGGGTAAATGTAATTGGGTTATGAACTTGATATGAAACCCCTTTGTATGAACCTTAATGTGAATTACTCTATGAGAACAAAGGCTAGCACCGAGTGAGTATGGTAAGGGAAGTAGCTATTATTAAAGGATGAGGCTATAATACAAAGTAAGCCCTTCATATTCCTTAACAATGTGCCTACATGGGATGTGTCCAAGTTCTACCATTGACAAATAGAACAACCTCATCGGAGTAGGATAGAACTCTGGATTCCATGTTTTGCCATGGTCTATGTCGGTTATTGTCTATTCTCATCATTTGGGATACCTATTAGCATTAGAGAAGTTCTATGAAGTTTAGGTGGTGGTATGGGACGCTATCTAGACATTGTACAATAGGATTTGAAGATGTTAGTGAGAGTCCCTAGGTCTTCTCCAAGACCATTACTTGAATGTCCTCTATGTGATTAATGTTTCATAATGAAATAATGAAATAATGGCTTATGTAAGAATGCATGTAAATTAATGAGTACCTAATCTAGAATAACTTAAGGATTCCTTAGTTAAAGTGTGAAGAGGGCATAAGGATGATCTCTTCATTTTTTATCTAGGGAAGTCTTGAGAATGACTCTAGTTAGGGAAGTTGGTTGATACTATGGGCATGGTCTAAACTTAGGATGTCTTAAGGATTATTTAGGTAACCTTGAAGAGAGTGTATGGGTGATCTCTTCTAGGAGTACTTAAGTAAGTCTTTTGATAGCCTTGGTAAGGAGAATGTCATATCTTATATGTTCATGTGTTTGATATATTGTAAGTGTGTATGTGTCTCATTCTAAGTAGTCTTGAGGATCGTTTAGGCATGCTTAGAGAGGGTGTATGGGCGGTCTCTCTTTGTGTTGCTTAAGTGAGTCTTGGGATAGCTTTTAGTGAGATGATTATATGCTATAGAGTACCTAAGGAAGAAGTAAGCAACTTCACTGTAACAGTGAAGGAATTAACTGTATAGTGAGTTGAGATCACTGTAATGTTGTTCTTAAAATGCTCTAAATTGATTAAATGATTTCTTATGTGTTTATAAGGTGTTAAATATTGTTATTATGATTATATTATGATATTTAAATGAAAATATTCATATTTCCAATAAATGTCTATTTTCATGATTTTTATGCATTATGTCATACTTAGTACATGTGGTTGTACTAATTCCATGCTTTGATCTATCTCTATAGTGGTTGGTAGGTGAGGATAATGTGGAAAGGAAGACTTGGATCGTATAATCATTTAAGTGAAGTTGAAATATGTCCTCATTTGACTCGAGGGCGTAGATGTCTTTTATTGTTCTTATTGAAGTATTGTAATAGACTTAGTAGTACTATATTTTCTATTGTGTATAGGCCGTGTCCCAAGTACTCTTGTGTCTAAGCTTTAATGAGATTGAGATTTAGTATTTCCTACGACTTTTATATGAAAGAGTTTTTAAAGACTATGAAATGTTTTATGAAAAGTTTTAATTTTGCACTATTTTTAACTATGCATATACAATGAACGATACGGAAGGACTTGTATAAGACCTCCGAGAGGTATAGTATAAAAGGTTGCGACCTAACGAATGCCCTAACTTCTAGGGTATGGGTGCGGGTCGTGAAAAATAAAATCTTCACTTACAACTACACATAAGGCCACATACTTTATATCATCATATAAGGAGTCTTTCCTTTACAACCTTAGTAATAAATCACTTAGTTCATATCATCGGTAAACTACCCTCATAACCCCTTCACAAGCTTACTTGTGCAATGTACACATGGAGTCACATACCCCCACATATACTAAGTAAACCCATTTAGAAGCCATAAGTGTAATTCACATGCATAGTCATAATTCATATCTTAACATAACAAGGTCACTTAACATGCATTCATACAAGTCATACATAACATAAGTCTTTACTTTATAAGGGTCTCCAATCCTATCCTTTCTTGAAGTCATCTAGAGCAATGTATAGGTAGGGTCCATAGTCATCCCTATACGAAGTACACTTCTCAATGAATTTTGATTAGAATTCATATTCTTATCTTAGTTAATTCATTAACCTTCAGGAGACAAATCCATAACCGACTGTAACATTTCAAAAACGTAAGACATGTTGTTAAGCCTAACATAAGTGTCGCGAAGTCTAGACACTGTTTTTCAGGTTAGTTTCGTGAATATCGGTCATTTAGGAAGTTTTGGAACCAAAATGTTCAAGAACGTCCATGACGTCCGAAAGTTGGTTCCAAGAGGTGCTAGTGTACCTTGGCCTATTTGACAAGCTTTTAAGAGTGGGAATTTAACAAAATCTGGTGGAAAGGTGTGTAACAAGTGTTATAAAGGTTTCATGGTCCAAACTTCCTGGTACGACTCTTCAAGGACTAACCAAGGGCCCTTGGGCAGGACCCTTGTGGGATTGGCAACACTGCCTGGGCAGTTTGCATTGACGGGTTGGCTTACGTTCCGTGGGTGGACCAACGGACCGTTGGTGCCACCGTTGATCCACGCTTGGCCAGGTGGTGTGTAACATTCCAGAAAATTACATGTCTAGTGAAGAGCCTAGTAGGTTTTTAAAAATGCGTAATGGGGGTACATAGGCATCCCAATGTCCAATATTGAGAAATATTGGGCATAGTATAGAAAATTGGCTAAGGGGTGTTAGCTAATTTCTATATATACACAAATATGTATAATATAATCCAAGCTTGTTTACGAAATGTACCTGCAATGGAGACCCTAAGATAATAATACACATATTAATTCTCAACCCAACACATTAGGTACTAGGCATCCAAGTGTCAAGCCTAGTACCATAGTACATGACCAATTAAAATGATCATGTTGATTAAGCAGTGTCCAAGGACATAGTGAGGATCGTTGGACAAGGAGTGAACTTTTCAAATGCAACCATAGAAGTTCATGGTTGGGAAAAATCGGCAGCAAAACATGTGCAAGCACATGTGTAACCGGCCGAGGGGGACCACACGACCAAGCCAACCGAATTCGGTTAGGCGGTTAGGGGCAGGCGCGCAAACGGGTCCAGCCAAGTGGGTCCTAGATTCCTAACCAACTCTGGACTCTAACTAACTTAACCAACTAGCTAACTAACCTAGGACAAACGACAATGAACCAACTAAGGGACCCGACAACCTAAGACCTAGTCGGGTGACACCAAACCGTGTAACTAACTAATAGACAACCTAGTACCTTACCTAGGATCGTCCAAAGAGGTTAGTTGTGGTCCTAGTAACTTAAGGGTATTTTAGTAATTTCCCTAGGTCCCTTAATCAATTAATTTAGCAACTTAATAATTAATTTAAAGCCTTGGTCTAGCCGAGACCCTTAGCCAATTTTCAGATTTGGCTAAGTCAAATGCTCTCCTATGTCTAGTCAAATTAGGAGGGTCATATTAGTAATTAGCTAATTAATTTATTAATTAAGTTAATTAGTCTAAAGTTGTTATTCAACATCAGTTCCTATGACCTAAAACTCACGATCATTGACTTAGAAACGCGACTCAAAGGCAGTAAGCAAAAACGTAGAAAGACAAAGGTTCTTTTAGGCGATTTCAAGGTATTCTTCAAGGTCTTCGTGCAAGGTGATCTTCATAGATTCAACTCTACTTAAGGTATGGGTTTTCTCTACTAGAATTCTTTCTCCAAGAGGCTTTTCAAACGTTTTGGATTCAAGAATATCGAAACTAGGGTTGTTCCAAATTACATTGTTGAACGTCCATCTCCCTAGTTATCCCTATTTCCGATTCTAGTAGTATGTATGATGTAATCTCGAACATGTTGTTGGTATGTGGTGCTAAATTATCATTATGTTTAGGATTCTTGATTTGACAATGTCGAATGAGACCTATAAGTTAGATCCATATGATTAGAGTATTATTTACATGAGATAAGAATGTTGTAATGCCTAATTGTGTTCGAGAAGATGAAGTTTGTTATGATTCGTTTATGAAGTTTAGTTTACTGTTAAAAGTTGACTTGCTTGAGATGTGGAGTTCACTAAAGTATATACATGAAGTTAATCGACTTGGCTGATGATAATCTCATGAAAAATAAATGTTGAGTGAAAGTTTGGCTTATGCCAATAAATTGGCTAGCAAAATTATGCCCAAAATATTATTAGAATTGGATAATACTAATTCATACTAATCTTATATGGCCAATGTATTTTAATGACAAAATACATGTTAAGAATTGACTTGACAAGATGTAACTCAATGAATTCATAACCAAGGGTATACCAATCATTGGGAAAAGTCCCAACATACCCTATCAAAATGAACTATGAATATAGTAAGTACATTGAATAAAGTTTATAACGTTCATAAAGAATGGTACAAGTCTATCAAATGACATTGAACAATATAAGGTGAGTAATAACATAACTTAAAGCTTATGAGTTATGAAATTCACCAGAATGGGGTGTTTACACCTAAGATAACTATGTTAAATATACACACATAAGAGGGTGTTAGAAAGTGTGAGACGAGTCTCATTAACACCAAGATGATAATGTAAGGTTAAATTCACATTTCATATAGTAAAAAGAGGGATGTCAAGTTATCCATAAAGTAAGTAAAACTCATAACTAGAAGCAAGCTTCTATAATGTTTGAGTCAACTCTAAAAGTTATGAAGTAAAAAAAATTGAGCAAAGCACCAATAGACTAGCAATGAGCTTGTGCAAGCACATGTAAGTCTGATGAGATGAGGCTCCACCAAGGTGGATAAGAGTCTCCAAATATCTCCTAGTCTTTGAACTATGTTGCCAGCATAGGAACTAGCTAGTGGATTCCACCTAAGAGAGCTAGGTAGATTCAGTTTCACTTTGGCCGGTAAAACCACCCCTTTTCAGTGTGGGGCAGACACTGGATATCATATTTATCTCACATGATATATGTTGGTTAATGCTCAAAGAATGTTTTTTGTTTCACTTTAGACGTGAACCATCTCTTTTCGGTGTGGAGAATACACTAGACTTGGTTTAACTTTAGCCTGTGAACCACCCCTTTTTGGTGTGGGGCAGACACTGGATTTCATGTTAACTCACATGATCTAGGTTCACTTTGATCGGTGAAACACCTCTTTTTGGTGTGAGGAAGACACTGGATTTCATGTCATTTCACATGATCTTAATGTTAAAGACTTCTTTAAGAAAGTAAGAAAGAAAGAAGAAGAGATGTAAGTTCAAAGTGAACTAAGAAAGCAAGAGTTTAAGAATATCAATCATCAATGTTTGATAAGAATGAAGTTTTTAACAAGTAAGGGGCATTGCCAATAATGACTTCTTATATTATGAAAATGATCAAAGCCAAATGAGATTGACTTATAATGACTTCTTATATTATGCAAATGATCATAGCCAAATAAGATTGGCTTAGAATGATTTCTTATATTATGCAAAGAATCAAATAATAGGCATAACCAATAAAGATTGGCTTAATAAGATTTCATGCCCAATTGTAGTTATATCATTTCCTTAGTCCTTTGGATTACCTACTCGATTCATTTTAGGTATGGGACTATAACGAATCATTACACTTGTAAGTAAAACATAGGATCAAAGGAGATCTTTGAACTAGACAACAAAAAGAAGAAAAGACTGAAAAATAATCTAAATATGAGAAAAGGAGCTCTCGGCTTAGAGGGAGCAAAGGTATTTCCATTCGAGTTGTTCTAAAATTATGTTCATGATTCAAAGGTCTTATTTTATTATAGAAAATGATTTGTGTGCTTTGAATGCATTAAAATACGTCATATTCACACCATGAATTACAAATAACGAATTGAGAAAGTCTAGTGACTTCACTTTCCAGAAATGGCATATTGTTATAGGAAGAACTTTCCTTGATCATGCATAGCCCTTATGTGTATGTGTGCATACACCCATACTTAGTACAAATGTGTACTAACCCTATACTATTACTATTTTTATAAGTACAGGTCAGAGATAAAATTGAAGACTCATTGAAGCTGTTTGGATTAGCGATCTCCAGACTTTGGTAGGTCCTCTTGAGTTCGAGGATGCAATATTTATCTTTCTACCTTAGTAATTTAGACATAGCTAGTTGATGTTGTTCCTAGCTTTTAATTTCAGATATTTTATTCAAAACTTTGTATTGAAGCCATTTTGTCAAACTATTACGATATATATTGATTCTTTCATTTGAATTATTTAATAGATTGTAGTTTGTTGTTTAGTTTGAGCTTAATAGTTTATCACTCTTATGCATTATTATATGAAGTTTAAGTATACTTCATTAAGTTTTAAAAACTTCTAAATTTTCCACAAATTTAACTATATGATTATGATGAAAGCTACGAAGAGGCTTGTCTACGACCTCTGAGAGGTGAACGACGCCGGTCGCGATTCGGTTTCCTGAATCCGGGTCGTGACATGGTGGTTGTGTGCATTGACTGGGCAACTTATGGCCCTTGCATGGTCCAACGGACCCTCGATGCCAACGTCCCTCTTCACTTTGCCAAACCTTGGTGGGGGAGCAGTTACGGAACTGTCGACTGGCCGTAAGTGGACTGACGGGGCGTCGATGCCTCCGTCGTCCCAAACTTAGCCTGGTGGAGGAAGTCCTCGGCTGCGCAAGTCTCTGGCCAAGACGACAGATGTGCAGCACGGAGGGGGCCATGTTTGTCCACTAACACACGGACCGTCGATGGGGTCTCGTCTGTGAGGTTAGGTAAGTTTCCTTTCACATTTTAATTAAGTCATTTAATTAGTTAGGGGGTATAGGTAGTTAATTAAGGGATTAAGGGAGGTATAATTAAGTTAGTTAGTCACCTTATAAAGTCCCTAACCTCATTTAATCGAAAGACAACTCTAAAACAAATTGCTCTACCTTCTCTCTACTTTCTCTCTCTATTGGAAGACTCAATTGAAGCTAAGTCTAGGAGATGAATTGGGTGCTGGAAAAGAGTGGATTAATCTTCAATTTCTCATCAAAACATTAAGGTATGGGATGTCTTCACCTTTGAGACTTCGTTCCTCAAAGGGTTCATCCAAATTGATTTCAAAATTTGTGATTTCTAATGGGTTTCATCCAATTCCGAATTGGATGTTATGAATTGAGTTGTTGATGTTTCTTTTAGGTTGATATGAGTTTATTAACATGTATTCTAACTTAATTGGAGTAATTGTTGATTGTCTTGCTTAAATTGAAGAACATGTTCCCAAGTCATTAACCCTAGGTTGTGTTCTAGACTTAGATTGTAAATTGTTCATTCAATTGACTTCCTTAGGGGTTGAATCACTTGTATATAATGTTGATATGCTGTTTATAACCAAATTAGGGTGATGACTAATATTTCATGCTAGTTCTTGATAGGTGATCTAGGGTATGATGAATTGACTAAATCCTAAGCTTTGATCTACCATTGAATTGTGAAGTAGTGACTCTTCTATACCTGTGATTACATTGGTTATTGAATTATGGTTATTTGATGACCTAATTGGTTGAAGTAAGGGTTGATGGTAAGACATTGGTGATGGTGAAATTGTGAAGAATACTTTTGTAAGTCTTGTGACCTTATCCTTTGTTTCAATTATGGTTAATTGTGATTAAGTCATGATGATTGTATTGGAGCACGCCTTGTGTAGGATTATAGGTTGGTATGATGTTGAATTGAAATGTCTTGGTATGGTTGTGAGGTTAATTAAGATGTAATGTAATAAGGGTGATGATGATTGCAAAATGTGCTTTATTTATGAAAGGCTATAAAGTGTTCACCTTACTTATGTGAGTTGTGATGAAAGACTTTTACTCATGCAATTCCTATTGAGCTATTATGATGATGATTATACAAGGGCTAGACCCTATGACCTAAACTAAGTTATGATTGATAAATAAAGATTAAAGACATTTCAATAAGGGACTATTTTAGCACCGAGTGAACTTGACAATGGGAGGTAATGGCTTTTCAATAGAGGAAGTGTTATCCTTTGGTCCTATATGTGATGTTGACTCCCCATTGAGGGATACTCATTTCATTGATTCCCATGAGATGAGGCCCCAATTACCAAGAGGTATGTAGAGGGAATTTCCTATCTCTTAGTTCTTGAACTATGTTGCCCCCATAGGAAGACTAACTAGTGGATCCACCTTGAAAGCTACGTTTATGTTAGGTTTTTACCTTGGCCGGTAGACCACCTTCCATCCTTGTAAGGTTTCATGACACCGGATTCCACATTAGCTCATGTGGTATATGTCGGTTAAGGCAAGTGTTCCCTAAACTAAAATGAAGTAATGAGGTATATGCTAACTAAGGTGACTTGAAAGGTTAGACTTTACTTAGGTAGGACTATGGGACTCTACGTAGGTCTTGCACTAGTTTTCCTTGATAGGAGCTTTAGGAGGTCAATATTATGTATGCAAATGATAATAAAGGTAAATTAATTTATATGATGATTATGATGCTTATGAACATGCAATTGGTCTTTATTGTTAAAGTATGAACTTATGTATGTTGAAGGTTATGTTATGTGAGGTAAGTTACTATTTATGATTCTTATTTGGTTACTTGATTAAGTAAGGTTATGGGGCTTTGCTTGGTCATTGCACTTGTGGCTTTATAAAGGTTATGTTTGGTTGTCTTTCTTTACTATTCACATGATTAATTCTTATCTATGCTTGTAAAGCGATTACTTAATGTTAGGGTCATGTGAGATTATGGGTTCAAGTATGTGATATGCATATGGTTGTTTTGACTTGATTAAGCATGTTAATTGGTTGGTCTAGTTGTTGATTATGCATAAAGACATGAAATGGCATGATTTTAACTAAATGTCCCTTTTTAGCATGTTTGGTTGTTATACGTGCATATGGTCTCATACTTAGTACGTGTGGCGTACTAAACCCATTTTTCTCCCTTTTTCCCAAACACTTTAGGTTCCGGTCGTTGAGGTTTGGTTCGAGGCGATTGAGAAGAAAGCTTGGATACTCTTATCAACCAAGTGGTAGGCCCTCATTTTCTCGAGGATGATGTGGATATTCTACCTAAGGATTGTTTAGCTATTATGATACTTATGTTGACTCTATCTTTCATTTGAAGACAAAGTTGTATAAAGCCTATATGTTGCTTACTTTTATTGTTGTAGGGCTATATCCATGTTGTATTGTAGTTTTAGATGGCTTATGAGATGAGAATGATTTTATGACTCTAATTCTATCTTATATATGCGTATGAAATAAAAGTAGAAGACTAAGTAATCTTCCTATACAAACGGTTCTAGGTATACTCGATATTATACTATTATATGTATGTAGAGGTCTATGTAAACCTCCGATTAGATATAGTTAAAGAGTTTTAATTTTTCCGCATATTTTAGCCAATTAATGTAAGGATAAATGCTAAGACGCTAGTCTTAGTCCTCAAAGAAGACGACGACGACGGTTACGTCTAGGGGGTGCTCCCTCGATATGACAAACTTGGTATCAAAGCATGAGGTTAAATATCCTTGATAATTACGTCTCTCTCAACCACGTCTATGTAGATTCGTACTCATAATTGTGAAGTGCGCCATACTTACGAATAGGAATCTATATGATGCTTAGGAATCTCTCTTTTCTTGGAAATCCAAAGTCGTGCCTCTAGAGTAACTATTATGTGCTTTCGTCTTAACCTTGTATTTTTAGTTATAGGCAATGAATACTCGGAGGAATGCAACTAGGAGGCTTGAGGAGGAGGTTGCTCCTCCCCGTGTTGAAGAAGATCCTCCACTTGAACAGAGGGTTAATGTTGAGCAAGTTCCGGCCAACCCTCCACCCTTGACAGATGGAGAGATAAGGGCTGCCCTTCTTCAAATGGCCCAAGCCATTACTTCTCAAGATCAAGCCGCCACTCTCCAAGCTCAAGCTATGATGGCCCAAGCCAACCGGGAGGTTGCACCTTGAGACAACATGGAAGTCTCTACTATGTCATCTCGTTTGAGGGACTTCACTCGGATGAATCTGCCTACCTTCTATGGTTCTAGGATTGATGAGGACCCTCAAGAGTTCATCGATGAGGTATATAAGGTTCTCTTTACCATGGGGTTGAGTTCAAGTGAGAAGGATGATTTAACCACAAATCAACTCAAGGATGTGGCTCAAACTTGGTATGTTCATTGGAGGGATAATCGGCCTCTTCGTGGTGGACCGGTAACATGGGAGTTTTTCAAAAAGGCATTTCTTGATCAATTCTTCCCTAGAGAGATAAGGGAGGCCAAAGTGGTGGAATTCATCAACCTTCGTCAAGGAGGTATGAGTGTTCTTGAGTATTCTATGAAGTTTACTAAATTGTCGAAATATGCTCCTTCCTTGGTTTCGGATCCTAGGGATGAGATGAGCCGCTTTGTGACGGGAGTATAAGATGATCTACAAGAAGAACGGCATATATCCATGCTTCATGATAATATGAATATCTCTCGGCTTATGGTGCATGGTAGATAAGTTGAGGAAGCTCGGGCTAGGAGAAAGGCAAGAGATGCTAAGAAGACAAGGTCCTTTGAAAGGGATTCTTCCAAGAGTAGGCTTGACATTGAAGATAAGACTAGGTTCAAAAGGAGGTTCTCAAATCAAGTTCCATCCAAGTTCACTAAGACCCGTGAAGATACGGGGACCAAACCGAGAGCTCAAAAGGGTAAGAGTGGTAATTCACCTAATGAGCACATGTGCCAAGTGTGGAAAGGGTCATTTCGATGAGTGTTTGGTTGGAACGGGTAATTGTTTTGGTTGTGGTAAGAGTGGACACAAGGTTCAAGATTGTCCTAACATGAAGGGGCAAAAGAAGAGTGGTCAAGCAAGTGGTTCTAGTGATGCTCCAAGGAAGAACCGCTTCTATGCTCTTCGTACTAGGGGTGAGCAAGAGACCTCTCCCGATGTGGTGACCGGTATGTTGCAAGTCTTTGCCATTGATGTTTAAGCTTTACCTGATCCGGGTGCTACTTTGTCTTTTGTTACTCCTCTTGTAGCTAAAAAGTTTGATACGTTACCCGATATCTTGCATGAGTCTTTCTTAGTGTCTACACCTGTGGGTGAGTTGGTTGTTGCAAAGAGGGAATATAGAAATTGTCCAATCATGTTGCCTAATAGAGATTCTAATGTTGATCTAGTTGAACTAGATATGCTTGATTTTGATATTATTTTGGGTATTGATTGGTTGCATTCTTGTTTTGCCACTATTGATTGTAGGACAAGGGTAGTGAGGTTCAATTTTCGTAATGAACCCGTTGTTGAGTGTAAGGGGGGAAGTTCTATTCCTAAAGGTCGTATTATTTCTTGTTTGAAGGCTGGCAAAATGATCTCTAAGGGCTGCCTATATCATATAGTGAGAGTCCAAGATCTTGACTCCGAAATTCCTCCCATTGAGTCGGTACCCGTAGTTAGTGAATTTCCGGAGGACTTCCCTAATGACCTTCCCGGTATTCCTACCGAATGGGAAATTGATTTTTGTATCAATTTACTACCAGAATCAAACCCCATTTCGATTCCTTCTTATCGAATGGCTCCGGACAAATTGAAGGAGTTGAAGGCACAACTTAAAGATTTGGTAGACAAGGGATTTATAAGGCCTAGCATTTCTCCATGGGGTGCTCCGGTCTTGTTCGTGAAGAAGAAAGATGGGTCTTTGAGAATGTGTATTGATTACCGCCAACTCAACAAAGTCACAATCAAGAACAAGTATCCTCTCCCTCGGATTGATGATTTATTTGATCAACTCCAAGTGGCAAGCTACTTCTCTAAAATTTACTTGAGATCGGGGTATCACCAACTAAGGGTGAGAGGTGAGGATGTACAAAAGATGGCTTTTCGGACTCGTTATGGCCACTATGAGTTTCTTGTTATGTCCTTTGGTCTCACTAATGCTCCGGCGGCGTTCATGGACCTAATGAATAGAGTATTTCAAAGTTACGTAGATTCTTTTGTCATTTTATTCATTGACGACATCATGTATGCTCGTAGAATGAAGGTGATCACATGGGTCACTTGAGGGTGGTATTGCAAACCCTTAAAGAACATCAATTGTTTGCCAAGTATAGCAAATGCAAGTTTTGGTTCAGGTCGGTGGCATTTCTTGGTCACATCATCTCTAGTGAAGGAGTTGAGGTTGATCCAAGGAAAACGAAAGTGGTTAGAAATTGGCCGAGAACATTGACTCCAACCGACATACGGAGTTTCTTCGGTCTTGCGGGTTATTATCGGAAGTTTGTGGATAGTATTGCGTCCATTGCATCTCCCTTGACTACTTTGACCCAAAAGAGTAAGAAGTTTGAGTGGTCTGAAGCATGTGAAAAGATCTTCCAAATGTTGAAAAATAGGCTTACTTCGGCTCTGGTGTTGACTTTTCTGGAAGGTACAAAGGGATTTGTGGTTTATTGTGATGCATCCCGTGTTGGTTTGTGGTGTGTTCTTATGCAACATGGGAAGGTTATTGCCTATGATTCTAGGCGACTTAAGAAGCATGAGAGGAAATATCCCACTCGTGACCTTGAGTTAGCGGTCGTGGTGTTTGCTTTGAAGATTTGGAGGCATTATTTATATGGTGTCCATGTTGATGTGTTCACTGATCATAAAAGTCTCCAATATGTGTTTACCCAAAAGGAGTTGAATCTCTGACAATGAAAGTGGCTTGATTTATTCAAAGACTCTGATATGAGTGTCCTTTATCCAGGCAAGGCGAATGTTGTAGCGGATGCTCTAAGCCATTTGTTTATGGGTAGTGTGTCTCATGTTGATGAAGCCAAAAAGGACCTAGTGAAAGAGGTTCATCGATTGGCTAGGTTGAGTGTAAAATTGAAAGGTTCTCCAAATGGTGGTGTGATAGTCCATCATAACTCCGAATTATCTTTGGTTGTTGAGGTGAAGTCTAAATAACACCTTGATAAACCATTAATGGAGTTGAAAGAATCGGTACTTGGCAAGTTTAATGAGTCCTTCTCCTCAGGGGGGATGGTGTTTTGAGATTTCAAGGGCGGTTGTGTGTTCCTAATGTTGATGATTTGAGGAACCGTATCCTTGAGAAAGCTCATGGGTCCCATTATTCGATTCATCTGGGGTCAAAGAAGATGTATCATGACCTTAGAGAGGTATATTAGTGGGAAGGTTTGAAGAAGGACATAAAGGAGTTTAATGCTAAGTGTCCAAATTGCCAACAAGTGAAAGCCGAGCATCTAAAACCGGCTGGCTTACTACAAGAAATCCAAATTCCTACTTAGAAGTGGGAAGACATCAATATGGATTTTGTGGTAGGTTTGCCTAAAACCCAAAAAGGGTATGACTCCATTTGGGTGGTGGTTGATAGGTTTACCAAGTCCTCTCATTTTATTCCCATCAAGGCTATTTATTCGGTGGAGGATTATGCTAAGATCATCATAGATGAGATTGTGTGTCGCCATGGTATTCCGTTATCCATCATATCGGATAGGGGTGCACAATTAACATCTAGGTTTTGGAGGTCATTTCAAAAGGGTTGGGTACTATGGTGAAGTTGAGTACCGCTTTTCATCCTCAAATGGATGGTCAAGCGGAACATACTATTCAAACCCTTGAGGATATGCTTAGAGCTTGTGTCATTAATTTCAAAGGGAGTTGGGATAAGCACTTGACTTTGGTAGAGTTTGCTTATAATAATAGTTTTCATTCATCCATTTCCATGGCTCCCCATGAAGCCTTGTATGGTAGGAGGTGTAGGTGTCCTATTGTGTGGTTTGAAGTCGGTGAGTTCTCAATTCTTGGTCCCGACTTGATTTACAAGACTTTGGAGAAAGTTCATATAATAAGGAATCGGTTGCAAACGGCCTATAGTCGGCAAAAGTCCTGTTCCGATAATAGGAGAAGGAATCTTGAATTTGAGGAAGGTGACAAAGTGTATTTGAATATTTCTCCTATGAAAGGAGTTGTTAGATTTTGCAAGAAGGGGAAGTTGAGCCCTCATTATGTGGGTCCCTATGAGATCTTGCAAAGGGTAGGCAAGGTAGCCAATGAGTTGAGGTTGCCTTGTCAATTGGATTTGGTTCATCCGGTCTTTCATGTTTCAATGTTTAAGAAGTGTGTGGGTAATCCCGAATCCATTCTCCCTATTGAGGGCCTTGGTGTCATGTATAACCTCTCTTATGAGGAGGTTCCGGTTCAAATTCTTGATAGACAAGTAAAAAGGTTGAGGAACAAAGAGGTTGTATCCGTAAAAGTGTTATGGAGGAACCACTTAGTTAAGGGTGCTACATGGGACGACATGAAGTCCCGATATCTTCATCTTTTTGATGATTGAGGTTATTCATTCTTTTTTAATAGTATAAATGTGATTAGAAATTCAAGTCCTTTGATTTTTGGGTGAAGATATGCAAAAGCTGAATTTTCAAAAATAGGGCAGTGACATTACTGTGAATTGCCAGTGAATTACTTCAAAAATGTGGAATTTTTGTTTTTGGCTTGTTTTGAGTAATGTTATGCATTTTGACATGTTGAGTCTTTATGAAATGTTTTGTATCATGTTGATAAGTTTAATTTGAATCTAGTTGACTCATATTTGTCATGTTGAGCTCAAATGGTTGTTGTGAGAAGGAAGTACCTCATGAAGTGATGTTGAGTCTCATATTTGGTAATTGAAGTTTTGAATTGCCTTGATTGAAATGATATGTGTTGTGTTTTATTGAAATGATGTTGGTTGGGCTGCTAGTCTTGAGTCTATTCCTTCCTTGAAAAGAATTTTAGTGTCATTCGGGGATAATGTTCCTAAGGGGGGGATAATGTAACATTTCGAAAATGTAAGATGTGTCGTTAAGCCTAACATAAGTGTCGGGAAGTCTAGACACTGTTTTTAATGTTAGTTTCGTGAATATAGGTCATTTAGGAAGTTTTGGAACCAAAATGTTCAAGAACGTCATTGACGTCCGAAAGTGGGTTCCAAGAGGTGCTAGTGTACCTTGGCCTTTTTGACTATCTTTTAAGAGTCGGATTTAATGAAATATTTTGGAAAGGTGTGCAACAAGTGTTATAAAGGTTTCATGGTCGAAACTTCTGGGTACAACTCCCCAAGGACCAACCAAGGGCCCTTGAGGAGGACCCTTGTGGGATTGGCAACACTGTCTGGGCAGTGTGCATTGACGGGTTGGCTTACGGTCCGTGGGTGGACCAACAGACTGTTGGTGCCACCGTTGCTCCACGCTTGACCAGGTGGTGGTTTTGTGCATCGCCGGGTCAACCGACGTCCCGTGCATGGACTAACAGACCGTCGATGCCACCGTCCCTCTTCAGTTAGCCAAACCTTGGTGGGGGAGCAGTTACGGAACCGCCGACGGGCCGGAAGTGGACAAATGGGGCATTGGAACCTCAGTTGTCCCACACTTATCCTGGTGGAGGAAGGCCCCGGCTGCGCAAGTCTCTGACCGAGACGACAGATGTGTAGCACGGAGGGGGGCAAGTCCGTCGACCCACAGACGGACTGTCGACGGGGTCTCGTCTGTGAGGTCATGTACATTTCCTTTCACGTTTTAATTAAATCATTTAATTAGTTAGGGGGTTTAGGTAGTTAATTAAGGGATTAAGGGAGGTCTAATTAATTTAGTTAGTCACCCTATAAAGTCCCTAACCTCATTTAATCTAAAGACAACTCTAAAACAAATTGCTCTACCTTCTCTCTACTTTCTCTCTCTATTAGAAGATTCCATTGAAGCTAAGTCTACGAGGTGAATTGGGGGATGTAAAAGGGTAGATTCATCTTCAATTTCTCATCAAAACATTAAGATATGGGATCTCTTCACCTTTGAGACCTCTTTCCTCAAAGGATTCATCTAAATTGATTTCAAAATTTGTGATTTCTAATGGGTTTCATCCAATTCCGAATTTGATGTTATGAATTGATTTGTTGATATTTCTTTTATGTTGATATGAGTTGATCAACATGTATTCTAACTTAATTGGAGTAATTGTTGATGGTCTTGCTTAAATTGAAGAACCCAAGTCCTTAACCCTAGGTTGTGTTCTTGACTTAGATTGTAAAGTGTTCATTCAATTAACTTGCTTAGGGGTTGAATCACTTGTATATGATGTTGATATGCTGTTTATAAACAAATTAGGGTGATTATTAGACTTTCATGCTAGTTCTTGATAGGTGATCTAGGGTATGATGAATTGACTAAATCCTAAGCTTTGATCTACCATTGAATTGTGAAGTAGTGACTCTTCTATACTTGTGATTACATTGGTTATTAAATTATGGTGATTTTATGACGTAATTGGGTTGAAGTAAGGGTTTATGGTAAGACCTTGGTGATGGTGAAATTGTGAAGAAGACTTGGTAAGTCTTGTGACCTTATCCTTTGTTTAAATTATGGTTAACTGTGATTAAGTCATGATGATTGTATTGGAGCACTCCCTGTGTAGGATTATAGGTTGGTATGATGTTGAATTGAAATGTCTCTGTATGGTTGTGAGGTTGATTAAGATATAAAGTAATAAGGGTGATTATTATTGCCAAATGTGTTTTATTTATGAAAGGCTATAAAGTGTTAACCTTACTTATGTGAGTTGTGATGAAAGACTTTTACTCATGCAATTCCTATTGAGCTATTATGATGATGATTATACAAGGGCTAGACCCTATGACCTAAACTAAGTTATGATTGATAAATAAAGATTAAAGACATTTCAATAAGGGACTATTTTAGCACCGAGTGAACTTGACAATGAGAGGTAATGGCTTTTCAATAGAGGAAGTGTTATCCTTTGGTCCTATATGTGATGTTGACTCCCCATTGAGGGATACTCATTTCATTGATTCCCATGAGATGAGGCCCCAATTACCAAGAGGTATGTAGAGGGAATTTCCTATCTCTTAGTTCTTGAACTATGTTTCCCCCATAGGAAGACTAACTAGTGGATCCACCTTGAAAGCTACGTTTATGTTAGGTTTTTACCTTGGCCGGTAGACCACCTTCCATCCTTGTAAGGTTTCGTGACACCGGATTCCACATTAGCTCATGTGGTATATGTCGGTTAAGGCAAGTGTTCCCTAAACTAAAATGAAGTAATGAGGTATATGCTAACTAAGGTGACTTGAAAGGTTAGACTTAACTTAGGTAGGACTATGGGACTCTACGTAGGTCTTGCACTAGTTTTCCTTGATAGGAGCTTTAGGAGGTCAATATTATGTATGCAAATGATAATAAAGGTAAATTAATTTATATGATGATTATGATGCTTATGAACATGCAATTGGTCTTTATTGTTAAAGTATGAACTTATGTATGTTGAAGGTTATGTTATGTGAAGTAAGTTACTATTTATGATTCTTATTTGGTTACTTGATTAAGTAAGGTTATGGGGCTTTGCTTGGTCATTGCACTTGTGGCTTTATAAAGGTTATGTTTGGTTGTCTTTCTTTACTATTCACATGATTAATTCTTATCTATGCTTGTAAAGCGATTACTTAATGTTAGGGTCATGTGAGATTATGGGTTCAAGTATGTGATATGCATATGGTTGTTTTGACTTGATTAAGCATGTTAATTGGTTGGTCTAGTTGTTGATTATGCATAAAGACATGAAATGGCATGATTTTAACTAAATGTCCCTTTTTAGCATGTTTGGTTGTTATACGTGCATATGGTCTCATACTTAGTACGTGTGGCGTACTAAACCCATTTTTCTCCCTTTTTCCCAAACACTTTAGGTTCCGGTCGTTGAGGTTTGGTTCGAGGCGATTGAGAAGAAAGCTTGGATACTCTTATCAACCAAGTGGTAGGCCCTCATTTTCTCGAGGATGATGTCGATATTCTACCTAAGGATTGTTTAGCTATTATGATACTTATGTTGACTCTATCTTTCATTTGAAGACAAAGTTGTATAAAGCCTATATGTTGCTTACTTTTATTGTTGTAGGGCTATATCCATGTTGTATTGTAGTTTTAGATGGCTTATGAGATGAGAATGATTTTATGACTCTAATTCTATCTTATATATGCGTATGAAATAAAAGTAGAAGACTAAGTAATCTTCCTATACAAACGGTTCTAGGTATACTCGATATTATACTATTATATGTATGTAGAGGTCTATGTAAAGCTCCGATTAGATATAGTTAAAGAGTTTTAATTTTTCCGCATATTTTAGCCAATTAATGTAAGGATAAATGCTAAGACGCTAGTCTTAGTCCTCAAAGAAGACGACGACGACGGTTACGTCTAGGGGGTGCTCCCTCGATATGACAAACTTGGTATCAAAGCATGAGGTTAAATATCCTTGATAATTACGTCTCTCTCAACCACGTCTATGTAGATTCGTACTCATAATTGTGAAGCGCGCCACACTTACGAATAGGAATCTATATGATGCTTAGGAATCTCTCTTTTCTTGGAAATCCAAAGTCGTGCCTCTAGAGTAACTATTATGTGCTTTCGTCTTAACCTTGTATTTTTAGTTATAGGCAATGAATACTCGGAGGAATGCAACTAGGAGGCTTGAGGAGTAGGTTGCTCCTCCCCGTGTTGAAGAAGATCCTCCACTTGAACAGAGGGTTAATATTGAGCAAGTTCCGGCCAACCCTCCACCCTTGACAGATGGAGAGATAAGGGCTGCCCTTCTTCAAATGGCCCAAGCCATTACTTCTCAAGATCAATCCGCCACTCTCCAAGCTCAAGCTATGATGGCCCAAGACAACCGGGAGGTTGCACCTTGAGACAACATGGAAGTCTCTACTATGTCATCTCGTTTGAGGGACTTCACTCGGATGAATCTGCCTACCTTCTATGGTTCTAGGATTGATGAGGACCCTCAAGAGTTCATCGATGAGGTATATAAGGTTCTCTTTACCATGGGGTTGAGTTCAAGTGAGAAGGATGATTTAACCACAAATCAACTCAAGGATGTGGCTCAAACTTGGTATGTTCATTGGAGGGATAATCGGCCTCTTCGTGGTGGACCGGTAACATGGGAGTTTTTCAAAAAGGCATTTCTTGATCAATTCTTCCCTAGAGAGATAAGGGAGGCCAAAGTGGTGGAATTCATCAACCTTCGTCAAGGAGGTATGAGTGTTCTTGAGTATTCTATGAAGTTTACTAAATTGTCGAAATATGCTCCTTCCTTGGTTTCGGATCCTAGGGATGAGATGAGCCGCTTTGTGACGGGAGTATAAGATGATCTACAAGAAGAACGACATATATCCATGCTTCATGATAATATGAATATCTCTCGGCTTATGGTGCATGGTAGATAAGTTGAGGAAGCTCGGGCTAGGAGAAAGGCAAGAGATGCTAAGAAGACAAGGTCCTTTGAAAGGGATTCTTCCAAGAGTAGGCTTGACATTGAAGATAAGACTAGGTTCAAAAGGAGGTTCTCAAATCAAGTTCCATCCAAGTTCACTAAGACCCGTGAAGATACGGGGACCAAACCGAGAGCTCAAAAGGGTAAGAGTGGTAATTCACCTAATGAGCACATGTGCCAAGTGTGGAAAGGGTCATTTCGATGAGTGTTTGGTTGGAACGGGTAATTGTTTTGGTTGTGGTAAGAGTGGACACAAGGTTCAAGATTGTCCTAACATGAAGGGGCAAAAGAAGAGTGGTCAAGCAAGTGGTTCTAGTGATGCTCCAAGGAAGAACCGCTTCTATGCTCTTCGTACTAGGGGTGAGCAAGAGACCTCTCCCGATGTGGTGACCGGTATGTTGCAAGTCTTTGCCATTGATGTTTAAGCTTTACCTGATCCGGGTGCTACTTTGTCTTTTGTTACTCCTCTTGTAGCTAAAAAGTTTGATACTTTACCCGATATCTTGCATGAGTCTTTCTTAGTGTCTACACCTGTGGGTGAGTTGGTTGTTGCAAAGAGGGAATATAGAAATTGTCCAATCATGTTGCCTAATAGAGATTCTAATGTTGATCTAGTTGAACTAGATATGCTTGATTTTGATATTATTTTGGGTATTGATTGGTTGCATTCTTGTTTTGCCACTATTGATTGTAGGACAAGGGTAGTGAGGTTCAATTTTCGTAATGAACCCGTTGTTGAGTGTAAGGGGGGAAGTTCTATTCCTAAAGGTCGTATTATTTCTTGTTTGAAGGCTGGCAAAATGATCTCTAAGGGCTGCCTATATCATATAGTGAGAGTCCAAGATCTTGACTCCGAAATTCCTCCCATTGAGTCGGTACCCGTAGTTAGTGAATTTCCGGAGGACTTCCCTAATGACCTTCCCGGTATTCCTCCCGAATGGGAAATTGATTTTTGTATCAATTTACTACCAGAATCAAACCCCATTTCGATTCCTTCTTATCGAATGGCTCCGGACAAATTGAAGGAGTTGAAGGCACAACTTAAAGATTTGGTAGACAAGGGATTTATAAGGCCTAGCATTTCTCCATGGGGTGCTCCGGTCTTGTTCGTGAAGAAGAAAGATGGGTCCTTGAGAATGTGTATTGATTACCGCCAACTCAACAAAGTCACAATCAAGAACAAGTATCCTCTCCCTCGGATTGATGATTTATTTGATCAACTCCAAGTGGCAAGCTACTTCTCTAAAATTTACTTGAGATCGGGGTATCACCAACTAAGGGTGAGAGGTGAGGATGTACAAAAGATGGCTTTTCGGACTCGTTATGGCCACTATGAGTTTCTTGTTATGTCCTTTGGTCTCACTAATGCTCCGGCGGCGTTCATGGACCTAATGAATAGAGTATTTCAAAGTTACGTAGATTCTTTTGTCATTTTGTTCATTGACGACATCATGTATGCTCGTAGAATGAAGGTGATCACATGGGTCACTTGAGGGTGGTATTGCAAACCCTTAAAGAACATCAATTGTTTGCCAAGTATAGCAAATGCAAGTTTTGGTTCAGGTCGGTGGCATTTCTTGGTCACATCATCTCTAGTGAAGGAGTTGAGGTTGATCCAAGGAAAACGAAAGTGGTTAGAAATTGGCCGAGAACATTGACTCCAACCGACATACGGAGTTTCTTCGGTCTTGCGGGTTATTATCGGAAGTTTGTGGATAGTATTGCGTCCATTGCATCTCCCTTGACTACTTTGACCCAAAAGAGTAAGAAGTTTGAGTGGTCTGAAGCATGTGAAAAGATCTTCCAAATGTTGAAAAATAGGCTTACTTCGGCTCTGGTGTTGACTTTTCTGGAAGGTACAAAGGGATTTGTGGTTTATTGTGATGCATCCCGTGTTGGTTTGTGGTGTGTTCTTATGCAACATGGGAAGGTTATTGCCTATGATTCTAGGCGACTTAAGAAGCATGAGAGGAAATATCCCACTCGTGACCTTGAGTTAGCGGTCGTGGTGTTTGCTTTGAAGATTTGGAGGCATTATTTATATGGTGTCCATGTTGATGTGTTCACTGATCATAAAAGTCTCCAATATGTGTTTACCCAAAAGGAGTTGAATCTCTGACAATGAAAGTGGCTTGATTTATTCAAAGACTCTGATATGAGTGTCCTTTATCCAGGCAAGGCGAATGTTGTAGCGGATGCTCTAAGCCATTTGTTTATGTGTAGTGTGTCTCATGTTGATGAAGCCAAAAAGGACCTAGTGAAAGAGGTTCATCGATTGGCTAGGTTGAGTGTAAGATTGAAAGGTTCTCCAAATGGTGGTGTGATAGTCCATCATAACTCCGAATTATCTTTGGTTGTTGAGGTGAAGTCTAAATAACACCTTGATAAACCATTAATGGAGTTGAAAGAATCGGTACTTGGCAAGTTTAATGAGTCCTTCTCCTCAGGGGGGATGGTGTTTTGAGATTTCAAGGGCGGTTGTGTGTTCCTAATGTTGATGATTTGAGGAACCGTATCCTTGAGAAAGCTCATGGGTCCCATTATTCGATTCATCTGGGGTCAAAGAAGATGTATCATGACCTTAGAGAGGTATATTAGTGGGAAGGTTTGAAGAAGGACATAAAGGAGTTTAATGCTAAGTGTCCAAATTGCCAACAAGTGAAAGCCGAGCATCTAAAACCGGCTGGCTTACTACAAGAAATCCAAATTCCTACTTAGAAGTGGGAAGACATCAATATGGATTTTGTGGTAGGTTTGCCTAAAACACAAAAAGGGTATGACTCCATTTGGGTGGTGGTTGATAGGTTTACCAAGTCCTCTCATTTTATTCCCATCAAGGCTATTTATTCGGTGGAGGATTATGCTAAGATCATCATAGATGAGATTGTGTGTCGCCATGGTATTCCGTTATCCATCATATCGGATAGGGGTGCACAATTAACATCTAGGTTTTGGAGGTCATTTCAAAAGGGTTGGGTACTATGGTGAAGTTGAGTACCGCTTTTCATCCTCAAATGGATGGTCAAGCGGAACATACTATTCAAACCCTTGAGGATATGCTTAGAGCTTGTGTCATTAATTTCAAAGGGAGTTGGGATAAGCACTTGACTTTGGTAGAGTTTGCTTATAATAATAGTTTTCATTCATCCATTTCCATGGCTCCCCATGAAGCCTTGTATGGTAGGAGGTGTAGGTGTCCTATTGTGTGGTTTGAAGTCGGTGAGTTCTCAATTCTTGGTCCCGACTTGATTTACAAGACTTTGGAGAAAGTTCATATAATAAGGAATCGGTTGCAAACGGCCTATAGTCGGCAAAAGTCCTGTTCCGATAATAGGAGAAGGAATCTTGAATTTGAGGAAGGTGACAAAGTGTATTTGAATATTTCTCCTATGAAAGGAGTTGTTAGATTTTGCAAGAAGGGGAAGTTGAGCCCTCATTATGTGGGTCCCTATGAGATCTTGCAAAGGGTAGGCAAGGTAGCCAATGAGTTGAGGTTGCCTTGTCAATTGGATTTGGTTCATCCGGTCTTTCATGTTTCAATGTTTAAGAAGTGTGTGGGTAATCCCGAATCCATTCTCCCTATTGAGGGCCTTGGTGTCATGTATAACCTCTCTTATGAGGAGGTTCCGGTTCAAATTCTTGATAGACAAGTAAAAAGGTTGAGGAACAAAGAGGTTGTATCCGTAAAAGTGTTATGGAGGAACCACTTAGTTAAGGGTGCTACATGGGACGACATGAAGTCCCGATATCTTCATCTTTTTGATGATTGAGGTTATTCATTCTTTTTTAATAGTATAAATGTGATTAGAAATTCAAGTCCTTTGATTTTTGGGTGAAGATATGCAAAAGCTGAATTTTCAAAAATAGGGCAGTGACATTACTGTGAATTGCCAGTGAATTACTTCAAAAATGTGGAATTTTTGTTTTTGGCTTGTTTTGAGTAATGTTATGCATTTTGACATGTTGAGTCTTTATGAAATGTTTTGTATCATGTTGATAAGTTTAATTTGAATCTAGTTGACTCATATTTGTCATGTTGAGCTCAAATGGTTGTTGTGAGAAGGAAGTACCTCATGAAGTGATGTTGAGTCTCATATTTGGTAATTGAAGTTTTGAATTGCCTTGATTGAAATGATATGTGTTGTGTTTTATTGAAATGATGTTGGTTGGGCTGCTAGTCTTGAGTCTATTCCTTCCTTGAAAAGAATTTTAGTGTCATTCGGGGATAATGTTCCTAAGGGGGGGATAATGTAACATTTCGAAAATGTAAGATGTGTCGTTAAGCCTAACATAAGTGTCGGGAAGTCTAGACACTGTTTTTAATGTTAGTTTCGTGAATATAGGTCATTTAGGAAGTTTTGGAACCAAAATGTTCAAGAACGTCATTGACGTCCGAAAGTGGGTTCCAAGAGTTGCTAGTGTACCTTGGCCTTTTTGACTATCTTTTAAGAGTCGGATTTAATGAAATATTTTGGAAAGGTGTGCAACAAGTGTTATAAAGGTTTCATGGTCGAAACTTCTGGGTACAACTCCCCAAGGACCAACCAAGGGCCCTTGAGGAGGACCCTTGTGGGATTGGCAACACTGTCTGGGCAGTGTGCATTGACGGGTTGGCTTACGGTCCGTGGGTGGACCAACAGACTGTTGGTGCCACCGTTGCTCCACGCTTGACCAGGTGGTGGTTTTGTGCATCGCCGGGTCAACCGACGTCCCGTGCATGGACTAACAGACCGTCGATGCCACCGTCCCTCTTCAGTTAGCCAAACCTTGGTGGGGGAGCAGTTACGGAACCGCCGACGGGCCGGAAGTGGACAAATGGGGCATTGGAACCTCAGTTGTCCCACACTTATCCTGGTGGAGGAAGGCCCCGGCTGCACAAGTCTCTGACCGAGACGACAGATGTGTAGCACGGAGGGGGGCAAGTCCGTCGACCCACAGACGGATTGTCGACGGGGTCTCGTCTGTGAGGTCATGTACATTTCCTTTCACGTTTTAATTAAATCATTTAATTAGTTAGGGGGTTTAGGTAGTTAATTAAGGGATTAAGGGAGGTCTAATTAATTTAGTTAGTCACCCTATAAAGTCCCTAACCTCATTTAATCTAAAGACAACTCTAAAACAAATTGCTCTACCTTCTCTCTACTTTCTCTCTCTATTAGAAGATTCCATTGAAGCTAAGTCTACGAGGTGAATTGGGGGATGTAAAAGGGTAGATTCATCTTCAATTTCTCATCAAAACATTAAGATATGGGATCTCTTCACCTTTGAGACCTCTTTCCTCAAAGGATTCATCTAAATTGATTTCAAAATTTGTGATTTCTAATGGGTTTCATCCAATTCCGAATTTGATGTTATGAATTGATTTGTTGATATTTCTTTTATGTTGATATGAGTTGATCAACATGTATTCTAACTTAATTGGAGTAATTGTTGATGGTCTTGCTTAAATTGAAGAACCCAAGTCCTTAACCCTAGGTTGTGTTCTTGACTTAGATTGTAAAGTGTTCATTCAATTAACTTGCTTAGGGGTTGAATCACTTGTATATGATGTTGATATGCTGTTTATAAACAAATTAGGGTGATTATTAGACTTTCATGCTAGTTCTTGATAGGTGATCTAGGGTATGATGAATTGACTAAATCCTAAGCTTTGATCTACCATTGAATTGTGAAGTAGTGACTCTTCTATACTTGTGATTACATTGGTTATTAAATTATGGTGATTTTATGACGTAATTGGGTTGAAGTAAGGGTTTATGGTAAGACCTTGGTGATGGTGAAATTGTGAAGAAGACTTGGTAAGTCTTGTGACCTTATCCTTTGTTTAAATTATGGTTAACTGTGATTAAGTCATGATGATTGTATTGGAGCACTCCCTGTGTAGGATTATAGGTTGGTATGATGTTGAATTGAAATGTCTCTGTATGGTTGTGAGGTTGATTAAGATATAAAGTAATAAGGGTGATTATTATTGCCAAATGTGTTTTATTTATGAAAGGCTATAAAGTGTTAACCTTACTTATGTGAGTTGTGATGAAAGGCTTTTACTCATGCAATTCCTATTGAGCTATTATAATGATGATTATACAAGGTCTAGACCCTATGACCTAAACTAAGTTATGATTGATAAATAAAGATTAAAGATATTTCAATAAGGGACTAGCTTAGGACCGAGTGAACTTGACAATGGGAGGTAATGGCTTTCCAATAGAGGAAATGTTATCCTTTGGTCCTATATGTGATGTTGACTCCCCATTGAGGGATACTCATTTCATTGATTCCCATGAAATGAGGCCCCAATTACCAAGAGGTATGTAGAGGGAATTTCCTATCTCTTAGTTCTTGAACTATGTTGCCTCCATAGGAAGACTAGCTAGTGGATCCACCTAGAAAGCTACGTTTATGTTAGGTTTTACCTTAGCCGGTAGACCACATTCCATCGGTGTAAGGTTTCGTGACACCGGATTCCACATTAGCTCATGTGTTCTATGTCGGTTAAGGCAAGTGTTCCCTAAACTAAAATTAAATAATGAGGTATAGGCTAACTAAGGTGACTTGAAAGGTTAGAGTTAACTTAGGTAGGGATATGGGAATCTACCTAGGTCTTGCACTAGTTTGCCTTGATAGGAGTTTTAGGAGGTCAATATTATGTATGTAAATGATAATAAAGGTAAATGACTTTATATGATGCTTATGAACATGCAATTGGTCTTTATAGTTAAAGTATGAACTTATGTATGTTGAAGGTTATGTTATGTGAAGTAAGTTACTATTTATGATTCTTATTTGGTTACTTGATTAAGTAGGGTTATGGGGCTTTGCTTGGTCATTGCACTTGTGGCTTTATAAGAGTGTTATTTGGTTGTCTTGCTTTACTATTCACATGATTAATTCTTATATATCCTTGTAATGCGATTAAATGATGTTAGGGTTAAGTGAGATTATGGGTTCAAGTATGTGATATGCATATGGTTGTTTTGACTTGATTAAGCATGTTAATTGGTTGGTCTAGTTGTTGATTATCCATAAAGACATGAAATGACATGATTTTAACTAAATGTGCCTTTTTAGCATGTTTGGTTGTTATATGTGAATATGGTCTCATACTTAGTACATGTGGAGTACTAACCCAATTTTTCTCCCTTTTTCCCAAACACTTTAGGTTCCAGTCGTTGAGGTTTGGTTCGAGGCGATTGAGAAGAAATCTTGGATACTCTTATCATCCAAGTGCTAGGTCCTCATTTTCCCGATGATGATGTCTATATTCTACCTACGGATTGTTTAGCTATTATGACGCTTATGTTGACTCTATCTTTATTTGAAGACAAAGTTGTATAAAGCTTATATGTGGCTTACTTTTATTGTTGTAGGGCTATGCCCATGTTGTATTGTCGTTTTAGATGGCTTATGAGATGAGACGGATTTTATGACTATAATTTTATCTTATATATGTGTATGAAATAAAAGTAGAAGACTAAATAATCTTCCTATACGAACGGGTCTATGTATACTCGATATTATACTATTATGTGTATGTAGAGGTCTATGTACACCTCCGATTAGATATAGTTAAAAAGATTAAATTTTTCCGCATATTTTAGCCAATGAACGTTATGATGAATGCTTAAGAGGCTAGTCTTAGTCCTCAAAGAGGACGACGTCTCCGGTTACGTCTAGGTGGTGCTCCCCAGATGTAACACCGACATAGACCATGTGAGCTACTTGGAATCCGATATTCTAGTCCCACATCGAAAATAGAGGGTACTGATTTCCAAGGTAGGACCTTCATACAAAATAGCTATTCTAGTAGATCCACATAGCTAAAACCTATTGTGGCACGTAGTTATGGAAGAAGGAGATTGCTTCTAGAAAACTTGACTTGCTAACATAGAGGTTTCCATTTCATGAGACAACATCTATGTTGGGAACCCAAATTTGCAAACGTGAAGGTTCTCTTTGTGGGAAGACGGACTTAATAACGTGAAGCTCCCACTCTCATTTGTCATGTTCACTCGGTGCTAAGCTTAAACTCCTTTTGTAAATATATTTAAGCCTTTAGTACATTAATTCATATAGATTAGGCCTTAGGGGCTTACTCCCTCATATATCATATAGCTCAAAAGTATCTAGGGTGAGAATTCTACATTCACAATAGATTCTACCTTATGTGGGAATGTCCTTTCACATAATCATATCATATTCATACCATAGTCTAGTTTAGAGTACAATTGACTAATACCTTTCGAGAGACTCACATATTCATTAGACTACCATTAACATACTTAATTCATACATGCAAATGTGTGTGTACATATATGTGAGATCTACCTTCACATTAACACCTTTGGGCAAACATGCTCATAGCTTCATTAATCATATACTTTAGATGCATAGAAATAGGTAATGATGCATAGGAGAACTATCATTTCCTTAGTCATCATGAATCTACCCTAATCATAGATATGCATGAAGGTTGTGTGTGTACATTGGTCAACATGATCACATAATGGCTATCATATAGTATTGAGGAAGCCACCCTCCAAAGATCACTACACATGTACAAAATTCTTCAAGTCTTGAGTCAAACACATCTAGAGTATTAAAGACTATTGAATACACACACTCACATTACATCCTAGGAGGCTAGTACGTATTCAACAATAAAATAGAATACCCCTAGCATACTTTGATTACACATTCATACAGGGTTCATACAAGTAGGGGTCATGCTACAAGGATTTTCATCATCATTAGCCATATAAACCACACCTAACCCTAACATGATCATCACACATATACATATAACATCATTCCCCACACCTAGGTCATACTACTAGTTTTGAGGGCTATTCATATGCTTCACATAACATCAATTAACTTAGAAAATGCTATTAGGATCAAGGCTAAATCCTTCAACTTCCTAACATACAAATCATCATATCAATTCATCTTGCATCTAATGGCTTCAAGGCCATGATCACAATACATAAACATGTACAAGAATGTAAACACCGCCACCGTAACTGAACCCTACCAATCAACACAATTCAATATACATTCTAAGCTCATTAGAGGAAATAAATCAACTTACCAATGTCCAAGATAATGATCATCTTTGATCATTCCCCCACAATTCATATTCAATTGATATAGATAGTAATAGCAATAAGCAGTTCAATAATATCTAATCAAAATTCTATAAACATGAAATCAAGATTACAAGACCCACATTATAGGCTAATTTGAGAAATCAGGAGTATCATGGGTTGTTCATAAAATTGGATACAAATTCATCATAAAATCCGTAGATAAACATATATTCATTATTAGAATGCTTTTCAAATCAATTTGAGAATGAACCATAGGTAGATTGAAATATAGAATTTTTGACTTAGAATCATGTTTTGAAAACCTTTGAAAGGACTCCATAGATGAATGGTTATCTTGGTATGAAGGATCACCATACCTTATACATTAAAAATCCCATGAAAATCTGAGAATAAAACTCCACGAATCCAACTCCATAGCTTGTTCTTGAGCTTGGTCTTCAATGGAGGTTTTGGTGTTTTGGAAGAGAAAAGAACTTCGGGAATTTGCTTTATTAATGGGTATTGGGGTTTTGGCTTGCGAGAGGGGTTAAAAAGGTCCTAAAATCAGTTAATAAACGTACCCTAAGTTACCAAAACACAACCACATGAATTGGAACTTTTAGACGTGTCGAATTGACTTAAAAACGACGCAACCGAATCTGGTAGTGGGCTGCGCGTCCGGGGGCAACCTCCCAATTCTACCCCAAATAATTATTGTAACAGTGAGTTGTGTTCTAGGCTCGTGTCGCACAGGGCAAGTCCAAATCTTGGCCTGCTCGCTGCCTCGGGCAGCCTTTTGTCCAAGGTTTGGGTCCCCCTTAGGGGGCCTTCGAATGGTCCCCGGGGAGTCGTACATGGACGTTTTGATCCATAACATGTCTATTAAGGTACTAGGGTCAACTACACTGCTTCTCAACTCCAAACAACACGTAAAAATAAGGCAAACATACAAGGACTGGCTAGCACGTCTAAAAACAAACTTTCGAACGTCTTGGACGTTCTTGGACGTTTGACCTCCAAATGACTTCAAATTAATTATTCAAGCCATAAAACAATTTATTAAGATTTTATTAATGTTTTTAGTTCACATTTGAGGCTCTCAATACCTTAGTATATTTTGAGGGTTGTTACAACAATAGTGACTTGACACCCTTGAGTACCTTGAAGAACTTGCTCAACTTGAGGAGGAATCTCTAGAGGACATCCCTCTAGTATTCATCTTCCTAAAAACAATAATAAAAGCATTAAGAAATACACTCATAACTTTTAATCTAAGGCACGACACAAGAGTAGAGAAAGAAGGGAAACTCTATCGTCCTATAGCATCTCGCTCATATATGTGTCGCGACTCACACCGATGAACGGGACTCTATTAGACGTGTATTGATGATATTTTTTGATTCCTAAGATATTTTTCATAACCTACACTCTGATACCAATTTTTTCACATCTCGATAGTACATCCTAGAAGATATGGCACTCTCGGAGTGCAATATGGCGTACTTGACCTCTCGGAGGTCTTGTACAAGCCCTTGACATCATTTATTGCATAACATGTATGAAAAGTAGTGCGAAATTAAAACTTTTCACATGAAATATCTTAAAACATATTTCATATAAATCCATAGGAAAATACAAAGTCTCAACATATTCCAATCTTAGACTGAAGAATATTTTGGACACGACCCATACAATACGAAATATAGAATTACATAGTCTATTACAATACTTAAATAAAATAAATTTAAAGATTGTTATGCCCTCTAGTCAAGTGAGAACATACTTAGACTTTGCTTGAACGATAACTAGATTCCAACATTGCTCAAAGATACCTCTCACCTGCTAAACATACCTTCAGAGGAAGACAAAAAGTATGGAATTAGTACAATGCATGTACTAAGTATGAATTAATGCATAAAATCATGAGAAACGAACACTTATGAGAAATATGCTCTTTTTTATTAAAACATCACATTAAAAGTAAAAGAACCACATTTAAGCACCAAACATCTCATTTAGAACACAATATAAGTCATAAGCAATTTGTACCAATTATAAGACCTTACAGTAACATTACAATGAACTTCACATTAACCTCACTGTAACTTCAAGTAAAACTCACACATTACAATATAGCATCAATAACACCTACAAAGCACCTACACATGAGATCCTCCTACCAAAGGTGATTCTAAGGCTCACTTGAGTGAGTTATGAAGCGACCGCCAATACAATCCCTTCACACACACCTAAGAGATCCTTTAGAGTACCTAGGATAAGATCATTCTCACTACACACCATAACATATATAATATGACATACTCCGGCCCAAAGGTTATCAAAAGACTTACTTAAGTAATTCAAGAAGAGAACTCCCATACACCCTCTCCAAGACTACCTAAATAATCCCTAAGACTACCTAAGTTTGGATCATGTCTACTTTATCAATCTACTTCCCTATCTAGAGTCGTTCTTAAGACTTCCCTAGGTAAAACATGAAGAGACCATCATTTATGCCCCCTTCATACCTTAACTAGGCAACCCGTAAACTACTCTATATAAGTGCTTATTCATTTACATGCTTCCTAACTTAAGTCATAATCTTCACTAGTTCACTTAAGATATATTAAACACATAAGGACGTTCAAGTAATGGTCTTGGAGAAGACCTAGGTACTCACTCACTAACATCTTCAAAGCCTAATCGTCCAATGTCTAGACATCGCCCCATACCACCACCTAAACTTCATAGAACTTCTTCAACACTAGTGGGTATGATGAGAATAGGCAATAATCGACATAGACCATTGTAACGACGCATGGAAACCGGAGTTAACCCTACTCCGATAAAGGGTGTTCAACTTGCCAATGGTAGAACTACGACACAACCCATACAGGAACATTTAAAGAATATGAAGGGTTTCTTTTCTCTAATGTCATCTTTATTTAGAGAAGCTTACCAAACAATACTCACTATGTGATAGGCTTTGTTCTCATAGAGTATTTCAATAAAGGAGTACATGAAGAGGTTCCATATATAGTTCATAACCCAATCACATTACACCTTACCAAAGAGGGTCCACTAAGGCTACCTACAATGGTCAAGAGGATAGCTCAATGACTTCCCTAAGGATAATTTCATGTCGTTCCAGCAAACAAACCTTAAGTCCACCATTCACACAAGAAGGATACAATTACGACTTTCAACTTCAAAGATATCATAACCTTACATCTAGGATGAATGTTTCATATAAAGGACCTTCTTTGATATGTTCAATGTCACATGTCAATCACACATACAAGACTAAGGATCTTTATCATACTAAGTCAAGAAATCATATTCACATTGTACATGTATCAATTAAGGGACACATGTCTACCAAAATAAGACACACACATACACTTCACCATACCATACACTTAGCATACTATTCTAGAACACATAGAGACAACCAAGTCAACTATAGGTCACCCTATACATTACAATAAAACCATCAATATAGCCATCATAAGACTCATATAACAAATTAGGAAGAATCATGCATCAACCCTAAGACTACACACATAAGGACATAGTCATAGTCTAACATGATGTCAATAGAAGAAAACATACATTCACCTTACTCACATGTAGATAGATATGACCATACATCACATTATTGAACTACACAACCTATCACAATATAACAAGCAATACCGACAAGGCTGTGTTCATCATAGTTCATCAAGTAACGCCAACGAGGACACATAATTCACAAGTAAAGCATATAGCACCGCCACCATAGTGGACCATACCAATCATAAACATAATTCAAGACCTAAATTACATAATATATAGAAAGTTATGGCAGCATACCACCAATTCACTCACACCACTTGAATCTATAGCCAAATCATCCAACACAATACCCAATGGCCATTACCCATGGCCATGATCACAAATTCAATTCAATACTTACAATAGACAATGAATCAAATATCATACAACATGGATTTATGAATTTAGGACATCATACTAACAATTCTAACATTATTATATCATTATTCAATACCCCTAATCAAACTACATAAGAATTCAATAGCATTATGACATAATCAAGTCACCCACAAAGAAGTAAAAAACTAGGGTTCATGAATTACATGGGTTCATAGAGTAATTAGGTTAAAATCGTCTAATTAAGATCAATTCAATCAATATATAATTATTCAAAACATTTTATGCAAGAACCAATGGATAGGTATCAAAATTGGACAAGTTCATCTTTGAAAGACTTTGGAAATCACTTTGAAGTTTGCCATTTTGAAGAAAAAAGATTCAAGGATGAACACCATACCTCAATGGATTCTAGTTTTGACTTCAATGGAGTTCTAGAGAGTTTCCTAGAGATTTTGGGTTTTGATTTAGAATAATGAATTCATCTAGGTGTTTAGGAATTATAAACCCTTTTGAAATACCCAAAACACACTTAGGTAATGGAGAAAAACATTTATTTGGACGTGTAGTGAATTACAAATTTACCCCTTCACTTTACAGTGAGCCTGCACAGGTTGCAGACCCAAACGACGTCTGCCCATCGATGGGGCATTGGTCCACAAACAGACCGTCCTGGCTGTCCATCAATGGGATGAGAGACTATCAAAATGGGGCTTATCTCCCTAGAGTAAGTCTCCATGGATGCCACTAACTACGGGGAGTTGACAAGCCTACTGGGCCTTGATTTCCCTCTGTAGGTGGGATTGCCTTAGGCAGTTTTGGCAATAAAGATGGGTCCTCCTCAAGGACCCCTTGGTTGGTCCTTGGTGATTTTTGCCCGAATTTCCAACCCTAATATGTTAGTATACAAGTTTAGTACCTCTGACATCAATTTCATCCAAAACGAACACGTAAAACTCAATGAAACACACTACGACACACAAGGAAGTTTCAAGTCAAATCATTCAAACGTGATGGACGTTCTTCGACAATTGACCTCCAAACTTCATGATACTTAAACCACTACCTCGGGACCTCATTATAACCCATATTAGGACTTCAAATCATTAAGACATAAGAGTTAGACTCTAGTTTCACCTAAGTCCTTTTAAAGGTGTTACAACCTATTTCATGAATGAGCTATCCTAATGAACCTTGATCGGTAGACCTTTGTGGATCCATTCTTTGTAATGGTATTATGAGTTGGTAGGCTTAGTATTGGTACCTTATTTAATACATTTATGTGAAGAAACTTACTCTTTAAAAAACAAGGCAAAGCACCGAGTGGATATGCTTAAGGTAGTACCTATACTTGAAGCATGAGACTACAGTACAAATAAGACTTTCGATATACCTTAAACCATATTCCTACATGGGTTTCTTATATTTTTACCCTTTGCAAGTAGAAAACCTTCCACATTGTGGGGTCTTATGACACCGAATTCCATACCCAGTTAGTATGGTATGTGTCGGTTAATGCATATTCTTATCATGTGGGATGTGCACTCTAGTTATAAGATAGGTTATGACATGTAGATAGTAGTATGGGATTCTATCTACACATGGAACGAGCATCCCTTGAAGATGCTAAAGTGAGTTCCCTATGTCATCTAAAACCATTATGTGTAGTCTCCTAATTGTTTGAATGACTTCTAATTGACTTAAGTAATGAATGTCCTCCTAGTGTTAGTCTGTTCAATAGAAAGGTCCTTATCTAGGGTGGCTTTAAGGTACACTTAGGTGTGCTTTAAAAGGTTTTACTTGTGGACCTTTCATGTCCTACGTAGGAGGGTCTTAAAGTAGACTTAGATAGAGAGTCTAAATGATGAAAATGCTTATTTGATGAATATGCAATAAGGTGTTATATTGATGGTAGTTGAATATGTCTTATATGTGAAATTTGACTTGTATTATGTCTCTTAAACTCTTATGATAAAGGTTTTATCAAAATGTCATGAAAGAATGTTTCTATACTAAATGTCCCTTTTTGCATGTTTTTGCATGGCTTCCAATTTTAGTGCTTAAATGTGTGAACCCTTTTTTTTACACCATTTTGACTAAAGTGTAGTCCCAAATGTTGTACTCCAAAAGTTATTAAATGGTTTTATGAGACATATTGTAATGTTAGATGTTTTAAAGTCTTCCTCTTGCTTATAAATAAAAGTATTCTTCATGTGTGAAGAATGTTTTAAATTATAATCTCTTTTTAAGTATCATATTCAAGGAGAGATCCATTTGGCTTGTATGTGACTTCCGAGAGGTCGAATACGCCGGTTACGACAAGTGGTGCTCTCGGGCCGTGAGAGACATTGTATCATGATATGGCCGACATGGAGGGTGCTATTTTTTAGACTGCTAGAAAACTACCACTCTAATGAACTCCCGTGGTGGGCTCTGGTGGAGCTGAGGATTTTGACATATCGGGCACTGATCGCCATACAAATAGATCTACAGATGTGCACACTTCACCCAAGCCTAACGATGATTTTCTTTGCCTCTTTTTTATGTTCATTTTTAAATTGTTTTATTTAAGTTCCATTTGGTGACAACTGCATATATTATTTGTAGGGTGAGGTATTTCCATATCTACATCCTTTGGTTTGTTTTATGAATATTGGGTTTATATATATATATACATATATATATATATATATATATATATACATATATATATATATATATATACATATATATATATATATATATATATATATATATATATATATATATATATATATATATATATATATATATATATATATATATATATATATATATATATATATATATATATATATATATATATATCGGTTGTTGAATTATTGTTTGGCACGACTGGAGAGCACCCCCTAGTCGTAACTGGCGTCTTCATCCTCGAAGCGGTCTCATACAAGCCCTTACAATACATAATAGCATCATATATCGAATAAAAAGCACAAAAATTTAAAAAATTTAATTTGAAGTTCAACCTCACTTCACATATATCGAAAATAGACTAATTTGTCTTACATCTCCATCTAAAACATAAGAGTACAGAAAAGTTGGGACTTAGCCCTTACATCAATACAAGTCTTAATGAATACAACATAGTTATTGAAATAGAAGGATTAGAAGAATATCTTTAATCATAAGCAAAACAGTAAATAAGGTTTGTAGGCTTTTGTCCTCATACTTGAGAATTCACAAACTTGGGACATAATCCAAGCATCTTTGAGAAATTGGCCTTGAAGCACCTTAGCGGCCCGAACCTACGTTTATGTAGAAAAAGAACAGATATGGGTTAGTACAAAACACATATACTAAGTATCGATACATGTACGTAAAATATTTTAAAATATGCACAAAAGGACATTTTGTTTATAAGAATGCTACAATCACTTAAAATCCTTTATGCACATTCCAAGCACACATACATGTCCATACCACAACATTAAGTCATATTCATATTCAAGAGTAACATCATAATGGAACTATAGTAAACAATACATATTTAAAGTTGATTTTATCAATACATAACAAGACCTTACTCATAATACCAAACCAAGTCTACTAGTGCAATGTGTATGTGAAGCCTCATAACCCCACGTAAACCAAGTAAACTCACAAAGAGACCATAAGAATCGTCTTTCACCTCATACATCATCATTACAAGTGTAGTCAATATCATGCATAACAATTTTGACCAACAACATGTATATCAAGTGAAACCAACATCGTACATAGCATATGAGAGCAGCAACATATATATCATATATACATAAAGAACCCAACCTAGAACTCCCCTCAAGCTCCACTTGTGCAATGTATAAGTAAAGTCATATACCCTTACCTATACTAAGTGACACCTCTTAAGTAATCCTAGTTATTGTTCATTTTCTTTCTTACATTCTTTCATTTTAACATTCGGGAAACTTTGCCATAACCGACATAGACCATGTGAGCTAAACATGGAATCTGGTGTCAACCCCTCACATTGAAAAGAGGGAATCCTACTTGCCAAGGTAGGACATATACATCATAATAGAATCTACATGGATCCACTAACCAGTTTTCCTATAGGGGCACATAGTTAAAGAACTAGGAGGTTGTTACTAGAAACCCTATTTATGCTTATTTAGCATTGTACTTTCAACCTCATCACGGAACATAGTGTCAACCTCCATTCGTTTGTCCAAAAACACCTCTCATTGTAATGTTTAGTCGATGCTAAGCTAAATTCCCGTTTTGAAGTATCTTTAAGTCTTTCTTAATATTACATCATAACATAGGTTTTAGGAGTTTAACCTCTAATATAACATTTTCATAGATCATTGGTTTTAAGATGAGAATGTCCTTTCATCACAAACCTAACATCATGTGAGATTATTATTTCATAACATAGTCATAAGATGTACATGAGAATTACCTTGAATTCCACATAGTAAAACATCCATCATCAACTCAAAAACATCATATTCATAGCATAATCATACATTCAACACGTCATCATTGATAGTTCAATTAACCAACATTACCAAAGATAAGCCAATAATAACACAACAGCATGTTCATGACTTTGAAGATTATACCAATGGCCTCCAAGAAACCCTTTCAACACATCATCCCAAATCAATGATATTTACCCATCAAATAGATTAGCATCATCATACAACAGTCAATTAAGAACGATCATACACAATTTTATCACCTTTAATGACAATCAATGTCATTCATGTGTTAGGGTTAAAAGAAGAGGGATATTCATGGATCATTAGGGAATTAGGTAAAAAGCTAAACAATACATAATATAATCCAATTGATGGAGTAATAACACAATTGACAACAATATAACAATGGATATATTAATTATCTTCAACCAATTCACCAAAGAAGATCCAAGATTTATGCAATTGTGGAAGAACATGGGTCCAAGGGAATTTCAAGTGAACGACAACAATTACCCACTATTATACACTTAAAGAACCCTGATTAATCAAATTAACCTTAATTGATCACCAATTTTAGTTTTAGAAGAAGATCCATGTGTAGAGAAAAACCCTTAATTTGGGGGGTTTATGAAATCATCTTTGAATGAACCTCTTAGGAAAGGAATCCCAAGAGTAGAAGAATTCATACCTTAATTAAGAATTTATCCACGAATTTGAGTAGAAAACATGGAGAATTGATCTTATTCTTGAAGCTTCAGTGTTCTTCAATGGAGATTTGCGTACAGAGAGAATTGAGAGATAAGTTAGAGCAATTGGGTTTTCAATTTGGGGAGTTGATTTGGATGGGTAAAAGTTAGGTAGAACTGGCTTAAAATCAATATATACCTATCCCCTAAATTACACAAAAATACCCCTCACTTAGTTGGACCTTTTAATGAAGTTAAACTTGATTTTAATTTTCCGAATTTTCATCGAGGAACAAGTCCGCTTCGCGGAACTGTTCCCACATGTTTTTACAAAATTAAATTTTGAGACAATAGAGTCTACGAAATGTCCGTGATGAGGACCAATAATTTCCCCATGGTGAACCTACTCCACGATGCGCACTTGTTCCTTCTATGTACAATTGCTTGCTGCCTTGGGTAGCTTACTGGCCAATGGTTGGGTCCTTCTCAAGGACCACTAGGGTGGTCCTTCGGGGTTTGCACCCGGACATTTTGATCCTTAAAACATTATTTTACTTATTTAAAGTATTTTTACAAGGTTTTCCCTTCATACGACACTAAGAAACCTTCACAAGGCCTAAGGACACGTACTATTCAATTTCACTAGTTTGCGGACTTCATAGTCGTCCCTTGACGTTTAGGCTCTAATACTTTCAAATTAATTTGATTACATTACTGTAGGTATGGAAGTACTATTATAATAATTATTAATTATGTGAGGTTCTAGTCTTGGTCATTGGATTTCTGAGGTGTAACAATATCCCACCCACCTACCCCCTTGAGGAACATTCGTCCTCGAATGACAACTTATACTTCTTTTTTTGAATTTAAGACTCAACGAATAGCATCCAAAAAAACATATGATACGTAAGAATAACTCAATAAAGGAGGAAACATCAACTCCATTATCAAATAGAACAACGCATCACAATGAGGTAGAAACTATACAAACTACAAAGTATGCACACATTTCATTATTTCACATTATACAAGGAGGAATTTTCCTTCTCCTTCTCATATTGCTCAACATATTAGTCAACAAGCCTATATATAATTCAAAACTTCACACTTGAGCAATTTCGTAACAAGAAGTATCACACATGTTTAATTATACTACATAGTCAAGTGCTAACAAGTATGAAGAACATATAATTAAAGACACACATGAAACATGAATTCATACAAGGACATCCATAATTAAGGGAAAATCATGGGAGTTCAAAACAGTTATGACCCTTCATAAACAAAAACTAGGAGGGATTCCTAACCTCAACCTTGGTTACAAGAGGAAGGAAAAAGATGAGGATATTAGGACATCATATCGGCCTTGCCCTCCCAAGTAGGATTTTCCACTGATGATTCTTATTTTACAGAATAAAATTCCATATTACTAAACTTCTTCACTTGAGAGTCTAAGATATCGAATGGGACCTCTTCATAGGAAAGGTTAGGATCAACTTGTAAACCTTCTAAAGGAAGGACAGACACTGAATGGCCTATGCACTTTTTGAGCATTGACACATAGAAGACCAGATGCACCGAAGCTAACTCAATAGGTAATTTCAACTGATATGCAATTATTCCAATGTGTTACACAATCTCATATGAACCCACATACCGAGGACTAAGTTTCCCTTTTTTCCCAAACCTCATCACCCCTTTAATGGGTGATATCTTCAAATAAACCAAGTCATCTACCATATATTAAATGTCACTCTTTCTATTGTCAGCATAAGGTTTTTGTCAACTTTGGGCCCTATTCAATATTTCCCTTATGAGTTGGACTTTCTCCACAGCCTCATAAATTGCTTCAGGACCTATTACAGCAAACTTACCTATCTCAAACCACCCAATCGAAGATCTACATCTCCTCCCATAAAGTACCTCAAATGGTGCCATAGAGATATTTCAGTGATAGCTATTATTGTAGGTAGATTCAATCGATTATAGATGGTCATCTCAATTACCGTTGAAGTCAATGACACAGCCCTCAATATATATTCTATGGTTTGGATGGTTCGTTTCGCCAAATCATCCATTTATGGATGAACTGTGATACTAAGTTTCACTTCGGAACCAAGTCCACTTTGGAATGCTTTCCAAAAGTGAGAAGTAAGTTGAGTACCCCTATCCAAATTGATAGACAAAGGAACTCCATGCATTCTCACAATCTCTTTGAGATACAACTTAGCATATTCTTCCGCCGAATAAGTTACTTTGACGGAAATAAATTTGGCCGATTTTGTCAACTTATCAACAACAACACAAATTGAATCATATGGCATACGTGTACGAAGCAAACCAACAACGAAATCCATACTGACATCTTCCCACTTTGAAGTGGGGATAGCTATATCTTAAGTTAATCCTCCCGGTCTTTAATGTTCAGCCTTGACTTGTTGATAATTAGGACATTTGGCCACAAGTTCCTCTATGTCCCTCTTCAAACCATTCAACCAATATATCTCTTGTATATCACGATACATTTTGGTGGAACCTGGATGAATGGAATATCGAGAACCATGAAACTCTTCAAAAAAATTTCTTCTTAAGTCATCCACATTGAGCACACACAACCTTCTTTGGTACCTAAGTATCTCATCCTCCTTTTGGGAGAAGGAATCATTACATTTACAAAGTAATGATTCCTTAAACTTCATCAATAGAGGATCAAGATGTTTCTTATATTTCACCTCAACCACTAAAGACGACTCGGAGTTGTGATGAATCATAAAAAACCCTTTTGGACAATCTTCAAGTCGAACACCCAACAGGGCCAATCTATGCACATATTTTACTAACTCTTTGTTATTATCATCAACATGGGCAACACTACCCATGGACATCTGACTTAAAGCATGCGCAACTACATTGGCTTTCCCGTGGTGGTAAAGGACACTCATATCATAATCTTTCAAAAGCTCTAACCACCTTTTTGGTCAAAGTTTAACTCTTTTGGGGTGAACACATATTGGAGACTATTATGATCTGTGAACACATCTACATGCACTCCATATAGATAGTGTCTTAATATTTTCAAAGAAAACACTATGACCACTAGCTCAAGATCATGAGTTAGGAGTGTCTGCTCATGCATCTTGAGTTTTTTAGTGTCATGTTCTATCATCTTTCCCTGTTGCATTAGTACAAAGCCCAAACCTACTCGAGAAGCTTCAAAATACACAACAAACCCTTCGGTACCCTCCTATAAGGTCAATACAAGAGCGGAGGTAAGCTTATCCTTTAATTTCTAAAAACTGCTTTCAAGGCTTCAGACAACTCAAACTTAACTTTCTTTTGGGTTAGGGTTGTCAAAGGAGAAGCAATAGATGAGAAACCATTTAAGAACCTCATATAATACCCAACTAAACCAAAGAAACTTCAAATGTCGGTAGGACTTTGGGGTCTAGGACAATTCTGAATTGTTTCTGACTTTTTTGGATCGACCTATATACCCTCACTTGAATAAATGTGGCCAAGAAAACCAACCTATCTCAATGAAAATTCACATTTACTAAACTTGGCAAAGAGATGGTTATCCTTGAGGACTTGCATAAATATCCTCAATTGGTTCATATGGTCATTCTCACTCTTGGAATGTATCAAGATGTCTTCAATAAAGACAATCACAAACAAATCAAGATAACTTTTAAAAACTCAATTCATAAGGTCCATGAAAGCCGTCGGGGCATTTGTTAGACCAAAAGACATGAATAGGAACTCATAGTGACCATATCTTGTTCGGAATGCCATTTTAGGAACATCAAAACCCCTCACTCTAAGTTGGTGATAACCCGACCTCAAATCTATCTTTGTAAAGTAACTCACCCCTTGGAGTTTGTCAACAAATCATCAATTCTAGGGAGAGGATACTTATTCTTTATAGTGATATTTTTCAATTGTTGATAGTCAATACAAATTCTCAGAGACCCGAATGTTTTTATCCTAAAACCAATATTTTACGTATTTAAAGTATTTTGACAAGTTTTACCATTCATACGACACTTCCAAACCTTCACAAGACATAAGGACCCCTACTAGTTCAATTTCACTAGTTTCCGGACGTCGTAGTCGTCCCTTGACATTTAGGCTCTAATACTTCCAAACAAAGATAATTACATTAGTTTAGGTCTGCAAACACTATTTTAAACATTATTCATTAGGTGGGTCTCTAGTCTAGGTTATTGGATTTCTGAGGTGTAACATTATTGTTGACAAATTAAGGACCATTGTTTTGACACTTTTATGTGTGATTCTGGTTGTTCTTGTGAAATTTTGTGTGTCGGTTGTGGTCAATACTAATGACTCAAATAGTAATCTTAATAGAGCAAAATGAATATGCGACTACGATGAGGCAAACTAAGTTACATAGGAAATGTGTAAACTTTTATCATATTGTTGTTCCTAGATGGTTATCGTATGAGTCTCTTGTGAAAAACATTGCACGCTAGCTTGAAAGTGTGGAGTCTCATTTGATAATTTTATCAATGCCTTGTGTTGTGAGGTTACCTTGAACATTGTGCTTGATGACACCTAAAATTTACCCCGTTGGTCAGATTAATTGAGTGAATCAAGCAATTGAAATGATCTTGGGCAGAAAATTGGAAGACTGAACCTACTTGACAATATACCACTTTAAGTCCAACCTTGTGAGATGTGTGAATCTTGCGGGGCACCTTTTTAGGATATCCTATTCTTGTAAGAAACTTGAACAACTTTGATGTAACATTCTAGAAAATTACTAATACTAAGCTAGAGCCTAATGTATAAACTAGTGGCTTTATTGGGGTTTAATGTGAAGATTAAAGTCGTAAAATAACCTTTGGTAGTCTATATAGGTGTTTTTGGGTGTAGACATCACGTAATGACTCCCCAAGTACAAACCAAGGGTCGTTTAGGAGGACCTGACAGAGTCCAAAGATGTCAACAGGCATGCTACCCACGAGGGAATCCACGACGCCTGGATCAACACACGCCTCATACGTGGGGGTCAATGGTGAAGAGTGGACCTCCCCTCTTTTTCTTATACCCATAACATGATCTACGGACATGCAGGACAACGAATAGGTCCGTCAACAGTACATAGGTCACCAACCGTAGGTCCATCTACAGTACGTGGGATTCAAGGGTCAAGCCTCAAACTGCCATTTGGAAGTAAGGTTACTAGTTCTTTTGTAATTTCCTTTTTATTAAATGGGTATTTCATGTCGCTTGAGCTTATTTTAAAGACTTATATAAGTATTTTCCCACCTAAGATGACCCATGTAAGATTATAATTCATAATCCCAAATCATATCAAAAGTTGTCTAATATTTCTCTCACTAAAACCTCCATTGAAGAAGAAGAAGTTGAAGTGTAGGGCTTAAGAGCTCATATTTTCTAACACATTTCATGAGGAATATTCATCAAAGTTATGGTAGTCTTTGAATCATGGTAAAATTTTATCTATGAAGTCCTCAAACTCTCAATTTCAAAATAGTCTCAAAAACCTAGGGTTTTCACTCCACATCATGGATTGTTTCTCAAAACCTTTTCAATGATTTAATTGAATTATTGTTTTATGGTGGCATCATAAATATCCCATTAATCCATGAATTCCCCATAACCCTGATTTATGGATTGATATGTTTGTGAATTGTAGTAACTATGGAAATTTACTTGTAGTCGTCTAGTTCATTGAATTATGTCACCATCTATATCTAATGTAGTAAATCTAGATTGATTGGTTAAATGTGATATATTTCCCTGAAGGGAAAAACATGAAGAATAAGCTATGTGTATGTGACTTGTGTGTATACAATTGGATTGCTTTAAGAGTAAAGTTAATACATTATAATATAATTGTTTTCTTGATTGGATGATTATCCTTACTTCACAAATTATCACTTGAAGTCAAGACTTAATATGAACTCAATGGGAATTAATGCTTAGCCCCGAGAGGATATGAATATAAGATTGAAGTTATTACACTAGTTGAGTCAGGCTTTTTGTCACAACCCGAGAGCAACCCCAAGTCGCGATACGATGTACTCGAAGAGGTCTTATAAAAGCCTCATGGATCATTCATTGCCTACAATACCTAAAATAGAGAAGAATAAAAACTTTCTTCACATATGAAGATATTTTCATTAAATAGCAAGCGGAAGACTTCTAACTTTATACACTTATGCCTCAAAACTATCTAATACTTTAGAGTACAACATTTGGGACTAAGCGAATCCAAAACATAAAATAATACTAAAAGACACAAAGGAAAATATAATGGGTGTTGTCCTCGAAACTATGAGGAGTCATCAAGTCTTAATGTTCAAGCACCTTAGAACCTATCCATCAACCATAGGACACAAAATCTCCAATCCTTACAACAATTAAGCACTAAGTATTAAAGTCATGCAAAAACATGCATAAAGGGACATTTATTTGAGAAACGGGCTTATATTCAATTTAGTAAAACATCATATACAGACAAGTCTAAGAGACATTACATTTATACATTCCCAATATTCATGTCATTAATCACTTCAGAACATACATCATATTAAAACATTCATTAACCTTTACCTTGAGTCTTCACATCAAAAAACCTTTAAGCTATGCCTTGTTCAATGTGAGGATTCTGTCCCATACCACTATTCAAGTGCATTGACCATGCAACCCTTCATTTTTACATAAGAAAGAATTATGAAAAATGAACATCACATAAATTACATTATGAACATTAAGACCAACATCTAATAAAACCCATAGTCACACTTGTGCAATGTGCAAGTATCACCCTATAATACTACTCACTTTAAGCACTCCTTTGAATTCACACTAGGCAAGACACATTCGTCTACATTAACCCATAAGATGAAAGTAACTCATAATACAATCAAATTATAACCTGCATCTTTAAATTAAACATTATTCATTACCTTTCATTACATTGTAAACACCTTCATTCATAACGCATAAGCTCACATTCTCATTAAGGTCATTATAACAGACCATTTATTTCATTAGCATCATAAGGAACACACCAAGACTTCTCCTAAATGCCTACTTGTGCAATGTATCGATGGTGTCCCATTCCACCACCCATACTAAGTATAACACCCTTAAGAATACCTAGTTCATTACCTTCTTTTGTGAGGGTAATCCTTAACCAACATAGATCATGAGAGCTTAACATGGAATCTTGATAGTAACCCTTACTGGATGAGGGACCCCTACTTGCCTAAGGTAGGTTGATTCATTTAGCCTTTACGTAGAAAACCACTAGCTAGTCCTATGCGGCCACATACTCAGTGGATATGTAGATTTCTACTAGATACCCCACCTCTACTCACGGGTGGGCATCCATCTCAAGAGATTTCTACTAAGTAACCCACCTCAACACACAGAAGATCACTCAACTCTATCATATCTTCTCGATGCTTATCATTAATTTCCACATATTACATTATATAAGTTCATTGTGGGACAAGGAATTGCTACAAGATTATCCGCCTCAACTCACAGGAGAGCATCCATTCAAACCAACCATTCATACATTGGAAAGGTCAAAGGAATATTGAGATTTCTACTAGACACTCCGCCTATACTCACGGGTGAGTATCCATATCACGATCATAGGAGGAACCACCTTCTCTGAATCATGACATGATCTTTACTTTTTATCTCATCAAAAGGTCCAATATGTAATAATATTCAAATCACACATAGGCTTGTTCAAAATCATTACTCATAAGGCAAATAAGTGACTCATACCAAGAGCACATAATCATGAGCAATGTAGATCAAAAAAATCTTTATCATTTAGACATAATACCATCAAGGACATTCATGAGATAAATATGTTTAGTTATACTCAATGAGGAATTTCTTTTTCCTTAACATACTCACATGTCATCATAAAGTTCATATACAAGCATTACACAAAGGTTAATTCATTTTAAGGAGGAATCCTCCACTGCAAACCAAAGCATGCTCATACTCCGTTACTTTTGAAGCCAAAATAGTAGATCACACCAAACACATCACAACCTTAGAAAGTTATTTCACAAAATTTCAACTTCTTGCATAACACTAGTTTTCATGAACATGCATCATTTAGGAAAATTGTTACCATTTGGAGGCACACATCAATAATATTTGCTAAACACACCAAAATTTCTCAAGAGTGAGTCTATATTAACACTTCCCAAATCACAAAATCACAAATTCTTTAAGCGAACTTATCTTTTCTTATTTAAAGAAGTTCATCACCTAAATATGGGGCCATAATACCCTCACATAAAAAGTGTTATCAAGCATGTCCATCAAGTCATCTTATGAAGTCAAATACACATTTACCATATCAAGATGCATCAGAACATGAGAAATATGAAATTTATCAAAAATCCCTTTTCATGCCATAAGAATCCTTCAAAATATGCATAACATAGTGTCATCTAGGACATGCATAACATATGGAAAACATACAACCTAAACTCATATGCAATACTCCAAGACATGAACAAGCTATTAGGAACTCTTTCGGTCTCAATCTTGAGTAAGAATCAAAGGAAAAGATAGGGATATCAACCAACTTACTACTCAACTCATCATCCCCACTTAGGATTAACCTATTGAAGACCAACTTATCTTAACTAAAAGAACTTTAGCTTACCAACCCTTCTTGTAATAAACAACATTCCCCTCTTGGGATTTATACTTTAGACAAACTATTCTAAACATCACCGCATACGAGTATAAAAGAGGAGCCATTTATCATTAATTCTTCACTACACTTAATTAGGTGAGAATTTCAAGAGATCCAAAATGAGTATCTAAATCACTTCACTTTATATTCATCACCCAATCTGATTCACAATATTGAGACGTTCAAGGAAGCTTAAAGTAGGAACATTAAGGGCATTCAACACCTTACCATCTAGTCACATTATCCCCCTCTTAGGGTGAGCTTAATTATATCTTTATTACATCATACCTAAAATTCCAAGTTCAAGGAAAGTCAATACTAAACCTCCATACTCCTCATATCATATGATTATACACAATTGAAGATTTCACTCCTTCCCTCATAAATGAAGCTTATAAATTCAACACCAATAGGTACCACTTAAGCACCACTATTCCTCCAAGTCCATTAACTAAAGGAAACTCATATAAATCAAGTTGTTTTATACTATCCAACCATTTGAGGCCATAACTACACCAATGAAAACAATGGGTAGCTCCATAACTTCATCAAATTGTACTACCAAGTAATAAAAAGGTAAGTAGTTTCGGGTTTAATCTTACAAGGTTCATCACTTTAGGTAGCTAATCTATAGCCTCTAGGGAATCTCCCTCCAACTTATGACTGTAGAATTCCGAGATTCTATCAAAGCATACTACTCATGTTGGGACTCTTAAGATCCATTACCACTTTTCTAGAGACTTAGGGGTAACCATCCTCTCTAGGTAGTATCTTAGGGGATCTTTGAATAGATTTGGCCATAAAAGCCTCTTTATTTTCTTCCAATACTAGAGAAAGATTACTTCTAACCCATTTAAGCCCTTGTCATCACTTTTGGTGGAATCGTCCAACAAATCAGGCCTAGGTACAATCTAAGTACTCTTCTCAAATGACCACACTTAAGATCAATTGTAAAAGACAACTAACCAATTTAAAGCTGGTCAACATAAAATGTCTTCTCCTCCGATGAACTAAGGGGTACATACATACCTCTAAGTCAACCTTAGAGCAAAAGATAATCCCATCCTATGGGATAAAACCCCTTCTTCCTTTATCCAACTCTTAGGATAGGTTCATATGGGAACTAATGAATTAGTCATACACATTCTCACATTAACTAGCATACTTCACAATTACCTCATAAGGTAAACACACTACCTTCCATTCTTGGGAGTAAGCCTATGCTCCAATCAACACAATGACAACCATGAATCATTACGCATACACAAGGGAAACTTTCAACTTTCACTACATACCACATTCCTTCAAAACTCTGAATGCATATACCATAAAATTCTACTATCATTGCACATAACCATAAATTAACTCATCATCCTAATAGGGACTTAATTCAACAATAACAACTCTTATCATGATAGAACTACATTCCAACACAACTGTACCAACATAATGCCTCTAATATCATAGGGCACATATAGCCATAATTGGCATCAAAACAATATCTTCCAAATCCATCGTCGCGTATACTCATCTACTCACCAAACCATATTAAGCATCAAAACTCATTTTTTTCCTCCCTCAAGCCTTGAGACATCACCCCTTCAATGAAATCACATCTAGAAGACCACTGGACAAGGGAAATATGATAGAGATCATATAGTGTTAAACTCGATCTCTTGACACTAGAGTAATAAAGAAAGTGAAACTTCTATCGTCCTATACCCTCTCACTCATAGATGTTTCACCACTCAACCCGATGAAAAAGACTCTACTAGACGTGGCATTATGAGACATTGAAACCTAAGACCATTTCGCAACCTCTTTCTCTGATAGCAAGTTTGTTACGACCAAGGAGCACCCCTAGAAATAACCGGCGTCGTCGACCTCACCAAGGTCTTGGACAAGCCTCATAGCATTCATTAATCGCATTGCCATAAAATTAGCAGAAAGTTTAGAACTGTTCATAACATAACATAAGACTACAAAGCCATCTCATTTAGTACATAGTTAGGACACTAAGTTTCTTCTTACCATTTTAGACTCTTAGGATCATCCCACATCAATTTCAAATAAAACGAACACGTAGAACTTGCTGAAACACATAGGGACACACAAGCACTTTCCAAGGCACATCTTCCGAACGTCGTGGACGTTCTTGGACGTTTGACCTCCAAACATAACCAAACTTTAGACAATGCCTCAAAACATCATTATTGACCATTTTAACACAAAATTAACTCATGATACATATGCAAAGCTCTAGTTCATCCTAGTTCATTTTAGGGACATTACTTTCTCCCTCACTTGGATCAACATTCGTCCTCGAATGACACTAAACACTTTAAGGATATCAAGGACTCAACTAGAAGAATTTGACACACATCATCAAGTTCATAATATTAATTGTCAATGCACCAAACTAACAAGGAACACCAACTACACAATCTTTAGGCACTCTAGGCAACATAGCAAATTTGGAAAAAATTCCACAATTCAAAGTGCACATATACTTCATCATTCTCATTTCCTTCATGGAGGAAATACCTTCTCCAACCTTAGACATTCTCATATACATCATTTATACGAATATTGAAACCATTGTTCATGAAAAATGCTATTTTGTCAAAGTTTGAACTTCTTTATAGTGAATACAAAAAAACCATAACAGTGAAACATGCTAAAAATTAATTAATTCATCTTTCAAGAAATTTAACATGAAGGCATGGAAACATGAGATACAAAATCATACTAACTAACATTACGACATGACAAAACAACTTTGAAGCAATTAAGCAATATCATTTGCTACACCATAACATGAGAAATATAGGTTGACTACCAATCTCCCCATGTAATCATGATAACATCAAGTACATACAAAATATTATACCATCAAAGGGACTCATAACATAAGGAGAAATGCAACTCATACCGATCAACGGGCCTTGCTGGAAACTGTCGTTTGGCTTTGGGCTCAAAATTGGGGGCTTTTGCTCCCACGCTAAGTATAGGACTATGCCACCCCCCCATTGATGTGGCGTCAGCATGACTACGGATCGTCGTTTGCTTGAACTTAGGTGGTCACTGACAAGGCAGTGTCTAGGCAGTGTTTGGGGTCCTTCTTGTGGGCCTTTTTTTGGTCCCATGGGGATTCCTACCTTTACGTCTCTACCGCAAATACACTCCTATACATTCTAGGTTCCTTCCATTCAAGTTTGAGCACCAAATAACATACAAAACACATCAAAACATGCTTAGCACACACAAGTACGTCCAAGGTCTAACTTTCGAACGTCTTGGATGTTTGACTTCCAAATAACTTCAAATGAATCATACATATTGTAAAACACTTCATTAACATATTAACAAGCTTAAAAGGTACGTGTGAGGCTCGAGGCCCTTTAATTCATTTTTGGGGTCTTAGAATATCCCCATCTTGGGAACATTCGTCCTCGAATGACACTTGGAATATTTCAAACACATTAAGGATTTTAATGAATCATAGCTCACAACATTCACAACATATGAACATAGAAGTCAATTCACCAAACTTACAAGGAAGACTAACTTTCATACCATTTAGTACTCAATGCAACACAAGCAAACAAAACCTTTATTCACTCATTTTTAATGCATCAAAGACATAGGCTCTTATCATTTTCATAGTAGTAACATCCTTCTCCTAATCATAACAAGCTCTTTCCATTTCATTTCATAAATAGCTCATTATGAAAAAACATTTAAGTGACACAAAGGTAAGTTCAATATCCATCCAGAATCAAATAAGCACACATACTTGTATTCACATAGACATGAGTCAAGTAGATAAACAAAGGCCCTTATTAATTAGACATAATTCTATGAGGTCCATACTCAACCTTACCATGCTTAATTATGTTTTAAGGAGGAATGTCCTTCTCCTCAAAAAACTTACATGTCTTCTGAGTTCATACACAAACAATGCACAAAGGTCAATTCATTTTAAATGAGAAGTTCTCAACTTTTACCCAAAGTATGCTCATACTTCCTTCCCATTGAAGTCAAACTGGTAAGTCACACCAGACATTACAACAATATGAAGTCATTTCACATAGTTAAAATTTCTACCATAACACTATCTTTCATAAGCATGCATCATTGAAGGAAATTCTTACAATTTATAGGCACTGTAACGACCTGCTTAGTCGTTTTGAGCAGCAGATTTTATTTCTGGAAAACTGTCTGAGACGACGTATCCAACGACGGACCGTCATGGGCACGACGGACCGTCGAGGGTGTCTCATTCCAAACACTTGGAATTCTTATATTTGAGTGCTGAAATCGACTCTCTGAACTCTGTGACGGACCTGCAGGACGGACCGTCACAGACATGACGGACCGTTGTAAGGTTCCGTTTCAGAACACTTCAACTCTTGAGAATTGGGTACTGAGAGCAATTCTCTGAAGTCTGTGACGGACCTGCAGGACGGACCGTCACAGACATGACGGACCGTTGTGAGGTTCCGTTTCAGAACACTTCAACTCTTGAGAATTGGGTACTGAGAGCAATTCTCTGTCCGTCGTGACGGAAGTGCAGGACGGACCGTCGTAGGCACGACGGACCGTCACAGGTTGCGTAATCCCAGTCTGGGTCAAATTTCTGGGTAAGTTTTAAAGGGGAGTTTTGGACTATTCTTGCTATAATTATAAATTTTAGTGGGTCAATGTTAATAACTCAAATCCTTGGGGGTGTAAAGGAGATGACCTTGAGTTATTTAGTGGGTGGTTTCCTCATCTTTTATACCTAATTAGATGCTAAATGGGGAAAAGAGAGAGAGTTTGGGAGAAGAAAAAATAGAGAGAACAAGGAGAAGAGAGGAACGATCTATAGAGAGAGACAACCAAGAGGAACCAAGAAGCTTGAGAGATTGCTTGTTTGATCAAGGATCCTTGGTGAAGGTAGGTTATGGTTGATACTATTTTGTAGTAAACTCTTAATAGTGAATGATATGTATTGGTAGTATTGTAAACCTTCTATATGCTTAATCTTATGCTTTCATGAATGTGATTATGTGTTTGTGATAAAATAAGCTTAATGAAGCTTTGAATCCAAAATCTTGAAGAAACCCTAATTCACCTTGTTATTGATGATGCCTTGGTATAAAAGAAGGCCTGATGAACTAAAGTAATGAGATTGGTGATGCCTTGGTATAAAAGAAGGCTTGATGAATTGTTAGAATTAGGGGATCGGAGTGTCACGTTCCGACACATAGTATTAGTGGGTCGGGTGTCACGAACCGACACATAGAATTAGGGGATCGGAGTGTCACGTTCCGACACATAGAATTAGGGGATCGGAGTGTCACGTTCCGACACATAGTTATTAGTGGATCGGGTGTCACGAACCGACACGTAGAATTAGGGGATCGGAGTGTCACGTTCCGACACATAGAATTAGGGGATTCGGAGTGTCACGTTCCGAACTAGAATTTAGGGGACGGAGTGTCCTTCCGCACATAGTATGAAGGGATCGGGTGTCACGAACCGACACGTAGAATTAAAGGGATCGGATGTCCACGTTCCGACACATAGTAGTAGGGGATCGGAGTGGTCACGTACCGACACAAGAGAAGAAAGATAATAAATCTTTGAGAGATGTTTATATACTCAATTGTAATGAACCTAATTCCCAAATGAGTGTGGTAGTGAGGCGTGAGTCCGCATGGATGAAACGTGGTGTACGTATTGATGATTATAGTACTGTTACTACATGTTGATATTGTAGTTGATTTATGATATGAACTGATATATACCTGTTTTTCTATTTTGAGTTGGCCGATGATACCTACTCAGTACTTGTGTTTGTACTGACCCCCTACTTGTTGTTTCTTTCTTTGTTATGTGGGGAATGCAGCAAACGTACCGTCGTCTTCAACTCAGCAGCACTTCTAGCCAGTCGTCACTACACCGGATTTCAGGGTGAGCTAATGCTTCTAGCTTGGACTGGATCTTCTCTTCAATGTCTTGATGCCTTGAACTTCCGGCATGGACTAGCCTTTTATTTATTTTAGCTTCTTAGATACTTCTAGATTTGTAACTTGAGGATAGATGTTCTTGTGATGATGACTTCCAGATTTGGGGATAATGAGTTTTAAGTCTTCCGCTTTGTATTTTTGTTCAATATGTTGGAGTTTTAGATTGGTTGGTTCGCTCACATAGTAGGATAAGTGTGGGTGCCACTCGCGGCTAGATTTTGGGTCGTGACAGATATTCAATTTAGGTTATACTTATTTGTATATTGATTTTATACCATTTATCTTTATCATTTTGATTCAAAATTTCATGCCAACTACCTTCTTGTTGAATTAAGATAGAATGAATACTACACTTCTCATTAAAAAAAAATAAAGAGATAAATCCTATTGCTTTTCAAGATTTATTAAAAAACCTAAGAATATCATGAACGAAAGCATCAAAATCATGTAGGTTGGTGTTTAAAATTTGGTTGTTCTATAAAAGAAAAAAGATGAAAGAAAATTATGGTAAAACATAAAATCTTTGGATAGGTATGGAGGATTTTATTTGATTTTGAGAAGATATAAATGAAAGATGTATAGAGGAAAATGGAGTAAAGAGAGAGAAATAGAAAAATTAGGAAGACATATTTTTAGGCATAATACATAAATATGACCATTAACTTGATTTCAGCGGACAATTATACCCTCCAACTTTGAGTATGGACAAGTAGGCACTTAAACTTATATAAAATTGAATAAGTAGACACACGTGTCCTACATGGCATAATACATGTAGGACACCACGTAGGACACAAAACTTTCATGTAGGGTGTCATGTAGAGCGGGTCTACTTGTTCAATTTTATACAAGTTTAAGTGTCTATTCTCAGTTGATGTCAAGTTAATGGTCGTATTTATGTATTATGCCTTTTTTTTATCAAGCATTTTAATTAATTATTGATCAAATCAAAATTGAGTTCATCATCAGTCAGAGCTGGGGATCTATTATCCACTCCTAGTGGTGGCAAACGGGGTCAAATTTAGGAGGTTGAAAATGGATCAACATAAAACGGATAATAATTCAACTCGCTCATATTTTATATGGGTAAAAGTGGGTTGGGTAAAATACTAATTTACCCATATTTTCATGAATAAATAGTACTCTACTTAAGAATTCAACATGGAGAAAATATTTTAGTCTTTTTTTTAGATGAAAATGTTGAAAATACTTCATTTAGTTTTATTGCATCATAAAAGTCAAACAAATTCTATAACTTTTCAATATAAAATAAAATTATGTAATAACATGGGAAAAAATATTTTTAATTTCAAAGTAAATGAATATTTGCATTTTAGGACTAAAACATACTTAAAATGCACAGTGTCAATCTAATACATGATTTGCTTATTTTACACGATTATTTATTATCCAATATGAAATTAAACAAATAAAAAAAATACAATTACAAGTAACAAAAGAAATGTACATGTAAAATATATATTTTTAAAGGGTCAAAGACTTCACCTTTTCAATTATATTGAAAAGTAATTAATTTCTATAGAATAATATAAAAAGCAAGAGAAATTACAATATTTTTTAGAGATATGATGAATTTATAGTGAATAAAAGTTAGAAGCTTAATTCATTTGACTAATCCATTCTTTACCCATATTTTACTCATATTTTTACGGGTTGAATATGGGTATCAACACATATTTTACTCATTTAAAAAATCACTCACCAAACCATTTAAATATGGACGGGTTACCAAAATATGAGCTCATTTTGCCGGCACTATCCACTCCATATCATCAATCACATTGAATGTATAAAGATTCAAAATATCTACACACATCTAAAAGTTTACTGTAAAAAAAAAGCTTAAAATACTCTAAACTTTTTCACATATAGCAAACACAAGAATCATATTTGTATGTCATAACTATAGTTTGCATAATCAGGGGCGGATCTACATTGTGAAAAAAATTACACTATATATAGAGGATCAAATTTTCGATTTATATGTTTATAGTAAGTGATGAACCCCCTGAACATAAGCCAAGAGCTTAGCTCAGCGGTAAAGGGGGTTTAAGAATTCGCTACTTAAGTGCTAGGTCGCGAGTTCAATTCCAGATAACAACGTTCCCCCTCCCCCCTATTTTCAACTGATTTTCATTTTTATTTCTAAATAAATGAAAATTTGTTTTGTTTGGACATCTATTGGATTTATAATATTTTATTAAATATTAAAAATAAATTTCTTTTCTATTTTTATAAAATTAAGTAAAACTTACAATATTTTTTGAGTTTTCATAATTAAAATTAAAAAAATATGTTCTCCCATACTCATTTTAAATCAAACGTTTAATTTATATTTGATTAATAAATAATATAATTACAAATAAAATTAAATAATTAAGAGTAAATATTTAAAATTTATAAAAAAAATACGATTGTCGCAATATTTTCCAATCTTGATAATTATTTTCTCGACACAAATTTTATTGCTACTATATGATCGGATTCAAAATTATTCCTTTGTTAGTTTCAAAAATTGAATAACGTTTATATATAACAATGACACTAATAAGACCCATAATTATAGGTTTAAAAAAGACATTCACTCGTACTTATTTTAATGTTATGTCAAACCTATACTTACTCTATTTTATTGTTTAGGTTGAGGTGGAGTTGAAATTTTTTAGTTGCTTATATATGATTCGACCCATTAATATTTGACCTGCCCCGCTTATATGGATACTATTATCGTGCTTACTTATCTTTTTGAACCCCCTCGATGAAAATCCTGCCTTCGCCACTGTGCATAATTGTGCTCCATAGCAAACATAAATATGTATATTTTGCTATACATATACAAAAGAAAACAATTGTATAATCTCTTTATGTTTCTGTATACATATACAAAATATCAATTGTATAATTTGTGTTATATAAAGCGAGAAAGAGAGAAAGACAAAAAAAACTAGCGAGGGAAATATTTGTATTGTATAATTATAAGTGTATAGGACGAAGAAATATGTACTTGCATGTGAATATACAATTTTCTCTCGCTTTATATAAACAGAAACACAATTTATTGTTTGTATAAGCAAGAGAGATGAGGGAGAGCATGAACGTATTTTATACATTTGCGTTTGTATAAAAGCGACAGAGTCGAGACAGAGAACGAGAGTGGCAAGCAAAATTCACCAGGAGAGAGGCGAAACTGCAACAGTTTGCTATGGGGTTCAAATAAATCAAACTATATTTATAACATTTAATTTGATTAATTATTTTCTATTATATGTAATTTTCCCTTTATTAATTGACTATGTCTTTACCGTTAAAATGAAGTTATTTTTAACCTGTTGTTACTAATTTCGTCATTTGTGCTCTTTGTGAACAGAAATCACTAAATCAATCAAAATTAATCCGATTTTAATTAAAATTACTCAATTATCTATTTTAACCTAAGCTTGACTCACTGTACTAAAGAAACTCATACCAATTAAATCCGAACTCGTTTCTTCTCCTCTTTAGCACTATTTTCCCCTCCCAAAAATGTCAAAGCAAATCCACAAGATCAAGGATTGCTTCAATCTGACTTAAGCGTAGTGTTATCTTGATAAACAAGATTTAAAATCAACAATATTGTTTTCAATTGGATTGTATGAAAATCACACCCATATTTTCTCATTCTATCGACAATGTACAAATGAACAAACAATGAACAAGACTAACAGTTCCTAAATCAATCCAAAGGGCATTTATTTTCTCAGTAAAAGAATTTTTGTGTCGATATATATTCTATCCATTTCCGATGAAATTATTGTTTATATGTGCTTTTGTTTGATGATTACTATGGTATGTTGATGTTATATTGGCGATACGCAAAGGTGAAAGCCGTCAATGTCAACAACTTCAAAGACAAAATAGTAAAACTAGCAAAGTAACAGGAAAAAAAAATGTGTTGGTGGATTGCCTCTTAATTTATAAGACGAAGAGTTTAAACGATATTTCGAGAAATTTGGAACAATTGAAGAAGTAAAACTTAGTAATGGAAGGAAAATAGCGGAGCCAGAAATTTCATATACGGTATTCAAAAATAGCTTGCTATGTTAGGGGTGTTCAATATATGTTATTTAATCATTTCGTATATAATTTTATTTGTATATTGATATTTTTTCTCAACTAAGTGTATCCTTACTATCAACATGTAGCTACGTCACTGGGTAGGGAAAAGAATAACTTCATTTAACTGTAAGACTATAGTCAAATAATAAATCAAAGTTTGGGGGATATTTGACCTCTTTTTCATAAAAAAGAATCTAACTACTCATCCATAAATCACCCTACCTTCCATGAAAATTTGAAATTACCCACCCATCAAATAAGCGTATTTTCGATTTAAAAAAATCGAAGTTACGTATTTTTCTAGTTTTCTCTTTTACCGTTTTCCTAAATTTTGTTAGATGTTTTATTCTATATTTTGAAAAGTACAAAAGTACTGTTAGTTTCTTGTTATATATTCTCTTATATAGCATTTACATGCTTTTTACTCTTTAAAAAAAATCAACAATAAAAATGGAGCGCGTTGGGCTATAACCTACATTTTCAACTAATTTAATTCACCCAATTTCTATCCAACATGCCATTTCAGCTAATTTAATTCACCCAATTTCAATTCAACATGCCTATTTGACACTTGTATTAATTCTTATTGATAGGTAAAGTAATGAAAACTAAAATATTGTGAGACAAAAAGTAGAGAAATGAATTCCAATCTATCTTTGGGATACTAATTATTATTAGGGGTGTACAAAATCGAATCGAAAATGGAATCAAACTGCAAATTGAGTCCAGCCGGAAAAAAAATCCGACTAGTAATTTGATTTGACTTGGTTTGATGTTGAATAAAAAACCCAACTATATTTGGGTTGGGTTGGTTTCAACTAAAAAAAAACCCGAGACCAAACCAACTAGGCATTATGTATACAATTTTTAAGATTTTATTTTATACGTAAAAATATTTATTTGGATATAATTTTTAAATAATTCTTATACTTTTTTATAGTTTTGATCTTTTAATATATTTATTTCATTGTTTGAAAGTTATAATTCTTAATGATTCGATAAAGATTATAGTTCATACATGTTGGTAATTATAATAAAGCTTAAATCAAAACTAATTTAATACTAATGCAAAAAGAAAATCAATTCAACACTAACAATGACAATAATATTGAATATGCTATGAAACTATATGAATTTAGAAGAAGAATAAAATAGGGAGAAGAAGAAAGACTGCTTATTCATCTTGGAGTATATTCTGGATTCATAGATCTTATTTACAATGAAAGAAAACCCTCTATTTATAGGGAAAATTTGATTTGGTCCCCAAGTAGGATTCCTAACCATATCCTAAAAGGACTCCACATAATTAGACATTCACTATAATACAAATATGTTTATATATAACACTTCCCCTTGAATGTCGGTAGATTATGTGCCTCGTTAAAACCTTACTAGATAAAACCCAGTGAGAAAAAAATCTAGTGAAGGAAAAAGAGTACACATATCTAATAATACGCATTATGGATGCCTCATTAAAAATCTTACAAGGAAAATCCAATGGGACAAAACCTTGTGAGGAAAAAAGATTACATCATGTATTAACTCCCCCTAATGAGAACATCAATCCACAGACTTGAATCTTCGTTTTCCAAACTTGTGCACCATCTTCTTGAAAGTTGTAATTGGTAGAGACCTTGTGGATAAATCAACTATATTATAACTTGAACAAACCTGTTGCATGTTGATATTTCCATTCTTGGGAGCTCATGAGTGTAGAAAAACTTTGACGAAATATGCTTCCTTCTATCTCCTCCATTCATGATCAAAGATTTCAGCAAGTTACTTACTTCAACTTCTTTAAGCAAATAATCAATTGCCTTTTGTAAACTCATCAAGAGTTTCAATTCTAGTCATCAACTTGCATAATAATACTTGTATATGCTCTATGCATTTTGAATCTATTTAATCCTTATGAGGATGATAAACAAGTTTTTCGAAACCTTGTATATGCTAGATTTTGAACCCATTGGATATTTTCATATCAGTTTTGTCAAGTGACAATATTCAATATTAGATGTATGACATCTTCTAGTGCATAGAATGCAACTCAAATAAGCTTTACGCTTACCAAGATGCATCATTTCACTTTTCAGTTGATAACTATTTCTACATCAGCATCCTTTAATAGATGTAGAATTCATATCCTCGTAATCTTTTACAATATTACACGCTATTGTATAAAAGATATCGTCAACGATATATCATTTTGTATCGATTCTCAATATGACAAAACTTATTGAGGTCTCATCACTTTCTTATTTTTAGATAGCTACCCCTCTCATGAGGTTAAAGTGTTATATCGTAAGCTCTCCAAGAGCACATTATCTCCTTATTATGATCATTTTGATTCTTTGATCCTCCCCCTTTTTCAAGGATTATTTTATTAGAATTGATTAGTCTATCATGCTTCATGCATGTCGTAGACTCTATATTTAAGGGACATTCAATAGGAGTATTTACAACTCTTGTGTTGCTTCTAATCTCCCTCTTATGTTAGACAAACTAACATATATCACAATCTTTTGGAGAATCTATCCTTGTGGATCATTGTATATTCATTGATTATATATGGCATATCAAAATAATTAGATGAAAAATATTTGATCCCTGACCATAAATCAATTGAAAGAAAATTTGATCATAATTTATTGGTCTGTTGCATACAATTACTTTTGTATGCGTATCATATTTCAGATCAACACATCGAGCTTTATTTTCACAAGCAATGATTTCATATTCTGAAAATTATGCTCTTAACTCAATTAACTTGCACAAACAATTTTGTGAATGTCAAACCGCAAGTTGACAACAAATGCACATGTGATTACATTATAGATGCATCTCTTTATCATATCACATGATATATAGGTGAACGGGCCCATATTCACCTTTTATACTTTTTAGAATTTAGGAATTTAATCCCAACTTTAATTGATCCAATCAACTTGTATGAGAACGAGCAACAAAAAGAATTCTCGAAGAATCTTCTAGTTCTTCAATGTATATCTATTACTCAATATGCACATCTTTTGGATGACCAAGATATTCATGTCAACTAATAAAATTATTAGTATTAGTAAACTTCAAATTTACTATGTCATGTGCCATTTGCTTTAGTAAATTTCTTATTTATTATTATTATATGAGAAAATTTCAACTTTAATACTCTGGGAGTAAATTTCAGATTTATTTTTTCTCAATTACTATAACTCTTCTAAAGGCGAGTCGTGATCCCATCACTGAATAGACTAATCTGATTATCAGAAAATTATATTATTTATGTAAATACTTTTGCAAACATCAAGTTGCGAGATAACAATATGCACACATGAGACCATCTAGAAGAAACATCTATTAGGACCATTAAGTATCTAAACAATCCACTAGGTGGATGAATAGGTCCACACATATCTGTATATGTTCGTAGAACGCAATGGATTCAATCTCAACTTTCGTTTATGATTGTCTCACAATTAACTTGTCTTGCTAACAAGCAGTACAAGAAAATTCACAATTTGAAAGAATTTTTAGATTCTTCCATGGATGTCCATTTTAATTTTCCATAATTCGTCTAAACATTATAGACTAATAATGTCCCAGACAATCATGCCAAATTAAGAAAGTATTGGAATTAGTAAACTTTATATTTATCATTGAATGTGCCTCAATTGCACTAATTCTTGTCCAATACAAGCCCGTAGATAAAGTATGAAACTTTTCTATAATACATGTCTTCTTAGAGACATTCTTGGTGATACCACATCATTGACCAAAGGTCGCAATCTTTCTCATGCCTAGCATGGTGTCTTACACCTCATTCCCTTTAGAGAATGGATCTCTAGTTTTTAGCATTTATCAAAAGTTCTTATTCTTCATGAATAAAACACAAACATGTAAGCATATCAGATTATGATAGCTTTAGTACCTCATTCCATATTTATGTGCATTATTAAATCACTTGTCTTCTTTCAGACACATTATGCACTACTACCACATTCACTTTATGTAATAGAGTAAATTCAGTAAATTTCATGACTTTTCATCAAAAGCACATTAGTTTTTCTTTAGTCATTATTATATCATCAATATGGTGCATTGGGACTGACATTCAATGTCTTATCCATATAAAAGTGTCTTAGGTCATAAATTGATGGGTCTTGAACCCAATATCTTGTCATCATGGTGCATTAGGACTTTAACCCAATGTCTTACCCTCTTTGTGCGATTGAACATAAATCCATCGTCTTATTCTTTTGGTGCGATAAAACTTAAATCGACCGTCTCACCCACAATGAGGCTCAACCTCAAGCCTTCAAAATAATTGTAATTTTATCCCTTTTGATGATCATTAATATGATCTTACATTATAATTACACATAAAATTGAGATTATTGATTTATTACAATCAACATTAGTAGTTAATAAATATAGCTTAATTGATCACATACCTCATATAAAGGTTGAAAGCATACCTTTCACTAAATTGTGCTTATTCAATTATTAAAATAAATTAAGGAATTCTCTTCTCAATCGGGTAAAATTAAACGTATAAAAAATCAACAAGTCTCTTTAAATACTTACTCCATATGGTAACGCAGATCTGTCACTTAATATATAACATAAAGATAAATCATACCTTACATATATGAGAACCTTATTGCATAACTTATGCAAGATCTCTTTTGCACTTTTCCCGTCTTCTATCATAATTCTTTAAGAATAGAACAATCGTGCTGATAACGTGTTATGAAACTATATGAATTTAGAAGAAGAATAAAGTAGAGAGAAGAGAAAAGACTTGTTATTCATCTTGGAGTATATTCAGGATTCATAGAACTTATTTACAATGAAAGAAAACCCTCTATTTATAGGGAAAATTTGACTTGGTCCCCAAGTAGAATTCCTAACCATATCCTAAAAGGACTCCACATAATTAGACATTCACTACAATACAAATATATTTATAACAGAATATTTGTTTTTTAGTTTTACATAGGTTTAGACAATTAAAATACATAATCTAATTTTAACTTATTTTAATATTTAGTCATAGTAATACTTATTAAACTTATTTTAGCATGATTTAGTACTTTTAAATTATGACCGGTTTCATTATGACTTATTAATATGCATTATTTATTTTACGCGATTTCATTAATATTTGTTGCATATTTTAGTGTCATTAACCATATCATATTTTGTGTTATTTTCTTAAGAAACAACTTAGATAGTTGCATTTTGATAGAACTAAAGAAATATTTGAAATACAAGTAAATTATATGTTTTTCTGAATACTTTATCGGAAAAATCCGGAAAAAAAACCCAAAAAATACAAAGTTAAAAATCCCAAATTTTATTGGTTTGGTTTGGTTTACAAACTAAAAAATCCGACACAAATAATTTGATTTGATATTTAAAAACCCGAACAACCCGGCCATGTACACCTCTAATTATTATAATTAATAAATGGCCGTAACTCGTTCGATTCCTCACATGATTAATTAATAAGATCCAGCCAGATAAAGCTTATAAAGGTAGTTAATCCTCAGAAATTCTCATAATAAATACAAGTACTAATATCGAAAATTCCGTAAATTTATGGAATATTTATAAACAGATCACTCATCATAGTTTGAGAAAAAACACTACTAATGGCCCTTGAATTATGAACATGAAGTTCAAATCATCGTAATTTCTCGAATCATGGATAAATCTTCCGGGAGAAAAGGGAGAAAAATAATTGTAATCAATGAAGAAATATAATTGTACTCAAATTCTTGATGAATAAAAATAAAATTATGTTTCTTTCAGATTTTATTTGTGTGGTTAATTTATTTTTCATATATTTATGAATAAAAATAAAATTATGTTTCTTAAAAAAATAATTACAAATACTATGTATATAAGAAAAGATGAACCCATTTAATTATTAGCTTTCCATAATAACACTATACTCCTAAACATCTAAAGCACACATATTTAGCGTGAGGCGGATTGTGGGTGAAACCAATATTGCTCTCAGCTCGAACTATATATGCATACATATAGTATGTATGCATATAATATATTATGAGCGCATTGACATCCAAAATCCGTCTCTAAATACATCCATCATATCTCTAGGGGTGGCTCGGGGTGTGGCGATTATTCACGCCAGAACCTGCATAGTCATTGACCTCATCATCCATTCTTCTGATGATAACATCACCTAGTTTCATACTCTCGGCCTCCATATTCTCCTAATGAATATTTGACAAAAAAAACAAGAAATTAAGAAAGGTGTGATATTGTTTCTTTGAAAGAAAGAAAGAAGATAGACAAGTAGTTACCCTTATTTGTGTGTTCTCATGTTGTTTGAGTTTTGTACACCAAACTATTGCATCCTAACAATGAAAATAAGTATATTTAACGTAACCATAAAGAAAACAATATATATATATATTGCTGGATGTTAATTAAGTTGAAATATGATTACTCTAGCTTGTAATTGGGATGGCATTCAAGTAGATAACTTGAGAAAAACAAAGAAAAGCCAGAAACAAAGTGGCAGCCATTTTCCTAATTAATCAAGTGTTTTAAGATTAGTGCCCCATTTTATACATGTCATTTCATTCTATATATACAAAAAATATATATATATATATATAAAGCACTTTGAGATTGAGTGTACCTATTGCTTGCGGCAATCCAATCACAAATTAAAGTCAAAAAGGTGACTAGCTAGCTACTATCTTATGATACAAAGACGTGCACTATTTGCCAATACATATATTATATAATTAAGATTTACCATGTGTGTATACTAACAAATCACAAAGTTTTGTTAGCTTTGTTGAGATATTTTAGGATTTTAAATTTTAAATTTGACTGATTTTATATTTAAGTTGGTTATCTAATGATAATTATAGAGACACTTTTTCAACCCTTTTTTGCTATTCCATTTGATAAAAAAAAACCAACAAAATTATATTCCTTTGTCTCAATTTATGTGACTTGCTTTCACTTTTAGTCCGTCTCAAAATGAATGATACATTTCTATATTACGTAACAATTCAACTATAAAATATTTATTTACCCTTAATGAAATGATTTAAGTCACACAAATTTCTATCATTCTTTTTGGATAACAAGTTTTAAAATTCTTCATTTCTTTCTTAAATTCCGTGTCGAGTTAAACTACCTCACATAAAATGAGACGGAGGGAATATTATTTTAAGCATGTTAATTTCTACTATTATTCTATAGCTTGCATTTGTTTGGTGATTTAAGTTGTTGTCATCCAATCTTTTTTTCCAAAGTTAAATAAGCTCATTCTCCGCATCAGCTTGAAACAATGAAAATATTATACATAGTTAGATAAACATATGTTGATACATATATCTTCATACATCTTGATAAAAAAAATAAAAATCAATTCATTTCAAAAACAAATTCATATTCATCTTTGATTTGAAAACAAATTATAAGATTATGCATTTGATGGTCTCTCATATACCCTAATAATGTGAATAATAATGACTTCATGATTATTCCTACGTAAGCATGAACTAAATTTTTATTTTTCAAAATCATATAAAGTTTGGTTAAAATATTTCACATTTTTGATAATTTTTAAGTTAGACTTTTTTCTTGACCTTATTTCTTTCTTTCATTTACCAAAAAAATAATCATAACTTCACCGTATTGAATAAGTTATATTGATATAGATCCCAGTGTAATATGCAAAATCGTCCTTTAATTTGTAATAGTCAAATACAATCAAGAACAAAATGATTGCATGATCCTTAACTAAACAAAACAAAAACAAAATTGAGGTTTACCATAAATCAATCAAAGATTAGGTACGGATGAATTTACAATGTAGTGAAATTTTAAACAAATCTTGCAATATGTAAAAATATATATTAACACACTAAGTTTAACAAATTGCAAAATACAAAATACCTATAAAATAAATAACAATATAAAATTTAAATTGTAATATGAATCATAAAACTCAAACCCAATAGAGAATTACCGTTATATTGAAAATAATTATTTACCATTTATTTCACTTTGCAAAGCCTATATTAAAAGAAAAAGTAATTAGCAAATTCACACTCATAAAATGAAACGAAACATAAAGTAAAGAAGAGTGAGAAGCAAAGGGGAAAAGGAGAAGGGAGATTGTGTGTTATGTTTTACGTGGGAATGTATATGAAAAAAGAAATGGGTTAATAGGAAAAAGAAATGGATTGTGTGTTGTGTTTTAGTGCGAATGTATAGGAAGGAGGGGTGGTTATTTCATATGTGATTCGATTTGAAAAGTTTTAGGGAGAAACTAATCGTAGTCTTTAGGCTTTTAAATATTTTAGAAGGAGATGTATTAAAATTTGGTTGAGTTGGCTACAAATAAAAGATAAATGTTATAAATTTGTATTATAATGAATGTCTATCATGTGGAGCCTTTTAGGATATGGTTAGGAATCCGACTTACGGATCAAATTAGGTTTTCCCTATAAATAAAGTTAGGATATGGTTTCCTTCATTGTAAATAAGATCCATAAATCCTGAATATACTTCAAAAGTGAAGGCATGTCTAGCTATTGTTCTTGTGTGTGCCTATAAATTGTAAGACTTTTCTTAAATGATGCATGTTTATGAAAGCTAATGTTATACTAGAAATTGAAATTGTGTGAAATGACTTCCTATTGTTGTGATGTGTGTGGTGTGAATTACCATTTTGGCTTCATTAGGAAGAAAAATTATGAGCATGCTTTTGGCTAATAGTTGACAAATTCTCATGTTACAGTAAAGTTGACTTTTGTGTCTTGCTTGGGTGTGAACTCATGAGACATGTAAGTGTGTTGAGGAGAAGGACATTCCTCCATGGACACAACTAAACATGGTATGGTTGGGTATGACCCTTATGGCACTAGGCCTAACTAATAAGAATTCATTGTCAACCTATCTTACTCAAGTCTATGTGCATTGAAGTATGAGTGCCTAATTGTTTGTTGAGTGTTGTTGAAACTGCCTAAGTGTGACTTAAAGATGGTTGCAAGATGAACTCTTAATAAAATGAAGTGTAAAGACCATGTTATGATTAGGAGAAGGATGTTCCTCCTATGAACATGATAAGAGCCTATGTGTTAGATACATTAAAGAGTGAGTGAATAAAGGCTTTGCTTGCTCATGTTGCATTGAGTGCTAAATGGTTTGAAGTTGTGTTCCTTGTAAGTTTGGTGCATTAACTTCTATATGATGATGTTATGACTGTTATAAGATGCTATATGATTCATTGAAGTCCTTGTTGTGATTAAAGTGTTTTAAGTGTTATTCGAGGACGAATGTTCCCAAGTGGGGGATATTGTAAGACCCCCAAAATGAGTTAGGGTGTCTAGAGCCTCACTTGTACTTATAAGCTTGTTAAAATGTTAATTAAGTGTTTTAAAGTATGCTTGGGTGATTTGAAGTCATTGGAAGTCAAACGTCAAGGGACGAGCAAGACGATCGACGACTAGTCACCTAAGGGGCCTTATGTGTTTTTATGTGCTTATGTGTGTGTCATGAGCTTATGAGGTCCTTATATGATTAAAAATGTTTTTTTAGGCAGTATGGTAAGTTTCATGAAGTTCAGAGGTCAAATGTCCAAGAACGTCCAAGACGTTCGAAAGTTAGCCCTTGAGACATGCATGTGTGTGTATTGATGGTGCGTAGCATGTTTGGACGTGTTGCGTGTTATTATTTTGGGTGAAACTTATGTGAAAGGTCCTTGACTTATTAGTGTTCATATTTACATTGGAAACTCCCGGGTACAACTCCCCAAGGGCCCCGCAATAGGCCCTCAAGAAGGAACCAAAGGTTGTCGAGACACTGCTTTGGCAGTGTCAATCGACTGAGCCAAATGATGCCCCGTCGATAGGG
>JABWTJ010000663.1:467079-535787 GCA_016801875.1 Solanum sitiens | reverse complement strand
TCTATGTTGATAAGTGTTAAAAGTGTGAAATGATGTTCCTTGCTAATTGATGCTTTGATTGTTGATATTAAGTGAATTATATGATGCTAAAAGAGTCCTTGTTGTTCTTAAAAATTTAAGTGTCATTCGAGGGCGAATGTTATTCCAAGTGGGGGAGAATATAACGCCCCGAAATGAACTAAGGTGAACTAGAGCCTCATGATTTTTTCTTGAGTTGACTTTAAGTTAAACGGAGTTAGTTTAGTGTCCTTAGGCAGTGCGCAAAGTTTCGTGAAGTTTGGAGGTCAAACGACCAAGAACGTCCAAGGCATTCGAAAGATATGCCTTGAGTCGACCTTGTACGTCTACACGAGTTTCGTCAAGTTTTATGTGTTCGTTTTGGATGCAATTCATGTGAGAGGTATTAAACTTATAGATGATCATATTTGTATTGAAAACGTCCGGGAAATTATCCCCAAGGACCATCAAAGGGTCCTTGAGGAACGACCCGATACCTGGTAAGCAGGCTGTCCCAGGTAGCCTTGGTGACGGAGCAGTCGACGGCCAGTCATGGCTGTGACGCCCCGTCACAAGGTTCCGTCGTGGGGGACTTGTTCAAGGGTGTATAGGGGACCCTTGGCAAGCCTCTGAAGTTTGCAACGGATGGTCAGGACGGGCGGTTGCACCCGTGATGCCCCGTCACAAGCAAGTCGTCGCAAGCCTTGTCCCAGTGCGCAGATTTTTCTGCCAAGTCACGTCTAAATAAGAGTTTGAACGGTTTGTTAAGGGATTTTTAGGTTATATTAAATGAATTTTAAACCCTAGACCTAGACAAGACCCCCTCACTTCAACATTCAAACTCTCTCTCTAAAAAGAAAACTCTCTCAAAGTCACCATTGAAGCCAAGGCTCAAGGAGGGAAAGGAGAGCTGCTTTGGACTTGTTTCTTCATCAAAATTAGTGGGTTTCCTTCTCTTAAAGGTATGGTATCCATTCTTGAATATCTTTTCATTCAAGAAGCCAATTTCCAAAATGATTTTCAAAAGGGATTCTAAACTCAAACTTCTTCTAACTTTGATTTCTAGTATGGGTCTTCTTGTATTTAAGTTCTAATGGTTTAAATGTATTTATCATGGTTTGAATTGATGATTTTGATGTTAAAACTCCATGAAACTCTTGTATATGCATACTCTAACTTTTGGCTTGCAAATGGGTTATGTGAGCATGATTTAAGTAAGGTATGAACTTGGGCTTCTTGTGTATGTCATGTTGGTGTAGCTACTGCCCTAAGGGCTTTAATACGGTGAAATATTGATAAATTGCTTATGGGTGATGATGGTTTGATTTGTTGATGAGTTGCTCTCATTGTATATTTCTTATTATGAATTGCTATTTGAGTGGTATGGTCCACTTTATGGGTGGCGGTGCTAATTGATGAACTTGATGTTACTTAGTATGTTTTGAGTATGTGATATTGAAGGTCTAATATGTGAAATTAAGATACATGGGAAATGGGTCTTGTATTGTGTTTGATGTAGCTTGAAGTGCATGTTTGACCTAGTTTATGTCTAAATGAAGTGTATGATTATGAGAAGCATGTACAGTGTGTAACTTGATGAATTAAGGTTAAAGTATGTGTAGAAATTGATGATAATGAAGCGATGCTTATATGCAAGGTGTGCACATGTACACACACACACTCTTTTAAGATTTGTATTATGCCAAGTTGAGCAAAAAGGGGAATCTTGAGGTGGACACACTTCGTGAGTTGAGATGTAGTGTCTAGTAGCAACGTCTCCATTCCTAGTGAGCTTTCTAAGATAGACTATTATGTTGAGAAATTCGTGTGGAGTTATGCCTAGCACCGAGAGGATATGAAGGGGAGGTGGATTGCACTTCGTGAGTTGAGATGTTGTAATCCAATGTACCTCTTGAGATGAGTACTCCTCATTAGTAGAGAGTGAGTTACTTACTAACAATCTCCTTATCCCTTAACTATGTGCCCACATAGGTGTAGCTATTGGAAAAGCCATGTAAAGGCTAAAGAAGCATGACCTTACACTAGGCAAGTAAGGATCCCTCATCCGATAGGGGTTAATATCGGGATTCCATGTCTAGCTCTCATGGTCTTTGTCGGTTGCTAACTCCCACAAAAGAATTGATTTGAAACTAATTATTTTGTATATTGTTGAATTTGTGTATGTATGTCCTGAAGTGCTCAATCCACATTAGTTACCGAGTAGGAGCATTGAGTGGGAGTAGTATTATGGGATGCTATTCTCACATTGCACTTGGTGTGACCTATACCTACTATGGGAGAAGAGTACCTTCATGAAATCCGTGTGAATGAATACTATGGTGTAGTGTTATGGAGGATTATTGTGGAGTACTTGAGTAAATGGAATCCATTAGGAGTACTAAGTGGGAGTGGTAGTATGGGATGCTACTCTCACATTGCACTTGGTATGACCTATATTTCCATGAGTGTTTTGCATATGTTAGCCAAGGGCGTGGATTTGATTTCCAACGAAGTAAGCCTAAGATTTGGTAGTTTTAAGGGTCGCTTTGGTGTGCTTTGAAGGGAGGTGTAATGAAAATCCCTTCTTAGCTCACCTTGGGGATTCTTAGGATAACCTTGGGTTAGGGCAACTTCAAAGGAAAAAGATTTCATATGACTTGGACCGTGCCATTCACTGTAAGGTCTTCATTGTAAGAATCCAATATATTCACTGTGATGCTTTATTCAATTGTCATTGTAAGTTTAGTAAGTTCATTGAAATGTTCCTTTTGATTACTCTAAGTTTTGGTAAAGTTGCCATAAAGTGTTGATTGTCGATTCTTATGTTGGTTTGTTTCTAGATTCATGAATATTGCTTTAATTGCATAACAAGTCATTTTTACTAAAATGTCCCTTTTTGTATGTTTTTGCATATGCCATGCTTAGTACATTGTTGTACTAACCCCATACTTTTATATACCTTATGAGTATAGGTTGAAAGCCTTTCTGGAGGATCGGAGTTGAAGCTTGGGAATTCTATCTCTCAAGAATTGGGTATGTCCTCATATATTCGAGGACATAGTTTTATGTTTCTTAGCTTCTTAATTAAGACTTAAAAATGTATTTACTTTTATTGTAAAGGGCCGTGTCCCTAAGATTCCAAGTTGTGTCTTTAAGTTGGCTTGTGACGATAAGATTTTCTAGTATTTATGAAAAGACTCCTTTTATTATTATTATCGTGAAAAGTTTTAATTCCGCACTACTTTTCATGCTTTATGTTATGAATGCTAGTTAGAGGGCTTGTACGAGACCCCAAAGGGGTCAAGTACGCCCGGTCAAGATTCGAAGGTTTTCCTAACTTTTAGGGGGTGCTTTCGGGTCATGACAGACTTGGTATCAGAGCCTAAGGTTTTGGGAAATAGTTTAACGTCTAAAAGTTTCACAAGCCACATCTAGTAGTATCTTGGTCATTGGTGTGAGTCGCGACACATCCATGGACAAGAGGCTATAGGATGCTAGAAGTTTCACTTTCTTCTCTATTCTAGTATCGTGCATTAGAGTTGAGTATATAAGGTGTCTTTTCTCAACATCTTCTTTTTGTGTTTTTAGGACATGAATACGAGGATATCGACCGCTAGAAGGGAGGAGGGAGGTGTACCAAATGAGATAGTCCTTCCCCGTGTTGACCAAGTTCCTATTGTTGGCTTAGGGGAGGAAAATGAGGAGGTTCCTCTTCAAGAACCTCAAGTGCCTTCGAAACCTCAGGGACCTCAAGTGCCTCCTATGCCTCAAGCTCCTTTTGTTGAGGGTGATATGACTAATGCGGAGTTGAGGGCTGCCCTAATGAACTTGACCCAACTCATGACGGCTCAAGCTCAAGTTGTCAACAATCACTTTGTGGGCCAAGCTAACCTAGGAGATAGGCCCCAACCAAATGCTAGTACTCCCGCTTCTAGGATTCGGGATTTTATGAGGATGAACCCTCCTACTTTTCATGGCACTAAGGTGGATGAAGATCCACAAGGCTTCATAGATGAGGTTTTCAAGGTGGTAGATGATATGGGTGTGACCCCTAGGGAGAAAGCGGAATTGGCCGCTTACCAACTTAAGGATGTTGCTCAAGTGTGGTATGAGCAATGGAGGGGTGAGAGACACTTAGAAAGAGGACCGGTTGATTGGGAGGAATTCAAAGAGGCTTTCCTAGATAGATTCTTTCCTTTAGAGTGGAGGGAGAAGAAGATGGTAGAATTCATGAACCTCCGTCAAGGGGGAATGAGTGTGCAAGAGTACTCTCTCAAATTCACCCAACTCTCTAAGTATGCCCCAACCATGGTAGCCAACCCTAGGGCTAGGATGAACAAGTTTGTGATGGGCGTGTCTAGCTTGGTGGAAAAAGAGTGTCGTACAACAATGCTTCTTAACAACATGGACATCTTTAGGCTCATGGTTTATGCACAACAAATTGAGGAGTCCAAAATTAGGGAGATAAGGCAAGAGGGTAAGAGACCTAGGTCGGATGATTCTAGTCACCAAAGGCCTAATAAGAGGTTTTATCCCCAAGATTCTTCTACGGGAAACAAGGATAGGGCTCCAAATCAATCTTCTCAAGGTGGTGGTCATTCCTATGAAAGGGCTAGGTGCCCTACTTGTGGCAAGCAACATGGGGGTAAGTGTCTTGCCGGATCGGATGGTTGTTTTGCATGTGGTAATAAAGGCCACAAGATGAGGGACTGCCCAAACCATAAATCAAGGGGGACAGATGTCAATCAAGTTTCCCTAGATCCTAATGCTCCCAAGAAGAACCCTTCCTATGGGATGGGGGCTAGAAAGGATAGTTAATCCGGATTGATGGTTTTGGTAAGTCTCAACTCTTTGTTATTGTTGATTTTGTGTTATGAGATGAGTTTATATGGTTTTATAGTTCATATGATCATGTCATCTTGATAAATTGCTCAAAGAGTGGAATTTTGAAAGTTTTGTATGTTTGACAGTGTTACAGTGAATGTTCACTGTGAAAAAATTTGCAATTTGAGAAAAATTTACCTTGCCTTAATTGAAGTTTAAATATGTGCAAAAATTGTTGTATATGAGCATGTTTAATGTTGGAGAAGGTAGTTCCTCCATAAAAGAAGTTTAAGGTTGAGTTTTGACTTTGTGAGTTTGGCAAATGTTGTCTATGTTGATAAGTGTTGAAAGTCTCAAATGATGTTCCTTGCTAATTTATGCTTTGATTGTTGATGTTTTGATCATGATCTATGTGAATTATATGATGCTAAAAGAGTCCTTGTTGTTCTTAAAAATTTAAGTGTCATTCGAGGGCGAATGTTATTCCAAGTGGGGGAGAATATAACGCCCTGAAATGAACTAAGGTGAACTAGAGACTCATGATTTTTTCTAAGTTAAACGGAGTTAGTTTAGTGTCCTTAGGCAGTGCGCAAAGTTTCGTGAAGTTTGGAGGTCAAACGACCAAGAACGTCCAAGGCATTCGAAAGATATGCCTTGAGTCGACCTTTACATCTAGACGAGTTTCATTGAGTTTTATGTGTCCGTTTTGGATGAAATTCATGTGAGAGGTGTTAAACTTATAGATGATCATATTTGTGTTGGAAACGTCCGGGAAATTATCCCCAAGGACCATCGAAGGGTCCTTGAGGAAGGGCCCAAAACCTGGTAAGCAGGCTGTCCCAGGCAGCCTTGGTGACGGAGCAGTCGACAGCCAGTCATGGCTGTGACGCCCCGTCACAAGGTTCCGTCGTGGGGGACTTGTTCAAGGGTGTATAGGGGACCGTTGGCAAGCCTCTGAAGTTTGCAACGGATGGTCAGGACGGGCCATTGCACCCGTGACGCCCCGTCACAAGCAAGTCGTTGCAAGCCTTGTCCCTGTGCGCAGATTTTTCTGTCAAGTCAGGGGTGAATTTGTAAATTCACCCCATGTCTAAATAAGAGTTTGGACGGTTTGTTAAGGGATTTTTAGGTTATATTAAATGAGTTTTAAACCCTAGACCTAGACAAGACCCCCTTACTTCAACATTCAAACTCTCTCTCTAAAAAGAAAACTCTCTCAAAGTCACCATTGAAGCCAAGGCTCAAGGAGGGAAAGGAGGGCTGCTTTGGACTTGTTTCTTCATCAAAATTAGTGGGTTTCCTTCTCTTAAAGGTATGGTATCCATTCTTGAATATCTTTTCATTCCAGAAGCCAATTTCCAAAATGGTTTTCGAAAGGGTTTCTAAATTCAAACTTCTTCTAACTTTGATTTCTAGTATGGGTCTTCTTGTATTTAAGTTCTAATGGTTTAAATGTATTTATCATGGTTTGAATTGATGATTTTGATGTTAAAACTCCATGAAACTCTTGTATATGCATACTCCAACTTTTGGCTTGGAAATGGGTTATGTGAGCATGATTTGAGTAAGGTATGAACTTGGGTCTTCTTGTGTATGTCATGTTGGTGTAGCTACTACCCTAAGGGCTTTAATACGGTGAAATATTGATAAATTGCTTATGGGTGATGATGGTTTGATTTGTTGATGAGTTGCTCTCATTGTATATTTCTTATTATGAATTGCTATTTGAGTGGTATGGTCCACCTTATGGGTGGCGGTGCTAATTGATGAACTTGATGTTACTTAGTATGTTTTGAGTATGTGATCTTGAAGGTCTAATATGTGAAATGAAGATATATGGGAAATGGGTCTTGTATTGTGTTTGATGTAGCTTGAAGTGCATGTTTGACCTAGTTTATGTCTAAATGAAGTGTATGATTATGAGAAGCATGTAGAGTATGTAACTTGATGAATTAAGGTTAAAGTATGTGTAGAACTTGATGATAATGAAGCGATGCTTAAATGCAAGGTGTGCACATGTACACACACACACTCTTTTAAGATTTGTATTATGCCAAGTTGAGCAAATAGGGGAATCTTGAGGTGGACACACTTCGTGAGTTGAGATGTAGTGTCTAGTAGCAACCTCTCCATTCCTAGTGAGCTTTCTAAGATAGACTATTATGTTGAGAAATCCGTGGGGAGTTATGCCTAGCACCGAGAGGATATGAAGGGGAGGTGGATTGCACTTCGTAAGTTGAGATGTTGTAATCCAAAGTACCTCTTGAGATGAGTACTCCTCGTTAGTAAAGAGTGAGTTACATAGTAGCAATCTCCTTATCCCTTAACTATGTGCCCACATAGGTGTAGCTATTGGAAAAGCCATGTAAACGCTAAGAAGCATGACCTTACACTAGGCAAGTAACGATCCCTCATCCGATAGGGGTTAATATCGGGATTCCATGTCTAGCTCTCATGGTCTTTGTAGGTTAAGCTAACTCCGACAAAGAATTGATTTGAAACTAATTATCTTGTATATTGTTGAATTTGTGTATGTATGTCGTGAAGTGCTCAATCCACATTAGTTACCGAGTAGGAGCATTGAGTGGGAGTAGTAGTATGGGATGCTATTCTCACATTGCCCTTGGTGTGACCTATACCTACTATGGGAGAAGAGTACCTTCATGAAATCCGTGTGAATGAGTACTATGGTGTAGTGTTATGGATGATTATTGTGGAGTACTTGAGTAATGGAATCCATTAGGAGTACAAAGTGGGAGTGGTAGTATGGGATGCTACTCTCACATTGCACTTGGTATGACCTATATTTTCTGTGAGTGTCTTGCATATGTTAGCCAAGGGAGTGGATTTGATTTCCAACGAAGTAAGCCTAAGATTTGGTAGTTTTAAGGGTCGCTTTGGTGTGCTTTGAAGGGAGGTTTAATGAAAATCCCTTCTTAGCTCACTTTAGGGAGTCTTAGGATAACCTTGGGTTAGGACAACTTCAAAGGAAAAAGAGTTCATATGACTTGGACCGTGTCATTCACTGTAAGGTCTTCATTGTAAGAATCTAATATATTCACTGTGATGCTTTATTCAATTGTCATTGTAAGTTTAGTAAGTTCATTGAAATGTTCCTTTTGATTACTCTAAGTTTTGGTAAAGTTGCCATAAAGTGTTGATTGTCGATTCTTATGTTGGTTTGTTTCTAGATTCATGAATATTGCTTTAATTGCATGACAAGTCATTTTTACTAAAATGTCCCTTTTTGTATGTTTTTGCATATGCCATGCTTAGTACATTGTTGTACTAACCCCATACTTTTATATACCTTATGAGTATAGGTTGGAAGCCTTCTTGGAGGATCGGAGTTGAAGCTTGGGAATTCTATCTCTCAAGAATTGGGTATGTCCTCATATATTCGAGGACATAGTTTTATGTTTCTTAGTTTCTTAATTAAGACTTAAAAATGTATTTACTTTTATTGTAAAGGGCCGTGTCCCTAGGATTCCAAGTTGTGAGTTTAAGTTGGCTTGTGACGATAAGATTTTCCTAGTATTTATGAAAAGACTCCTTTTATTATTATTATCGTGAAAAGTTTTAATTCCGCACTACTTTTCATGCTTTATGTTATGAATGCTAGTTAGAGGGCTTGTACGAGACCCCAAAGGGGTCAAGTACGCCCGGTCATGATTCGAAGGTTTTCCCTAACTTTTAGGGGGTGCTTTCGGGTCGTGACAATCTCTAACCTATTCAACATTGAAATCAAAATGGATACTAGGGAAGGGAAGTTCGACGAGAACGAGGGGAACAACCCTAGTTTTCAAGATCTTGTGAATCGTTCGAAGGAAAATACTCTTGGAGAAAGAATTCCAGGAGAGAAACCCATACCTTAAGTAGAACTTAATCTACGAAGACCATCTTGAACGAAACTTGGAGTAACCTTGAAATCGCCTAGGAGAATCAATGGAATTTTCTGCCTTTTTCTTGCGTTCGTTGCTTTCTGTTTTTGCGTCGCCTTTTCTATGAGTTTGAACGTGATTTTTAGGTTTAATAACTGATATTGAATTATACAACTTAGGTTTAATAAGTTAATTTAATAAACTAATTAACCAATTACAAAAATGCCCCTCCTAAGTTGACTAAACATAGGAGAACATAACACTTAGTCAAATCTGGAAATTGGTATTGACTATGGTTTTGGTCAACATTTTGACTTTATATTAATTAATTAAATCCATAATTTAATTAATTTAGGTACCTAGGGTAAGTACTAAAGTACCCCTAAGTCATTGGAACAAAAATTAACCCTTTTGGACCATCCTAGGTTAAGTACTAGGATGTTTCTTGAGTTGTACTAGGTTAGTGTAAGAATTTCGTTTTGATCATTTAAACTAATTAATTAAATTGGTAATTTAATTAATTAGGTGACCTAAGGTAATTACTAAAGTACCCTTAAGACGTTAGCACCATAACCAATCCTTTGAACCATCCTAGGTTAGGTACTAGGTTGTCTTTTTCTTGTTTTAACCGAAATCGGGAAATTGCTTTGTGATTTCGGTTTTTCCAATTTAAATTAATTAATTAAGTTGATAATTATTTAATTAAGCATCCTAGGGTAATTACTAAAGTATACCTAGGTTTTTAGGACCTTAACTAACTCTTTGGACCATACTAGGTTAGGTACTAGGTTGTCCCTTTCTTGTCTTTACCGAAATCTGAAAAATTTCCTTTTTAGTTTTGGTTTTAGCCCTTTTAAATTAATTAATTAAGTTTCTAAATTAATTAATTAGGTAACCTAGGGGAATTACTAAAGTACCCCTAAGTTGTTAGGACCATAACTAACCTTTTGGACCATCCTAGGTTAGGTACTAGGTTGTCTCTTTAACTAGTACTAGGTTAGTGTCAACCCGGTTTTGGTCCTAGGTTGTCGGGTGTACTAATTAGTTTATTTCGTTTGGTCCTAGGTTAGTTAGCTATTTAGGGAAGTAGGTTAGAGTCTAGAATTGGTTAGGAAGTTAGGCCCCATATGGAGTGGTCCCTTGTGCACGTTTTTCCCCCTAACTACCCTAACAGAATTCGGTTAGGGTGGTCCCCTCCTTTGGCAGCTTCTTCACATGTCTTGAACATGTGCTTGCACATGTGTTGGTTGTACTTTCATAACTAACTATTATTTATGGTTCACTTGGGAATGTTTACTTATTGTCCCAAGGACACTCACCATGTCCTTGGGCACTACTTAATTTACATGATCATTTTAAATGGTAATGTGTTATGGTGCTAGGCTTGACACTTGGATGCCTAGTACATATTGTGCAGATATTATGAAGCAAATATTTTTAGCTTAGGGTCTTCCTTGCAGGTACATTTATTGAACATCAATCTTGGATTGGGGTATGACAACCCAAAAAAAAAAAATCTTATTCGTATATAGAAAATTGGCTAATATCCCTTAGCCAATTTTTTTTTCTATACTATGCCCAATATTTCTCAATATTGGGCATTGGGGTTTCTATGTACCCTAATAGGTTATCCTAAGGGCATACTGGTCTATTCATTAGACATATGATTTTCCGGAATATTACATTATCCCCCCCTTAGGAACATTCGTCACCGAATGACACTTACACATCATTTAAACAAAGAGGGTGATTTTCGAAAGTTACTCTATCATGCTTAAAAGTTTCTCTTTTGTGAATATCTAATTCACACTTATTTGGATGATTCATATCATTCAATGAAGCTTCATATTTGAGATTGAGGAATTTCCTTCTCAATCACACATAACTTAATGCACATCACAAATCATGCAACACAGAAAACATGCCTATGCTACACAAAAACAGCAACATAAAATGCAACATAACTTCGTTTTAACTCACATAGTGCTATTATAAGACATACGGTTACGGACTTACCACACCAAATTCACTAAAGCACTTACACTTAGAGTTTCTTAAACATAAACCAGACTTAGGAAGAGTATATCTAACCTCAAGAACTGAACAAGTGAGGGTAACGGGATCTCATATCAGCCTCAGCCTCCCATATTGCCCTCTCAACAAGGGTGGTTCCTCCATAACACCTTAACGGTGGCAAACTCCTTGTTCCTCAACCGTTTCACTTGGTGATCTAAAATTTCAAAGGAAATATCTTCGTAAGAAAGGTTCTCATTGGCTCCTAACCCCTTAGATAACATCTTATTGGCCTTAAGATTTGAAACTATTTGGCTTGTTGAATTTGAACCACACCCTTCCCATTCCAGCTCTAACTCATTTGGAAACTGAAGTCTCACTACCCTGTTTAGACAATCTATCGTAGCATAACACTTATGGAGCCAATCCATACCTGAGCCCCATCCTTGATCTTATATGCCGCCAACTCAGCCTTCTCCTCTTCATTAACACCCGTGACATGTATTTAGAATTTACCATGTACTCACCTCCATGCAAACGACCACACTTACTACACGTCTTTTGGTCACGCTGGCCATTTCCATCATTGCCCCTTCTTGGGAAGGCCAGATCTTGAGTCTGGCACCTTAGACGACTTGGCCATCCTAATTCTTGTGTGTATTCTTCTACGCGTTCACACAAGAAGGAAGTTAAATACTTATAATGACACAAAGTGTCAAAGTTCTAGATAGCACGATAAAGAGTAGAAGAAGGGAGAATTTCCTATCATCGCATAGTCTCTAAGTCATGATTGTGGCGCGCTTCACAACCATAAGCTAGAAACTATGTAACGTGGTTGTGTTGAGCTTTAGTTCCTAGGTACTTTAACCTCATGCTCTGATACCAAGTTTGTCACGACCCGGATTATGGAATCCGGATCGCAACCGGCGTCGTTGACTTCTCAGAGGTCGCAGACAAGCCTCATCTTGCATTCATCACATTCATCTAGTTAAATTTGTGGAAAATTTAAAACTTTTTATATGTATGAAGTATACATAGACTTCATATAATTACTAACTAAATACATTATATACTAAGCTCAACATAAGAGAACAACCATCTAACATAAAGAATCAATTTGAAACTGAAGATGAATATATCATAAATAGTTTGCCAAACACGGCCTTATTACAAAGTTTCGAAATGAAGGTACGAAAGAAACGCTAGGGACAACATCCACTAGCTATGTCTAAAACTAAGGCTAGACTAAATCTGTAGCATCTTCGAAATCATGAGGACCTACCAATTGGTTTGGAGAAACGCTGAAGTCCAAACCGCTGCAAGTGTCGTCAACCTTTCCTTTGACCTGCACCTCTAAAATAGTAAATAGTAGGGGTTTAGTACACCACTTGTAATAAGTATGGGTGTATGCACACATACACATAAAGCTATGCATGATCAATGAAAGCTCTTCCTAAGCAACATGCCATTTCTGGAAAGTCTAGTCATTAGACTTTCCTAATTCGTTAGTTCACTACACCATTTTAAGCCTACGGCAACCCCAGTAAAGTGTAGCCTAAACTAGCAAAAAATGTGGCCTTTGACAAATGGCTACACTTTTGGACTTTAAGCAACACTTTTTGAGGGGTGGCCGAAAGAGGCGTAACCTTAGCTTTTAGGCAACACTTTTCATGTGTTGCCTTATCAGCTACACTTAAAAGCGTTGCCTAAAAGGAAAATTGGCAACGCTTTGATATACCTCATATAACAACATTTCTATCTCAAACAACTACACTTTTTAGCGTGGCCTTTGCTTTTTATTGCCCACATTTTTTAAGTGTTGCCTTTTCTATCTTTGTATGACAACGATTTTAAAGTGTTGCCTTTTCTACCACAATTTATAGGCATATGGCTACACTTTTAAGTGTGGTAATACTATTTTGGCTATAAAATATTTATATGCCACAATTTCTAATTAACAAACACCAATTTTATTTTTCAATAAATAATATCAAGCAATAAATTGGCTAATAAGTAATTAAAACATATAGATTTATAATAAACTTCAAAATATAGTATGTCTTACGTACATAGACATACTTATAAAGCAATATTCTAAATGTGTACACAATAGTTCAAAAAGTACTCTTATAATAGTTCAATATATTCTAGGAATGAATATATTTCACAAAATCAAACCTAATGTATTTAAACTTTGATATTAGTTCAAAAACTCTTCATCATCAACTTCAATGAGATCAAACCCTTGATAGACTATCCGTCTCACTTTGCATATCCACTTGTAGTCACGCATATACTCCAAGGTTTTCTTGTCAAGCCTTTCTAAACCTTCTTTCTCATGGAGGTATGTCCTATACAATCTCTCCATGCTCAAGTAAATCTATCACTTTCATTCAATCATCCCAAATCTACAACCAACACAACCATCTGAAGTTTCATTATTCATCAATTCATTATATCTTCATTCATAGGTATATTACATGATCTTCTAGCCTTAGTTTGCTTCTCACGTTCTTCATTACTAGGTGAATATAGCCATAGTTCATTCTTTAAGGTTAAATTTCATCCATACCAATCTTAATCAATCAATTCTAGTTCAACTCATACCTAGATGATTCAATCATAATCAATTAAGATGGATCAACACAATTCCTTTATCTAGACTCTAATTGGATATGATCACCATGATCACCTTCAAATTGAATTACTATAATTCACCATAAAAAATCCATTTACACAGTATATAATCATCATTTAATCATAAGTGAATGTTACCCACTCAATTGGGATCACAAACACACCTTCGCCACAATGCAATCACAACCCTCACTTGTTTGGGGTTCTTTGGATTCTCAATTGTAGGGAAACTAGGGGGTCTTCATAGATTGAAGAATACATGAATTAATAAGTTTCACATACCTTATATTAGAGACTTACACCCAGCTTGAAACCTTGGTGAATTCGCTCTAAATTTGCTTCACTTTTTATTCTTCTTCAATGGTGGTTTTGGGAGAATTTTGGGAGAGAAAGGTTTTTTTAATTTATTTGGAGTCTAGGGTCTTATTGGATATTGTGCTGCTTAAATACTCTTCAAATACCTACAATAAACGCCCATAATTATTCCCAAAAGTTCTCAAAAGACCCCTGCAACTATTACATATTTTAACCAACTCAAATTTGACTTAAAAACGACGCCACCAAATTTGGGCACTTACTGCGCGTCGCAGAGGCATTTTTTATTCTTGATGCAGGAAACTAGTTTGGGACAAAATGGTTTGTGATTTCCCCGCATTTTAGGTCAAAAATTGCCCTTTTCATGACGACTCTGCGTTGCGCAGCCACTGCCAGATCTAGGCTGCCCGGCAGCTTCACTCGCCTATGTTTGGGTCCTCCTCGGGGACCCTTAGGCTGGTACCCGGGGCATCGTTCTTGGATTTTTTTGAACCATTACATGTCAGGATATGTATAGGAACAATCTACACTCAATTTCACCCTCAACCCATCCTCCAAAACTCCACTACAAAACACTACGACATACTAGTTTTACTTCGACTAGTTTCCGGACGTCTTGTGCGTTCTTGGGCGTTTGACTTCCAAACTCTCTCAAAATATATATACTGTCTCTAAACATTATTATTAGTAATTTTAAGACCTTATAATATCATGACCCTCATGTTAGTATCTAGCTTCACCTAACTCATTTTGAGGGTATAACAATACTCCCCCACTTGGGAACATCCGTCCTCGAATGTCACCTTACTAAACCCTTCCTTAATGGAAAAACTCTAGAATAGCAGCCCATCGTATATGCATTCTACGTAAATACACATACCCAAATCAAGGAAACAATTCAATTCCAAGCTAAACATAACTACACATAATTATATAGATATCTTATAAAAAGGATTCCTTATCCCCAACATGGGAATAAGATACATATATATTTCTAATCATTAATTCATCATCATTAAGAGAATCAAAATAAGCAAAGAAAATCATAACCATGGAAATTCTTGAAATTTTCATAAATCATTAAAGAAGCACATACCGGAAAGGGACATAAGGAGATCACTTTGGATCATCCTTGGATTTGAGTGCATAGAACCTAGCTCTTGCTTTAGGAACATTTTCCTCATTACTAGGAGAAACTTGATTTTCTTTCCTTCCCTTAGAATTAAGATTTGTACAATCTCTCACTCTATGCCCATGCTTCCCACACCCTAAGCAACCATCCATGCCGGGTAGGCATTTACCATAGTGACTCCTTTCACACTTGGGGAAAGTAGATCATTAAGACCCACTCCCCTTCTCCTTTTCCATTGTTCATACCAAATTTGAGCAACATCTTTCAATTGAAAGGCAGCAAACTCCGCCTTTTCAATGGGAGACACTCCTATGATTGCAAGCACCTTATACACCTCATCAATAAACCCATTCAGATCTTCATCAACCTTTGAGCCATAGAAGTCCGGTGGATTCATTCTTAAGAATTCCCTTATTCTAGTAGAACACATTCCTCCTATAGGATTATCCAGAGCCACCTCTACTCTATTAGCTTATTATGTTAAGGCTTGAGCCAACAAAGTCATAAAAGCCATATATTCGTCAAACATAGAATTCCCTATTGGAGGATAATTAGGAACTTGAGGAGGAACTTGTTCTTGCACTTGGGGAGGCTCTACTCTTTAACTTGGGGAGGAATCCTAGAATTGCGACATGGCGTACTCGACCTCTCAGAGGTCTTGTACAAGCCTCTTGACTTCATTACATAACATCATGCATAAATGGAGGGAATTTAAAAACTTTCTTTAAACATAAACCAAAAGGTATTTCATAAACGCAGAAGCATTTCTAATAACATTGTCTCAGAAACCATATAACTTGACATGGGTGAAAAACATTAGGATGCAGCACACATAAAATCTAAAACATAACGAAAGTCATCAAGGAAAATAAAGGTTCGTCCTCGAAGCTATGAGGACTCACCACTTTTTCTCTTCTTGGAAACCTTGGAAACTCTACCCTTCAAGTAACTCAATCTTCTCAAGACCATACATGGACAACATGTAGGCAATATGCGTTAGTACGATATGTACTAAGTATGGAAACTACATACCAAACATAAGATATCTCAAAGGGTTAGTCAATAATAGACTTCTTCATAAGAGATAAAGACATAAGCATATCATGAATATCATAACATAATAAAGCATCATAAATCATCTCAAAGTTCATACTTACTTACTTACTTGTCCTTCTTACTCAAGTGAACTAAACCATAAGCTACCTCCAAGTATACTTGTGCAAGGCTAAGGTAGCATCCCATACTACTACCAAAGCTAAGTACCTCTTTTTGGTCATTTTTTTTTATCGTAATCCACTATCATAATTAAGACCTAAGTTCTTCACACTAAAGAGTACTATACCCATACTACCCTACATACTAAGCCTATATTGAAAACCATCCTTAACATGTTCACCCTCCATAGCCTCTTTATTACTTAACTTCGTCTACTAAGGTTCTCTCATCTTTAGTCTACTATACTAGGAAAGGCAAATCTAGTCCAATCCTATTTTCAATCTCTTCTTCATTAGTGACCCTAGGTTATACCTTGTGCAATGCACTCATGATGTACCATACCACCATTCATGCAAGGTACTACTTTTGAATGCTTTCTTTATTACTTCTTACTTTCAAGCCTACACCCTATCTTTATCTTTTTAACACTGCGAGATACTTCTTTAAGTATGTCTAAGTTCTATAATCATATGGATCCTACGAGATACTTTTAAGGTATGTCTTGATCCCTTAATTATGAACACTACGAGATACCCATTGTGCATGTCTAATTTCATTCACACATTATGAAAAATACGAGATACCCCTTCGGCATGTCTGAGTTCATCTTTTGCTTTGAACACTACGAGATTCTTCTCAAGCGTGTCTAAGTTCATAGGATATGGAGATTTCTACTAGAATAGCTTGACTCTACTACGTGAAGGACTCCTGCCTCATGAGACCTAATGGGATATTCATTACAACTACTAGATGTGGCTCTCCTTTCTACTTGGAGCCCGGACCCTTGCTAGACTATTTGTCTCACTTTGCATATCTACTGAATCAAGAATATACTCCAAGGTTTCTTGTCAAGCCTTGCTAAACCTTGTTTATCATGGAGAGGTGACCTAGACAATCTCTCCATGCTCAAGTAAATCTATCACTTTCATTAAATCATCCTAAATCTACAGCCAACACAATCATCCTAAGTTTCATTATTCATCAATTCATTATATCTTTATTCATAGGTAGATTACAGGATCTTCTAGCCTTAGTTTGATGAATTCTTGCATTTTCTTCTCCCTTAGTTCCAAGGGAAAGAACCTAACAAGGAAAACCTTTGTGAAATCTCCCCAATTAATCCGGCTTTTGATGACCGGCCTCTCATTTTTCCATTGCTTATACCAAACTTGAGCTACGCCTTTGAGTTGGTATGCGGCTAGTTCAGCCTTTTCTTGAGAAGAAACACCCATATCATCAAGAACTTTGAACACTTCATCAATGAATCCTTGTGGGTCCTTCTCCACCTTAGAACCATAGAAAGAAGAGGGATTCATCCTTCTGAAATCACTAATCCTTTAAGAGGTAGTGTTAGCATTGGGGTTCACTTGCACCCTTGCATCTTTAGCAAATTGGGTAGCCAACACTTGAGTCAAGCTATGAATGGCTGACCTTATGTCAACATTAGACATAGCCATTCTTCAATAGGAACTTAAGGGTTTTGAGGAGCTTGAGGGGGAACCACCTCATTCTTGTTTTCATTGTATATAAGCACAATAAAAGATTAGAAGAAAGGAATAGATAGAGTTAAGACTCTTAGGCACGATTAAGGAATAACAAGAGAGTGAGAGTTCCTAAACATCACATAGTCTCTCATTCATAAGTGTAGCGCGCTTCACAATTAATAATAAGTCCCTACATAAACGTGGTTTAGTGAGACATCAATCCTAAGATTTCTCAATCTCATGCTCTGATACCAAGCTTTTTACGACCCAAGGTACCCCCAAGGCGTAACCGGCATTGTCGTCCTCTAAGAGGACTAAGACAAGCCCGTAGCATACATCCTAGCACATCATAGGTCAAAAATATGGGAAACTTTAAAACTTTTCATTATGAATCTTTCTTAGGCTTCTCGCATATATATGGAGTTTCATAGACTCCTCACATACGAAGTGTACATAGACTTAACTTTTAGCATAACAAATCATATAGGAGTCTAAAGTCTCATCTCACATACAAATCATCTACAAGAGTATGAATTACAATAGCTTAGGCATAGCCCTTAGTCTATTACAATATTTCATATAGGCTTCAATGAAGTCTCAACATGAGAATGGAATATTTGTCTCAAAACATAGACGAAACTTATAAGGCTTGATGAGCGGATCTATCCTTGGAACTCATGAGGACTCACCAATTGACTTAGGAAAGATCCAAGTCTTCTTCTTCAATAGCCATGAATCTCTTCCATGGCCCAAACCTAAAATATTTGGGAAAGGGGAAACATATGAGTTAGTACAATACTCCTATGCACAAAATCATCAATGCATGAGAAAAGGACAATTTAGAAAAAATCATGATTTCTATCAATTTAACTCAACATGAATATATAAGAAGCATAATAAGTCAATTTAACATAATAGCAACCCAACATGTAGACCACCCAAGCAATACTTGTGCAATGCCAAAGATAGAACCTCATACTCCTATGCAAGGTTAAGTATCACATTAAGCAACCCACTTCATACTTATAAAATATTCTCATAATTCATCATGACATATTTAATGCATGAATACTACTCATAGCTTATCAACATAATCATAATCATAACCATAATCATAAAAGAACACTACTAGAACCATCCATTAGGATCCCACATTTGCAATGAGTAAGAGAAGTCACATACCCTCCTCACCCTATGTAGTATCCTTCATGACAACCCTAATAAAAGTTCACATGCTTAACTTGTCAATTTAATTTTACATTAGGGAAATAAGGGCAATAACCGACATGATACCATGTGAGCTTCATGGAATCTGGTGTTCTACTCCCCTACAAAAAAGAGAGGGTTAACACTTGCCTAAGGTGTAACCATTCGTACATAGCTATCTAGGTGGATCCACTAAGCTAGAGTCCTATGTGGGCACATAGTTAGGGGTCCATGAGATTGTTTCTAGAAACCTTGACTTACTAAGGTGGAGGTTTCCATCTCATGGGACAACACATAATTAGGGAATCCAGACTTACTAACGTGAGGAAACCCATGTGGGAGGCCGGACTTACTAACGTGAGACCTCCATTTCATTTACATGCCCTTTCGATGCTAAGCAATTATTCCCTTTAGTAATCATATTATTTCATCATACAAGTTCACATTAGTCTCTTCTAGACCCCTATGTAAACATCTTATCATATATAGCTCATAGGTCGTCACAAGTGAGAACAATCCTTTCACTTTCGACACCCCCTCATAAGTGAGTAAACCTTTCACTTAACACTTTATTATAATCATGAGAAACTACTTTCAATCATATAATAATCATATCATATAATACTTGCATAATTCATAACCAATTCAATAGTCTAGGGTTAAGAATGAGGAATACTTAACATCAACATCACAATCACATACTAAACCTACAAGCATTACTATCTAAGTAACTCATAATTCATAATTTAATCCAAGAAGAACCAATCTACATACCTCATTGCCCTTACCAATAACCCTCATACTTCCATTACCAAGAATACATTACCAATTACATAAACAAGGTAAATTCTAAAAGCAATTACATAATTAACAACAATGTAGTCAATCTACATGTTCATGATCTTCACAATTCACCTATAAATTCAATGTTTGCATGAAATTGGGGGAAGGACATGGGTCTAGGTAAATATCAAAGGAAATCATCAATTTTCATCAATATATACTTAAAACACTAATTCGTCATAATTCATCACAATTGGTTCATGAATTTCTACTATAATATGCACATAGTTAGAAAAACATCATAAGTTCAACATTATTCATATTAGTCATAAAGGACTACTAATCTCAATCTTGGCTAGGAGTAAGGAGAAAAAGATGAGCATAGCGGGACTTCATGTCGTCCTCGTCCTCCCATGTTGCTCCCTCAACAAGGTGGTTCCTCCATAGAACTTTTACGGAGGCAACCTCCTTATTCCTCAATTTCTTAACTTGGCGATCCAAAATCTCAACCGGGACCTCTTCATAATAAAGGTCCTGCTTTACCCCTAAACCTTCTAAACGAAGAATGAAAACGGAATCACCTATACACTTCTTAAGCATAGAAACATGGAACACCGAATGAATCATGGACAACTTATTTGGCAACCTCAACTCATAGGCAACACTCCCAACTCGCTTCAAAATTTCATACGGGCCCATATAGGACTAAGCTTCCCTTCTTTCCAAACCTCATCACCCCTTTCATGGGTGAAATTTTCAAATAGATCCAATCTCCTACTTCGAATTCAAGGTCCCTCTTTCTATTGTCGGCATAAGATTTTTGCCGACTTTGAACTGTTTTTAGTCTATGTCTTATAACTCGAACCTTTTTGAGGCCTTCATAGACCAATTCATGACCAAGTAGAGCAAACTCCCCTACCTCATACCACCCAACCGGAGATCTACACCTTCTCCCATAAAGTTCCTCGAAGGGTGCCATAGAGATAGTCAAATGGTAGCTATTGTTGTAGAGAACTCTATCAAAGGTAGGTGTTCATCCCAATTACCTTTGAAGTCAATGACACAAGACCTCAAAATATCTTCAAGGGTTTGAATAGTGCGTTCCGCTTGACTATCCGTCTTGGGATGAAAAGCGGTACTAAGCTTCAACTTCGTACCATTCACCCACTTTGGAAAGCTTTCCAAAAATGGGAGTTAAATTGAGTACCTCTATCCAAAATAATGGCCAAAGGGGCACCATGTAAATTCACAATCTCCTTTATGTACAATTTGGCATAGTCTACCGCCTAATATATTACTTTGACGGGAAGAAAATGTGCGGACTTATTTTGCCTATCAACGATGACCCATATAAAGTCATGTTATCTTCTAGTACGAGGCAAACCTACTACAAAGTCCATGTTAATATCCTCCCATTTCCATGTAGGAATATCTATATTTTGAGTCAAGCCACCTTTGATGCTCCGCTTTGTCTTGTTGGCAGTTTGGACACTTAGCGAAAAAATCCGCTATGTCCCTTTTCATACCATTCCACCAGTAAATTTCTCGTAAGTCACGGTACATCATTGAGGCACCCAGATGGATGGAATAGCGGGAGACATGAGCCTCTTCCATGATCAATTCCCTTAAGCTATCCACATCCGGTACACACAACCTTCCTTGGTACCTAATCACCCCATCTTCTCCTTGAGAGAAAGACTCATTAGACTTACTAAGGACAGTTTCCTTAAACTCCATCAATAGAGGATGAAGGTGTTTCTTGGATTTCACCCCAACCACTAAAGATGACTCGGAGTTGTGGCGAACCACGAAACTACCCTTTGGAGTGTCTTCTAGTCGTACACCCAAACGAGCCAACCTATGAACCTCTTTTACTAACTATTTCTTATGAACAACTACATGAGCCACACTACCCATGGAAACTCTAGTCAAGGCATCTGCTACCACATTAGATTTTCTAGGATGGTAAAGGACACTCATGTCATAGTCCTTTAAAAGATCCAACCATCTTCTTTGACGTAGGTTCAAATATTTTTGGGTAAACACATATTGTAGACTCTTGTGATCCGTGAATACATCAACATGCACCCCATAGAGATAATGTCTTTAAATTTTCAACGTAAATACTAGGGACTTTCCCATATTGCATGAGCACACATCCAGACCCACTCGGGAGGCATCACAATAAACCACAAACCCTTCGGTACCCTCCTCTAAGGTCAATACCGGAGTTGAGGTGAGTCTATCTTTCAATAATTGGAAACTCTTTTCACACGATTCCGACCATTAGAATTTAGACTTCTTTTAGGTTAAGGTCGTTAATGGAGATGTGATAGACGAAAATACCTCAACAAACCTCATATAGTAACCGACCAACTCTAGAAAACTTCGGATGTCAGTACGACTCAACGGTTTAGGCCAACTCTTGACCACTTCTGTCTTCCTTGGATCAACCTAAGCCCTTCACTAGAGACAATGTGACCAAGAAAAGCGACCGACCTCAACCAAAACTCACACTTGCTAAACTTAGCAAAAAGTTTTTTATCCTTGAAACTTGCAAAACTATCATCAAGTGTCTCATATGATCATTCTCACTCCTAGAGTATATCAAATTGTCATCAATAAAGACAATCACAAATAAATCAAGATACTTCTAACAACTCGATTCATATGGTCCATGAATGTCGCCGAGGCATTTGTTAGACGAAATAACATCACTAGGAATTCCAAGTGACCATATCATGTTCGGAATGCCATTTTTGGAATATCAACCTCCCTCAATCTAAGTTGATGATAACCCGACCTCAAGTCAATCTTTGAAAAGTAACTCGCTCCTTGGAGTTGATCAAACAAATCATCAATCATGGTGCGGGTAATTATTCTTTATAGTGACTTGTTCAATTAACGATATTCGATACACATTCTCAAAGACCCATCCTTCTTCTTCACAAATAATACCGGGGCACCCCATGGAGATATGCTTGGTTGAATAAAACACTTATCTGGCAAATCCTTTAGTTGAGCCTTTAGTTCTTTCAACTCAGCCGACACCATCCGATAATGAGGGATTGAAATAGGTTGTGTATCCAGCAATAAATCTATGACAAAGTCAATCTCCCGTTCGGGAGAAATTTTAAGAAGGTCATCGGTAAAGACCTCCAGAAATTCCCTCACTACGGGTACCGACTCTATGGGAGGGACCTCAGATTCAAGATCCCTAACTCTTACTATGTGGTAGAGACAACCCTTTGCAATCAATTTGCAAGCTTTTAAACATTAAATGATCTTACCCCTAGGATTTGAGTTTCCTCCCTTCCACTCAAAAATGGATTCATTTGAAAAAAGAAATTTGACAACCCTTCTCCTACAATCAATAGAGGCAAAACAAGCATGCAAACAATCCATTCCCAATATGACATCAAAATCAAGCATATCAAGTTCTATGAAGTCAACTAATGTAACTCTATTGGGCAAGAAAATAGGACAACCTTTATAGACTCTATTAACCACCACGGAATCACCCACCGGGGTAGAAACCTAGAAAGGTTCGTCTAATATGTCGAGTAGTATATCAAACTACATGGCTACAAGAGGGGTCACAAATGACAATGTAGATCCTGGATCTAAAAAAGCATATACATCAAAGGAAAATAATTGTAACATATCGTTAACCACATCCGGTGAGCTCTCTTGATCACCTCGGGATTGGAAAGCATAAAAGCAATTCTTTTTAGGAGCATCCGAATTAGGGGCATTTGCTTGTGCTTGAGTATTTTCCCTTCCTTGAGTCTTCATCATAGGGAAATCTCTCTTCATGTGACCACTCTTTCCACAACCATAGCAATTACCCATGCCAACCAGGCACTTACCATCATGTTTTCTACCACATTTTGAACAAAGAGGCTTCTCAACATAAGAACCACCACCTTTTCCCTCTTGGGGCTTTGGAAAATACACCTTAATCTTGTTGACCCTTGGAGCATTAGAAGGTCCTTGGTTGGTAAACCTCCTTTTGAACCTTGGTTTGTCTTGCACATCAAACCTACTCTTAGAAGAATTCCTCTCTCGGATCTCACCTTCTTCAACTCCCTACCAACTTGCTTAAGCTTTTGCTCCTTAATTTTTTCGACATGAACCATGAGACGAGAGATGCCCATTCTAGGAATGAACATAGCCGACCTACATTCATTCACCACAAGATCGAATATCCCCATGACAAATTTGTTCATCTTGGTCCTAGAATCCGCAACCATAGTAGGAGCATGCTTTAATAGTTGAGTTAACTTGAGGCTATACTCCTTCAAGCTCATACCCCCTTGACGAAGGTTGATGAATTCTTGCATTTTCCTCTCCCTTAGTTCCAAGGGAAATAACCTATTAAGGATAGCCGTTTTGAAAGCTCCCCAAGTAATTCGGCCTTCTATAACCGCCCTCTTATACTTTCATTGCTCATAAAAAACTTGAGCTACGTCTTTGAGTTGGTAGGCGGCTAGTTCAGCCTTTTCTTGAGAAGAAACACCCATAGCATCAAGAACTTTGAACACTTCATCAATGAACCCTTGTGGGTCCTCCTCCACCTTAGAACAATAGAATGTTGGGGGATTCATCCTTCTGAAATCCCTAATCCTTGAAGAGGTAGTGTTAGCATTGGGGTTCACTTGCACCCATGCATCTTTAGCAAATTGGGTAGCCAACACTTGAGTCAAGCTATGAATGGCCGACCTTATCTCAACATTAGACATAGCCCCTTCTTCAAAAGGAACTTTAGTGTTTTGAGGATCTTTAGGGGGAACCGCCTCATTCAAATTCTCCTCTCCGTACCTTCGAGCATTGTTCTTCTTGTATTCATTGCCTATATATACAATAAAAGGATTAGAAGAAAGAACTAGATAGAGGCAAGACTGTTAGGAATGACTAAGGAATAACAAGAGAGTGAGAGTTCCTACACATCACATAGTCTCTAATTCATAAGTGTGGCGCGTTTCACAGCTATGAATAAGACCCTACATAGACATGGTTTAGTGAGACATCAATCCTAAGATTTCTCAACCTCATGCTCTGATACAAAGCTTGTTACGACCCAAGGTATCCCCTTTGCGTAACCGGCGTCGTTTTCCTCTAAGAGGACTAAGACAAGCCCTTAGCATATATCCTAGCACATCGTAGGTCAAAACTACGGGAAAATTTAAAACTTTTCATTATGATTCTTACTTATGCTTCTCGCATATATAGAGAGTTTACATAGACTCCTCACATACGAAGTGTACATAGACTTCACTTTTACCATAACAAATCATATAGGAATCAAAATTCTCATCTCACATATAAATAATCTACAAGAGTATTAATCACAATAGTTTGGAACTCATAAGTACTTAGCAATTGACTTAGGAAAGATCCAAGTCTTCTTCTTCAATAGCCACGAATCTCCTCAATGGCCCGAACCTAAAATGTTTGGGAAAAGGGAGAAACATGGGTTAGTACTAACCACATGTACTAAGTATGGCTCCTATGCACAAAATTATCAATGCATAGAAAAGTACAATTTAGTCAAAATCATAATTTCTATCAATTTAACTCAACATGCATATATAAGAAGCATAATAAGTCAATTCAACATAATAGAAACCCAATATGTAGACCACCCAAGAAATGCTTGTGCAATGCCAAAGATAGAACCCCATAATCCTATCCAAGGCTCAGTATCACATTAACCAACCCACTTCATACTTATAACGTATTCTCAGAATTCAGCATAACATACTTAATACATGAATACTACGCATAGCTTATCAACATATTCATAATTATAATCATAATCATAAAAGAACACTACTAGAACCATCCCTTAGGATCCCACATTTGCAATGAGTAAGAGAAGTCACATACCCTCCCACGCCCTATGTAGTAGCCTTCATGACAACCCTAATAAAAGTTCACATACTTAACTTCTTGTCAATTTACTTTTACATTAGGGAAAGAAGGGCAATAACCGACATGATACCATGTGAGCTACATGGAATCCGGTGTTCTACTCTCACATCGAAAAGAGAGGTTTAACACTTTCCTAAGGTGTAACCATTCGTACGTAGAAATCTAGGTGGATCCACTAAGCTAGAGTCCTATGTGGGCACATAGTTAAGGGTGAAGGAGATTGTTTCTAGAAACCTTGACTTACTAACGTGGAGGTTTCCGTCTCATGATAAAACACATAATTAGGGAATCCAGACTTACTAATGTGAGGAAACCCATGTGGGAGGTCGGACTTACTAACGTGAGACCTCCATCTCATTTAATTGCTCTTTCGGTGCTAAGAAATTATTCCCTAATGTAATAATATTATTTCATCATACATGTTCACATTAGTATCTTCTAGACCCCTATGTAGACATCTTATCATATATATCTCCTAGGTCATCACAAGTGAGAATAATCCTTTCACTTTAGACACTACCTCATAAGTGAGTAAACCTTTCACCTAGCACTTTATTATAATCATGACAAACTACTTTCAATCATATAATAATCATACCATAATATACTTGCATAATTCATAACCAATTCAATAGTCTAGGGTTAAGGGTGAGGAATACTTCACATCAACATCACAACCACACACTAGACCTAGAAGCATTACTATCTAAGTAACTCATAATTCATAATTGAATCCAAGAAGAACCAATCAACATAACTCATTGCCCTTCAAAGAACCTTCATACTTCCATTACCAAGAATACATAACCAATTACATAAACAAGGTAAATTCTAGAAGCAATTACATAATTAACAACAATGTAGTCAATCTACATGTTCATGATCTTCACAATTCACCATATCAATTCAAGGTTTTCATGAAATTGGGGGAAGAACATGGTTCTAGCGAAATCTCAAAGGAAATCATAAATTAACCACGAAATTGAGTATGAACTTGAGGTATTTGGTCTTTTTCTCCAAATTTCAAAGCTTCTTTAATGGGGGATGAGTAGAGAGAGGATGTAGAGAGAAGGGAGAGCTTTTGTGATTTGTTTTGGGTTTTTGATTTGAGTGAGATATTGTGAGAGAAAAATAAAGTAAAATCAATATATAACCCTCCCCTAAAATACCCAAAAGACCCCTCTTTTAAGTTGACCATTTAATGAAGTCAAACTCGACTTTAAATTTTTCAGATTTTTTGTCGGGGAACCAGTCCGCGTCGCAGAGTTGTTCCTGCAAGATTTCAAAAAATAATTTTTCAAACAGAAGAGTCTGTGATGTTTCCGCCTCGCAGACCAAACTTTTGGCTTTTGGTGTTCCAAGTCCGCGACACGGACTTGCTCCCTCTAAGCACAAAAGCTGCTGCCTCTTGGCAGCTTGCTTGGTCCAAAGAGGGGTCCCTTCGTGGACGCCTCAGGCGATCCTTGGAGGGTAAGACCTGGATATTTTAAACCTATATACATTATTTTACCTATTAAATCCTTTTTAAAAGTTTTAGACTTCATACAACACTCCCAAACCTTCCCAAAACTTAAGGACGTTCACTAGTTCTAATTCGCTAGTTTTCGGACGTCTTGGTCGTTGCTTAGCGCTTTTGGTTCTAACACTTCTTAGAAAAGTTTTATTACACTTAATTAGGTCTAAAATCATCATTAGTCATATTGTGAAGCTCTAGTCTAGGTCATAGAATTTCCGGGGTGTGTCACCTACACCTTTAGAAATAGACAAAATAAATGGAATTAGTACATTAGAATGCACTAAGTATGGTGTTTAGGACAATTGTATAAAACATGTTCTTTTGAGTAAAAATTCATAAGATAAGTGAAAGAGACCACATAAAGTCAACATAACATATACGTCACATGCCATAATATAACATCAAGATCACTACAAAACACATAAACATGAGACCCTCCTACCAAAGGTTATTCTAACTCTCACTTGGGAAATTTATGAAGCAACCACCCAGACAACCCCTTCACACACACCAAAGTGATCCTTTTGACTACCTAAGATAATATTATTGTCATTTCATCAATAAAACTCCCTACCTAGAATAACTCCAAGACTCACCTAAGTAAGACATGAAGAGACCGCCCATACACCCTCTCAAAGCTACTCCAGATAAGTACCTTTTTCCTTAACATGCCTTTAAATTAAGTCACTGTGTTCATTAAACCATATAAGAGACATTCAACAATTAAGGTCTTTCACATAATGGTCTTGGATAAGACCTAGGGAACCTACATACTAACATCTTTAAAGCCTACTCGTGCAATGTCTATATAGCGCCCCATTCCACTACCTATACTTCGTAGAATTTCTCCAAAACTAGCATGTACCTCACATGATGAGGATAGGCAATAACCGACATAAACCATACTAGCTAGGCATGGAATCCGGAGTCAACCCTACTCCAATAGAGGGTGTTCTACTTGCCAATGGTAGAACTAGGACACCTCCCATGTAGGACATGGTTAAGGAATATCAATAGTTTCTTTGTACTCTAGTCTCATCTCAACTAGAGCCACTCCCCAAGCATACTCACTCGGTGCTAGCCTTTGTTCTCATAGAGTAATTCAATAGCGGGCATATGAAGAGGTACCATATAGTTGTCATAACCAAATCATAATACACCTTACTAAAAAGGGTCCGCTAGGGCTGCCATACAATGGTTATTAGGATAGATCAATGAATTTCCTAAGGATTATTTCATGTCGTTCCAGCCACCAACCCCTAAGTCCATAATTCACACAAGAAGGATACCATTACGGCTTTAAACTTCAAGGATATCATAACCTTCCATATTGGTTGAAGGTTCCACATAAATGACCCTCTTATCAATGTTCAAGGTCATATTCAATCACACATATACATACATGACAAAGGTGCTTTAGCCTACTAAGTCAAGAGTCATATTCATATTCTTCATATATCAGGTAAGGACATAAATCTACCACAACAAGACACACATACTTCACCTTATCACATATAGAATAACATTCAAGAAGAGCATAGGGAAAAGCAAGTCAGTTATAAGCCACCCTATTCCCTCCTATAGAAACCTTAACATAATCCATCACATGAATCATATAGCCAATTAGCTAGCATCATACTTCAACATCAAGTATACACACCTAAAGACATCACTATAGTCTGTCATGCTCACCAATAATCAAATAAGAGAACACATACTTTAACTTTATATATATACATAATCAAAGTCATACTTCACTTGATCAATATCATAAGTCACAACATGATAATATCACAATTCATGAAAGTAATGCTTACAAGGGCACATTCTTCACAAGTATAGCACATAAGGACCGCCACCATAAGTGACCATACTAATCATCAAAATTGAAACACCTATACTACACAATATAGAAGAGGTTAGGCCAACATACCATCATTACAACCACAACACTTCCAATCAATAGCCAATTCAACCAATCCAATACACAAAGGCTCTTACCAATAGCCATAATCAACAATTTAAATCAATAATCAAACTATACAATGATCCAAGATAATACAATATGAACTTCATCAATTTAGGACAGACTACATACGATTCTAACATGCTTCTTACATAATTCAATAACCCAAAGTAAACTACAGAAGAATTCAATACAATAGAGCTAGGATCACATCACTCATAATATAGCCAAAATAAGGATTTCATGATTTGCATGGATTCATAGAGTTTTTGACTTATAATCATCAAACTAACTTCAATTCAATCATAAATTATTAATTCAAAATGTTTTATGCAAGAACCCATGGCTAGACTTCAATTTAGAAATTCATACTTGAGAAAGTCTTGGAAAAACACGTGAAGTTTGGCTCCTCGAAGAAAAAAGATTCACCGATGAAAATCATACCTTGATTGATGATTAGACACGAAATTGAGAGAAAATTGTTGTAGAAATCAAGCTCCAAGCTCCAATCTCCCTTTAAGCTTCGATGGAGTTTTAGAGAGTTCTTCTTTGGGTTTGGGGTTTGATTTTTGAATAATGACTTAACTCGGGATTCTAGACTTATAACACTACTTAAAATACCCAAAAGGCCCTTAAGTAACCTACCAAACCATTTTTAACACTGGGTGAAATACCTAGAATGCCCAAGGTTTGGCCGAGACCCTGTAGAAAATTCTACAGGTCACCATCGACGACCTCACCTACACCCCGTAGACCCACCTACGGACCGTCCTACTGGTCCGTGGTTTGGATCAGAGGCTCACCAAATGGAAGTTTAATCTCCCTAGATTAAGTGTCAACCTACGCCCTTAATCTACGGAGCATTGACTGGTCTAAGGGGCGTCAACTGCCTCCATCATTTGAGACTATTTTGGCAGTCTTGGCTCATAAGTTGGGTCCTCCTCAAAGACCTTTTGGTTGCTCCTTGGGGTGTTTTTCGCAGTTGTTTCCAAACCGAATACACTCGTATGTAAGTTAGGAACCTCTCGCATCAATTTCAACCAAAAAGAACACGTAAAACATGCCAAGACACACTAAGATACACATGCATGTCTCAAGGCTAAACTTTCGAACGTCTTGGACATTTTTGGACGTTTGACCTCCAAACACCACCAGACTTTAGACACTGCCTCAAAAAACTATTATAAACCATTTTAGGACTTCATAAACTCATGACACAAGTGTCATACGCTCAAATTACAGCTCCCTAAAGAAGTATAAACGGTCGTATCAAGTAAAGAACCCAACTATTAGGTTGGGTCGATCCCACAAGGAAAATGGTTTAGACTTAACTCCAATGTACAATTACTTCTATTTAGTCAAGTTCTTTCGGAAAACAGGTAATTAAAGGGGGGTTTTGTGAAACAAAAATCTTTAATATCTCTAACTAAAACAAGTAACAGGAGTAAAGATTTAGTTTTTATCAAGTTGTGAGAGAAACTAGGGTGTATATGTTCCCCATAGGTTCATAACGCTGTATTCCTAGCTATAACAATTCTTTCCTAGTGTTTTGCATGCAAAGTGATGAGTTAGTTATCTCTAAATCCTTGGTCCGACATTTAGAGAATTTCACCCCGTACCTTGGTCCGTCTACGTGTGTATAAGCTACTAACCCTTACCTTTACTTCATATTAAGCATCATATTCGATGTATGGCTTAGTTATTAATTCGCATTAATTGAGACTAGCCTATTAGATAGTAATCCACTACATCTATATCGATAATTCTTTTCTTATTACTACCTCCTTGGTCCAGCAAGTAGCAACAATGCTAGTTCTAACGCGTGCACTCGTTAAAAAGAAATCTAAAAAAAAGAACTATCAGTACATGCAATAACCTATTTGAGAATTATTATTAAGCTAGGTTTACTTTGTTAATCACCCATGGTTTCCACAACCCTAGTTGTGGATTTAGTTACCCATGTATATAATAACACTATTCATATTTGTTAAACAATAAAACATGAACTTACTTAGACAATTCAAAGAAAATCCAGAAAACCAACTTGAAATAACAAGATAACACTTGAATACCAAATTCGGAAATTGAATTATCGCTAAAGTTGCAAAATTCAATCTCCAAAAACAAACTAAGAACAATAATAATATTGTCTAACCCAAAAAAGTGGTTTTACACCCTATTTATCGAAAACATTGTCCTAAATTAAAAGGAATTAAAATAAGGAATGTTGTCCAAAAATGAGGCTGTAATCGACGACCCCCATAGACACACCGTCGATGAAACGACGGACCATCGACTGCCTCCATCAGTCCAGACTTAGAATCATTTTTCCTCCTTCAGATGGCATCATCTCTTAATCAACCGATGGACCAACAACACAGTCCGTTGATGCATCTATGATTCGTTGATGCCTTCCGTTGCTCCATCCTTACAATTTCTCCAACTTTGGGTACTATGACTATCTATGATCTCATCAACGATTCAACAAAACGGTTCGTCGATCAATCGACGGATCATCAATCCTCTCTGTAGTAACACACTTGGTCAGATTTCCCCGAGTTTTTCCATTTGCCTGAACTTCAATCGACAGTCATCACCTATGGACCGTCAATGGAACAACGGACCATCGATGACCTTCATGGGTCGCTTCTGCACTTTATTTCAGCTGCCTCTTGCGTTTTATTTCTGGACATCTTTCCTGCAAAACAAACATAAAGACATGTTAAAACTACTACAAAAAGGCTCTAGACACACACAACTCTTAAGGAAAAAACATTGAAATCACCCTGAAACCACGGTACATCAACACCCTCAACTTAAATTCGTTGTTTGTCCTCAAGTGACACATTATGACTCAAAACAACAGTTTGTACAAAAGTATACTCTTTTAAGCTTTCCCAATCACATGGCTTTCAATCTCGACTTTTTCTTTGTCTTAGTGCATGCTTACGCTCTTAGGTTCGACAAGATAACTCCTGTGGATCAGACCATGACACAAACTCACCATGCATCGGTACCTCTACTATTTTTCCTCTCACCAAGATACCAACTTTTTAACATTCCAACTAGTTCATACATAGCTAGTACTTGTCGCCATAGGCTTGCACTTATTTTCACTTCTTCAGTTCACCACACTAGACTTCTAGGATCACGATAGGACTTTCTTGGCTTGTAACGTAGGTTTAGGGTCAGGTATGGTACATATGGGTATATTTTACTGACTTTTTTCCCTCCTTGACATTACGACCAAGCTTCCTACCTCTTTCATTGTATTTTATGCCCTAGTTTTCTCCTCTTTTCATCTTTGTCTTGCTTTTCCCTTTCTTCTTTGTGGATATGAATCTTACCTCATTTTGTTTACTTCTTTTCTTTCTTTTCTCTACTTTTTCCATTTCAACTCACTTTTTTTTATTTATGTCTTTCAATTGATAAGTTTACCGAGTCACATCTTTTGCTCACTCTCTCTTTTATTTTCCACATTAAACTATTTTCATACCAAATTTTGGGTCATCACTCATAATAGACACCCTCAACTCATGGTTTTGCCATGAGTCAAGGTACACATTGCCCAAGGTTGGGTCAGGTCCAAGAAGAGGTCAGTTTCTGTATTAGCCACCCTCAACTTAGGGTTTTGGCCTAAGTCGAGGTGCACATGTCGAAGGAGGGACCAGGGCCAACACATTAAACCCAGGGAATGTAAGTTGGTGAATAAAAGAAAGGTCTACTACAGACTTAGCAGATTTGGATCAAAAAGGGATAAAACTTTCATTTGGTTCACTTCATTTAAGGCTAGATGTTTGCTAATTCGAACAAGGCCTATCATCCTTTCCTAGTCGTCTAACACAGATTCCTTTTGCAGTACCAATCGGGCAAGTTCTAGCTCGGTACCAATGGTTGAACACTCAAACTCCTCACACTCTCTTGACACTTCATTGCCCTATCAGATTATCAGATTTCCCAGTTCAGGTGCTAGTTTGAGGGTCATGGAGTGGGTGCCTGTCTATGTTATGATTAGAGCCAACACATTCAACTCATTTTCACGTATTAATGCAAGCATTTTCTTAGGACGGGATATCATTCGTACTTAGTCATCATGCTTTATATTTCATGCTTTTATACTTTGTACAAGTTACGACATGTCGGTTCAACAGTAAAGTAATCAGTATCTTGGGGAAAAAGAACACAGGCAAGAAAACCTTGAAGAAAGGATCGTGAGTTGGGCTACTCAGACTTCACCCTAACACTCAATTTCCATTTACCCCACCCCCAACAAAATAGCATACAATTGTCCCCAATGCATTAAGGAATATAAAGATAGGGTGGTAGGTGAAGCAAACCTGAGGCGCATAGCATTGACGATTAACAAGTAGGTGAGTCCGGTTTCCCAGAACCCGCATCATCAGTAGTAGGTCCACCCTCAATGGTGCTCATAGAAATCTCTACACCATCAGTGGTGCTCTTCTCACCTATCTCCGATCTAGAACTAGATGCCCCATCAGCAACATCTCGAGCCCTCGTCTGATGGGTCTCCTGATCAATCAAACAGGATCTCCTCGTAGCCTCAAGGTCTGTCCGCTCCTTTTTCCTCGCACGGGCATCCTCTCCCTCAGTAGTGCGGCTAGAACGGTTCCTCTTGGAACGACCATGTGGCTCAGGCGGCGGCTGATTAGGGGTTGTAAATAGTGCAGCAAGCATAGTGTCCTCCACTAGCTCGAAGGGTGCAGTCTCGGGCTCAGTCCCCCTCATATCCAGAATGCTGTCTACATCTGCCCGCAAACTCGCCACAACCTCCTGAAGCATAGTCAAGTCAATGATGGGGGTTGGGCGTGCAAGAACCCACAACTTAAGTGCATCAAGGCACTAGTGAACCGCCTGAATCTTCTGCTCCATCTTTTAGGCCACCCTCTTCTCAATCCGGTCCTTAGCCTCGGCGATGGACTTTTGCATCCAAGGTTGTATGTGATGCAGCAGGGTGGCCATCTGGGCCTCTAATTTCTGGACCCTCGCCAAAGGGACCAGTGCTGCAGATGGTGGAGTAGACCGGGAGGAACTGGGTGCTCTACTAGCGGAATGGACGGACGCGGCCGGGGTGGTATCAGCGGGCTCTGAAGTGGCAAGGTAAGCCCCTTGGTCTAACTCTATCGTTTCCACCAAGTTCTCACTCAGCGGCTGCAACTCAACTCTGGGCGCTCTCCGTGGTGCCGTTACATTGGCCTCATCCTTGATGAGACCTATATCAACTCTGCCAACCGGAGTGTGGAGTGTATCACAGTGCAAAATGGTCACTCCAGCACCCTGCATATACGGAAGATCAGACACATGAATGGGTAAGAAGTGGACGACTTGAAAGCCCTCTCATGTATTAGCGTGATCAATAGCTTCGCGAAGTCGATCCCCAAACCTGCCACCAAGGCTGCTACTAGTACCGCTCTATCCAAGTAAGAATATTATCTACTGTCGTTGGGGATAGGCAGTTATGGACTAACAGCCAGAAGAACTTGGATGTGAAAGTGAGGTATGCCTTTTTGATCAGCCCTTTTGGGTCTAACACCCAATCTTCCCCCTCACCGTCGATAAACAGGTGCTGAGCAAGCCACCTCTTACCTGTCTCTCTCTGCTCCACGGTCCTCTGTTATTGGCTACTTTTGACCATATCCCACCTGTAATCAAAATTCAGAGTCAACAGGACCCGAGTAATATCAGTGGAGGTGTCATACATGAAACGGCGGATGGTGACCGGAGAAATATCCACCCGACAGCCCCAAACTAGCACTGTGGTGAGCGGGTTATATTTGGCGGGTCTTGCCCGCCTATCCAAAGAACCTCTGAGAGTCTCCACAAAGGAGGCTTTGAATCTCAAACAATCTCCTCGCTATATGTCCCTAGACTCCTAGCCACCCACTCTAGCCTGTGGCGGGTGAACAATCTCTGCACATCAGGGATTGTGTGAAGACTCCCTGTAAGAACTCTACGCTCTACCGTCACCAATCGGGTCATCACCCCCTTGTCATTTAGCACCTTGGAGTCCCTGTATACCTGAAACTGACCATCTACGCACCACCGATTTGGCTCCTCAGCAACTGGTGCAGGGACATCTGCCGGGGGTGCCGGGGGCAGACTCTAAGATAGTAGCCTCCTAAGACGAGGCTTGGCGGGCAGGTTCCTTCGATTGAGTGGCTCCATGTGATACGAAACCGGAGGCAGTGTCCTCATTCGACCCTTAAGAGTGAGAAGACTCTAATCCTGATGCAGCTTTGGAGCCAGATGCTCCTTCAGACCCCAAGGCAGACCCAGACGGTGTGCCGATCAGTGTGTGCTCCTCATCAAACTGGGAAGCAGTGACTACGCCATAAACCACCTTCAGGGGGGTACTCCGAGTGTCTCGTGCAGTTGGTGTAGTGGTTCTGGTTCCTGGGGGGACATACTCGGGATCTCTCTCATTGTCGAAAGTGTCTATGATCCGATGGGATGGTGCCACGGACTTGGACCTGCCCCTGGAATAAACGATGTTCGGTTTCGGAGCGATATGTACATGTAAAGCAGTTGTTAGTCTCATAGCAATCTTACGACACACTCGAAACAAACAAAACAAAAAGAGAAAGCAAAAAGCACATTGCAGTTCAGACCTGCACTACTGGTTGACGGGCACTATCGATGGACCATCGATAGGGTCTGTTAGTTGACACTTAGAATATATTCAACTTACTCATATCTTCATACCTCTCAGTTTGAAATGACGTACCTGAAGAACGGCCCATCAATCAATCGACGAACCGTAGTCCACTTCCGTCGTCTAACACTTAGCATAATTTTTAAAATCAAACAAAACAGCATCTCTGAATAAAATGATGGACGTGCAGAACATCCCGTCGATCAATCAACGGACTGTAGTCCACTTCTGTTGTCTCAGACTTAGACATATTTGGGGTGGTCTAATTGACAGACCCTATCGACGGCTCGTCGATCAATCAACGGTCCGTCGACGGGGTCTCGTGCTGGTGCTCTGAGTTAGATTTAGGCTATGTTTCAAACTCCACATTTTTACACCTTTAGACCCATACAAGTTTACACAACACATAGCAATAATCAAAAGATGATTTCTTCATTCCTAGAGTTTTGATTTCACAAGATTCATGCTCTAATTCATCGATGCTACAAAACCCTAAGTCGGAAAGTATATCATTACTATCACAAACACATTTTAAACAGATTTTATAGCAACCCAATAACTTTCTATCATTCCAAGGGACATTTTACACAAGTTTCAACAAGCAAAATCAAACAATTGTGTCCCTCAGTCAAGACCCACTTTCTAATTTTTTATTCCAATTGTGTATGAACGATAATTCATAGACAAAGGGAATTGAAATACCTTATGATCGTAGTGTGGTGATTGGTAGAGTGATCCTTGCAACAACCTACGTGCCCGACTTGAACACCGACTGAAGAAGGCAATAGGAACAAAGTAGAATTTTGGGAAGAAGAAGGTTTTGGGAATTTAGGAGAAATTTGGGAGTTTGAAAGACTCTGATGGTTATGGAAGGGGAAATGTGATGCTTTATGATAAAGGAAGGAAATAAGGGAAAAGAAATTATTAGGGAAAGAATTTGAAAAGATTTTGGAGGCTAATGAACGGTTTTAACTTTTAATATTACCGGCCATGTTAGGTCGGGTCACTTGTACTTTGGACAGACGAAGCCCCGTCGACTGGACTTTTGATTGCAACAAGACTTAGAAAATTTCGAGACATACCTAGGATCTATGGACACCATCGACAGTCCGTCGATTGAACGACGTCCAGTCGATGGGGTCGGTAGATATGTGCACCAGACCATTTTCTACAAAATTTTAGTTTTGGTCCCTGCACATGTAACACCCATTAAGCTATTCTTTTTGTATTTTTCTAAACACTTTTTAGACACAGACCCTAAACTAATCTCTAGCCAAAACTAATAAAAAAATAAAGCATGAGGATGAGCAAAACAAAACGAAACAAGAAAATGCGACTATTCCTACCAAAAAAAAAAACTATTGTTGGCTAGAGGATACAACTTGGGTTGCCTCCCAAGAAGCGCTTAATATAACGTCGCAGCACGACGCAAGATCCTTGATTACTCAAACTTCATCAAGGTGATATGCTTCAACTACTTCATGGACACTCTCCGCATTCCCCACGTAGATCTTAATCATTTGCCCGTTGACAGTTAACTTTGCACCCTCCTTATTCTCCAACTAAACCGCTCCATGTGGAAACACTTTAGTAATATGGAATGGTCCCGTCAGCTTGGACTTGAGTTTGCCCGGAAACAAGCGTAGCCTAGAGTTGAATAGAAGCACCAAGTCCCCAACCGCAAATTCTCGCTTTTCAATCTTTTGGTCTACTTCTTCATCTTCTCTTTGTATATTGATGAACTTTCATATGCTTTTAGGCGAAACTCATAAAGCTCATTTAACCCATTAAGTCTCTATTACACCACTTCATTCCAATCCATCTTCAGCTTTTTCATTGCCCACATGGCTTTGTTCTCTAACTCGACTGCAAGTGACAAGCCTTCCCATATACCAGTTGGTATGGAGACATACCTATGGGGGTTTTGTATGCACTCCGGTAGGCCCAAAGAGAATCATCAAGCCTTCTTTACCAATCCGTTCTATTAGCATTTACCGTTTTCAATAGAATATGCTTAATATCCGATTTGACACCTCAACTTGCCCACTAGTATGTGGATGATGATAAGGAGTTGATACATTATGGCGAACCCCATATTTCTCCACTAGAACTTTGAACAACTTATTGCAAAAGTGAGTTCCACCATCACTAATAACCCTAGGTGTGCAAAATCTTGAGAAGATATTCTTTTTCAAGAATGCGGTGACACTCTTCCTTTCATTGTTAGAAAGCGCTATAGCTTCCACCCATTTTGACACGTAGTATACCGCCACGAGTATATACTCCATCCCATGAGAACTCACAAACGGCCCCATAAAATCAATGCCCCAAACATCAAACAACTCAATCACCATAATAGGATTTAGAGGGAGCTCTTGCCTCTTCGAAATTCCTCCATCTCTTTGGCACCTACCACATGACTTGGCGAACTCGTGATCATCTTGGTGAATGGTTGACCAATAGTACCCACACTTAAAAATCTTGTGGGAAGTCCGGATACCACTATGGTTTCCAGTGTCCACGCACAGGTGAAGAGTGACATGCCTCCAAAACACTTAACATCTCAACTTCCGGAACACAACAGTGAATAACCCCATAAACACAACTCCGGTATAAATAAGGCTCATCCCAAAAAACTTTTTCACATCATACATGAACTTCTTCCTCTGATGGAACAACAAGTCTTATGGAACTATATCACTAGCCAGATAATTCGCAAAATCAGCGAACCATGGAATCAAATCATGAGAAGCGGCCAATACATGCTCATCACGGAAGGTATCATCAATTTCAGCCTTTTCACCCAATTCTCGCATAGCTTCATCCTCTAATCTAGACAAGTGATCGGCAACTTGATTTTCAGTTTCTGTTTTATACCTTTTACCTCAAAGTCAAACTCTTGCAATTATAGCACCCATCTAATCAACCGTGGCTTCACATATTTCTTTGCCATCAAGTACCTCAAAGAGGAGTGGTCAGTATGCACTATGACCCTCGTGCCAAGCAAATAGGAGTGAAATTTTTCGAACACAAATACCACCGCAAGAAGATATTGTTCAGTCACAGTATAGTTCTTTTGGGCTTCATTCAGGGCCTTACTTGCATAATAAATGGGGTGAAGGATTTTATCTCTTCTCTGTCCCAATACCACAACAAGAGCAACCCCACTAGCATCACACATCACCTCAAATGGCTCACTCCATTCTGGGCAAATAATAATGGGCACAGACACCAACTTCTCCTTCAACTCTCCAAATGTTTTCTGACAGAATTCATCAAAATAGAACTTACATTCCTTCTCGAGTAATTTACACAAATCCTTAACAAACCTCCGGTAGAAGCCCGCATGTCCCAAAAAACTTCTCACACCTTTTACAGAGATGGGTGGGGGGAGCCTCTCTGTAATATCAACTTTCGCTCGATCAACCTCTATCTCCTTCTCTGATGGCCCAATAATATATCTTCTTTCACCATAAAGTGACACTTTTCCCAATTAAGCACAAGATTAAAATCTTCACATATTTTGAGAACCTCGTCCAAATGACTCAAACACCGATCAAAGAAGTCACCAACAACCAAAAAGTCATCCATGAACACCTCAATAGCGCCCTCCACCATATCGAAGAATATAAACATCATACATCGCTGGAAGGTGGCTGGTGCATTACATAACCCAAAAGGCATCTTCTTGAAGGTGAACATCCCATAAAGGCAAGTAAAAGTGGTCTTCTCTTGATCCTCCGGGGCAATAGAGATTCAATTGTAACCCGAATAGCCATCAAGAAAATAGTACCATCTTTTTCCTGCGAGTCTATCTAACATCTGTCCATAAAGGGCATAAGGAAATGGTCCTTCTCAGTCCATGCATTCAAATTCCGGTAATCCGTACAAACTCTCCATCCGGTCACCGGCCTCATTAGAACAAGCTCGTTCCTCTTATTAGGCACTACTGTCATTCCTCCCTTTTTTGGACACGCACTGAACAAGTCATACCCAACTACTATCTGCAATAGGATATATGACTCTGGCATCCAACCACTCAATGATCTCCTTCTTCACTACCTCTTGCATAGATCGATTCAACCGTCTCTGGTGCTCAATACTTGGATTGTGATCGGGCATGAAAGGGATTTTGTGTGAAAAAATACTGGGAGGGATCCCATAAATGTCCGCAATAGTCCAACCAATGGCTCATTTGCATCTCTTCATGACTTCCACCAGACACTCTACTTGTTGTACATCCAAATTCGCTGCGATGATTATTGACAAAGTGTCATATGTACCCAAGAATACATACCTCAGATGAGGTGGTAGAGCCTTAAGCTCTAATTTTGGAGCCTCCTCAATAGATGGTCTCGTGGATGGAGACTCGTGATGCTTCATATCTAACTCCAATTTCTTTGGTTTAGATCGATATTCCTTTCATTTAGGTGCCGCAACCAAAGACAAATACTCTTCAATACCATCACTTTCAAAATTCATAATCACTGCCTCTAGTTCCTCGACACCTAGGCGTTCTTCGATTTGTACCTCAGACATACTCTCAACCCGATAGGATATAGCAGATACCATTTGGAGCTCACCACTATGCTTCATGGACCTACAAATGTTGAATGTTGCTTCTTCATTGTTCAACCTAAACTTCATCTGCCCTTTATGCATATCAACCAAGGCACGACCAGTGGCAAGGAACGGCCTCCCAAGAATAATAGGAACCTCAAAGTCTACCTCACAGTCAAGAATCACAAAATCGACCGGAAATATAAACAACTCCACTTTCAAGAGCATATCATAGAGTATCCCAATGGGCTTCTTCACTGTTCGATCGGCCATCAGTAACCACAATGTAGTAGGCTTTGGGTCACCCAAACCCAATTTCTTATAAATGGAAAGAGGTATGAGGTTTATGCTTGCACCTCGATCACATAGTGATTTAGCAAAGTGTAATAATCCGATGGTACATGGAATAGTGAAAGCGCCCGGATCTTCCTTTTTCTGCACAAGAGACCTTGTAGCAATAGCACTACAATGCTGTATTCGGTCATCATCCTCAAAACTTACCGATTTCTTCTTTGTAACCATATCCTTCATAGCATAACCAGGCATTTGTTCCAAAGCTTCTATCAAAGGGACATTGATGGAAAGCTGTTTCAACATAGTGATAAAACGTTGGTATTTACCATCCTCATTCTTCTTCATTAATCTTTGAGGGAATGGTGGTGGAGGTCTAGAAATGGGGACCACTTGCTGAGGTACCTTTGCTTCTTTTGCCGTTTTGTCCACCAATTCACCACTAGTTTCCACCACCTCTTTGTCTTTTCTCATCTCATCTTCTACCACACAAGGCATAGGTGGATCAATAGTTTGCTTACCTCCTCGAGTAGTGACTACCATGCAATATCCATCATTTTTAGGATTTTGGATGGAATTGCTAGGAAGAGTGCCCGGTTGGCGTGGGTTCAGAATAGTAGACAATTGGGCCATTTGTAACTCAAGATGCTTAATCGAGACCGCATGTGCATCCACCTTTTGCCCAATTTTTGCTAAATCACCTCTCAATTCCTTGGCGTGCTCATCACTAGCATCAAACCTCATTATCCTCTTCTGTAACATATCCTCAACTCGCGCCATACTATCTCCACCATCCGTAGGAGAAACTTCCCGATTTTGAGGTGGAACATAGGGCCCACTACGATCATTTCTGTTACCATAGTTACCCCAGTTGAATTTGTTGTCGCGGTTGTAGTTTCCATCTCTAACATATTGGCCCTCTCTATTGTAGTTACCATAGTTCTGACCTTGATTTCCTTGACCTTGACGCCAATTCTCCTGATTGGAGCCTTGGGTATTTGGTCGGAAACCCCCCTTTGATCATTCACTGCATAAGTATCCTCTTCATAATAGTACTCATCCATTGTCGGTGGTGGTTTAGTAATATAATTCACCGCATCTACCTTCTCTGCACCTCCAGTGACATGTTTAAATACCAACCCAAGCTCAGTTCTCATTTGAGCCATCTCCTCACGAATCTCATATGGAATCGGATTTTGTGTAGCTTGCACTTCAAATGTGTTTCTCCCAGTGTCTGACTTTCTAGTACTCCAAGTGTTATTGTTGCGAGAGATTTTCTCCAACTTCTCTGCGATCTCGGCGTATGTGCACTCACCATAAGAACCCCCTAAATAGTATCGAGTACTGCTTTATTGTGATCATGTTGACCCCGATATAAGTACTCTTTCAATGACTCATCACCAATGCACTGGTTTAGGACACCTCTCACGAACGCAGTAAATTTGTCCCAAGAGCTACTTACCGACTCCCCAGGTAGTGCCACAAAGTTGTTCACTCTATCTTTGTGGTTGAGCTTTTTGGACACCGGGTAATATCGTGCTAGGAACACATCCCTCAACTGATCCCAAGTATAGATAGAATTGTAGGGCAACTCAGTAAACCATATTGCGGCCTCTCCCGTCAGTGATAGAGGGAACACTCTCAACCTGATGACATTCATATCTATGTCTGGCTTCCCCACACAACTCTTACACACAGACCTAAGTTTGTCTATGTAGGCATGGGGATCCTCTGATGGTATCCCTACAAACAAACCCCTCGTGGTGAGCATCTGCATCAAAATACTAGTTACCACGAACGTGTGCCCATGGGTAGAGGAGGTAGGATAAGAGGCCCATCAGAATCAGTGATGTTGACATTGCCCGAATAGAACTCTTGAGGGCGTGGGATAGGAGGCTGCATCCTCACAGCATCATCAACCTGATTTTCCGCAACTACCTAATTTTGTGCCTCAATAGGTGGTGGAGGCTGCCGAATTATCCCATCACCTAGATTGACTGGGTTTTGCTAATTTTCCATTCTTAGAAGTGTACGGTTAAGTTCAGGATCGAATGGAATGAGCGTTTCTCCTTGGCTCCGTGTACTTGGCATACACTAGAGCTAGACCTGAAAGAAACAAAAACAAAAGAAAAGTAAAATCAAGAAATCGTTGACTAAACTTCAGTAATGTTATTAAGGTTAATCTAAAAGCCACTTTCCTGGGCAGCGGCGCAAAAATTTTATACGGTCAAATTACACCTCCCTAAAGAAGTATAAGTGATTGTATCAAGTAAAGAACCCAACTATTAGGTTGGGGTCGATCCTTTGAGGAAAATGCTTTAGACTTAACTTCAATGTACAATTACTTCTATTTAGTCAAGTTCTTTCCGAAAATAGGTAATTAAAGGTGGGTTTTGTGAAACAAACTTCTTTAATATCTTTAAGTAAAACAAGTAAGAGGATTAAAGATTTAGTTTTTATCAAGTTGTGAGAGAAACTAGGGTGTATGTGTTCCCCATAGGTACATAACACTGTATTCCTAGCTATAACCATTTTTTCCTAGTGTTTTGCATGCAAAGTTATAAGTTAGGTATCTCTAAATCCTTGGTCCGGCATTTAGAGAATTTCACCCCGTACCTTGGTTCGTCTACATATGTATAAGCTACTAACCCTTACATTTACTTCATATTAAGCATCATATTCGATGTATGGCTTAGTTATTACTTCGCACCAATTGATACTAGCCTATTAGATAGTATTCCACTAAATCAATTGTCACATCCGGGTTTACCCCCGAGACGTAACCGGCATCGTCGTCCTCTTTGAGGACTAAGACTAGCCTCTTAGTTTACATCATTACATTCATAGGTCAAATTTAGCGGAAAATTTAAAACTTTTCATCACTTCTACTTGGAGGTTTACATAGACCTCTACATACACATAACATATATATATCGAGTATACATAGACCCTTCGTATAGGAAGGTTACATAGCCTTCTACTTTTATTGCACATAATTATATATATAAGATAGAACTTAGTCTATAAAGCTTGTCTAATCTCATAACCATCTAACACGATTAGCAATTTGGGCATAGTCCATACATCAATGTAAAGGTAGCCACATATAGGCTTTATACAATCCGTACTCAAATCAAAGGAGATAGAATATGAGAATCTTAGAACTATAACAACAACATAAGCTCGATATTGGCATCACCCTCGAAAAATGAGGACCTACCCTACTTGGATGATCAAAGGATCCAAGCCTTCTTCAAGTCGCCTTCCAAAATACTTCAACAACCGGAACCTAAAATGTTGGGGGGAAAGGAAGACATGGGGTTAGTATGCCACTTGTACTAAGTATGAGACCATATGCACACATACCTTGAAATCATGCTAAAAAAGGACATTTCATAAAATATGCACTTTCCATTTAAAATCCTTATGCACATTCAGCAAAACCATACCAATCAATAGTGCATATTCCTTAAGGCATAGGCATGTACATTACAAAGACTACAATATCAAGTCTAGTCAAGTCAACCATACATATCATATAAGTAACTACATACTCAATGTAACTTTATGAACATTAATAATAAGCATGAATAAGAGTACATTTCAACATAACCAAAGCAAGTCAATTACCCATGAACCCCTATCAAGTCAACAAGTACAATGACCAATTAAAGCCCATAACCTTACTCAATCAAGTAACCCAACAAGAATCATGACTAACATCCTACTTCACATAACATAGCATTTAAGAGCACATATCATCTTACTTTAACCATATAGACCAACATATATACATAAGTAAAACTAATCATCATATAGTATCAACAATATGCAAGTTCATCATACTATCATCATCTACATTTATAGGCATATACATACATAAGAACAACCTCCTAATACTCCATTCAACGCTAACTAGTGCAATGTATAGGTAGAGTCTCATACCCCTACCTAGACTAAGCTAAACCCTTTAGGTCATCCTAGTTAGAGTTCATTCATTACTTCATTTTACCTTTTGAAAACATCTTGCCTTAACCGACATACACCACATGAGCTAATGTGGAATCCGGTGTCATGGAACCCTACACCGAAAGAAGGCGAACTACTTGCCAAGGTAGTACCATAACATGAAAATAGCAACTACGTGGATCCACTAGCTAGTATTCCTATGGGGGCAACATAGTTCAAGAACTAGGAGAAATAATTGGGACCCTCTTTATGCTACATGCATTGTAGTCTCCAATATCAAGAGAACATTAGTGATCCTACCTTCCCTATGTGGGAAGGGATACTCCTCAATCTAGTTCACTCGGTGCTAAGCTAGAGTCCCTTTTTGAAATGTCTTTAAGCCTTTATTATCAATCATAGCTTAATTTAGGTCTTAGGGTCTAACCCTTGTATCACATCATCATCATCATAGCTCAATAAGAATTGCATGAGTATAAGTCCTTTCATTACAATTCATATAGGTGAGGTTAGCACATTAGCATTTCATATCATGATAAGGCACATTGGTAGTCATCAACATCCTTATAACATTTCATCTTAATCAACCTCACAACCATAGTCAAGACATTTAAATTCAATATCATATCACCCTATCAATCCTAAACAAGGCATACTCCAACACAACATCATAACTTAATCACAATTAACCATAGTTTGATGTAAAGTATAGGGATCACAAGACTTACCAAGTCTCCTTCATAGTTCATCATAAAGGTCTTACCATCAACCCATAACTCAACCCAATTAGGGGAGTAACATCATCGTGCAATGATACCCAATAGAATAACAAGGCCAATCGCATCACTATAACACAATTCAACACTAGATCATAGCTTAAGACAAGATACTTAGGTCAATTTCACAATATACTTCATAACCTAAATCAACATCTCAAGAACTAGCATAATAGGCCTAGAATTCATCTCAGTCTATTCCTAATTGATACAACAACATCATAGTATAGTATTTTAAACAATAACCAAGTCAATTGAATGAACATTATACAATACATGTCAAGATCACAACCTAGGGTTAAGGGTTGAGGATCATGTTCTACAATTTAGACCAAACCATCAAGAATTATCATAATCAAGTTAAAATACATGTTAATCTATTCATTATATCCTAAATAAATCATAAACAACCTAGTTCATAACATCAATTTCGAGATTAGATGAAACACACTTGAAAACTCAACTTTTAGAAATACTTTGAAGAAGCCCTTTGAGGAAAGAGGTCTCAAAGGTGAATTAAATCCCATACCTCAATGTTTGATGAAGATTTGATGGTTAAATCGCCCCTTTACAGCCCCCAAAACCCTTCCCTGGCTTGGTCTTCAAAGGTGTCTTCTAATAGAGAGAGAAAGAAGAGAGAAGGAAGAGGATTTGTTTTGTGAGTTGTGTTTAGTCTAATGGGATTGGGGCCTTTATATGGGGAGTTAATTAACTTAATTAGACTCCCTTAAACCCTTAATTAACCAGATAAACCCTTAATTAACCAGGTAAACCCTTAATTAATTGAATGAAGCTAAGTTAAAACGTGTAGGAAAGTGGCAGTGTCAGAGACGACACCACGATCGACGGATCGTGGGTCAGTCGACGGACCAGCCCTCCTCCGTACTACACACTCGTGGTTTTGGTCAGAGACTTGTGCAGGCAAGGGATCCAAAATTTTGGCTAAGTTTTGGTTGACGGTTGGCATCAACGCCCCGTCGATCCACACACGAACCGTCCTTTGTGTTTCGTTAGGCAGTGTTGCCTCCTACGTGCTAGGGTCCTCCTCAAGGGCCCCTGGTTGGTCCTTGGGGAGTTGTACCCAAACGTTTCGACCATGAATCAACTTTAACACATGTTATACACCCTTCCACCAAGTTTCATGAATTTTCGACTCCTAAAAGCTAGTCAAATAGGCTAAGGCATGCTAGTACCTTCTTGAACTAATTTCCGGACGTCATGGACGTTCTTAGAAGTTTTGGTTTCTAGACTTCATAAATGACTTATAAACATTAAATAGGCCTTAAAACAATGTCTAGACCTTATGACACTTATGTTAGGCTTTAAGACACGTCTTGGATTTTTGAAGTGTTACATCTATGTTGATAATTCTTTTCTTATTACTATCTCCTTGGTCCGACAAGTAGCAACAAGGCTAGTTCTAATGCGTGCACTCGTTAAAAAGACTTCTAAACGAAAGAATTATTAATACATGCAATAACCTATTTGAGAATTGTTATTAAGCTAGGTTACTTTGTTAATCACCCATGGTTCTCACAACCCTAGTTGTGGATTTAGTTACCCATGCATATAAGAACACAATTCATAGTTGTTAAACAATAAAACATTAACTTACTTAGACAATTCAAAAAAAATCTAGAAAACCAACTTGAAATAGCAAGATAACACTTGAAAACCAAATCCGAAAATTGAATTATTGCTAAAGTTGCAAAACCCAATCTCCAAACACAAAATAATAATGTCTAACCCCAAAAACGAGGTTTTACACCCTATTTATAGAAAACATTGTCCTAAATTAAAAAGAATTAAAATAAGGAAAGTTGTCCAAAAACGTGACTGTAATCGACGACCACCAAGACGGACTGTCGATGAAACGACTGACCGTCGACTGCCTCCGTCAGTCCAGATTTAGAATCATTTTTTGTCCTTTAGATGGCATCATCTCTGAATCAATCGATGGACCAACAGCACGGTCCTTCGATACATCTACGGTTCGTCAATGCCTTCCGTTACACCATCCTTAGAATTTCTCCAACTTCGGGTACTGGGACTAACTCTGATCTCATCGACGATTCAATAGAACGGTGTTTATATCAATCGACAGACCTTCGATCCTCTCCGTAGTCCCACACTTGGTCAGATTTTCCCGAGTTTCTCCATTTGCCTGAGCTTCAATCGACGATCACCACCTACGGACTATCGATGGCCTTCGTGGGTCGCTTCCACACTTTATTTCAGCTGCCTTTTGCGATTTATTTATGCACATCTTTCCTGCAAAACAAACATAATGACATGTTAAAACTACTACAAAAAGGCTCTGGACATACACAACTCTTAAGGAAAAAGCATTGAAAACACCGTGAAACCACGGTACATCAATGTTTTAGATTCTAGCTTCACCTAATTCATTTTAGAGGTGTTACATTATGCTAGCCATCATATTCAGTACATTATTGTACTAACGCATACTTTTTCCTACATTCTTATCAAATTTAGGTTTGGCGATATTGACTTCCATCCTCGTTGATAGGTGCATAGTAGATCAAGAAGAGAAGTTTGGTGAGTCCTCATAACATTTGAGGGCTTTACTACCATGTCCTTTATATTTCATTTTATGTTACAACTATTGTATGGCTTGTGTCCAAGAGTTATTCAATGTTTGTTTAGATGGTTTTCGACAAATTTTAAAGACTTCTGCTTTGTTTTACAAGACTTTGATTGTATGGAAAAATGTTTTAAATTTCCACACTTTTCTATTAACTTATGTTGTGATATGCTGAGTCGCTTACATGGAGACTTTCGTGGTTCTATGTGTCTTGTTACATCTAGGGGTACCCGTGGGTCGTGAAAAACTTGGTATTAGAGCACAAGATTTTGAATGGTTCCAGGATGTCTCAAACCACGTGTGGTAGAGTCTTGTTCATAAGTGTGAAGTGCGGCACATTTATGAATAGGAGGCTATTGCAAGTTTTGAAAACGTCACTTATTCATTCTCTAAGTCGTTTCATAGAGTTTAACTATAAAGGTCTTTCTCCTACTTCTTATTCAATGGTCTTAAGGATATGACCACTCGAAGGGCTCATGCTACAAGGATCGTGGGAGAAAATGTTGGTTGTGATGCCAAGTATGGATATGTGACTACATAGGACTAAATATGCAAGATTTAGATGTCATCCTTGGGATATGTATTGGTAGTATAATGGTTATGTGTTATTTGTTGATAGAACCCGACTTAGTGATGATGAGTTTTGGGGGAATGTGTATAGATTTGGTGAATAGGGTGTTATGTGATGCCTAAATGTGTTGAATGAATAAACTCCTTTTGTGACCCTTAAACATTATTTCCCTTTGATTATTTGTGAATTTTAACATCAAAACTTGAGTTTTTTTGGCAAATGACAACGTTTTTCAAGAACTTGAGTTCTAAACTTAAATTGAGATTGTGAAATGATTTTAACTCGTTTTGGAAACGGCTCTCACCAATATGTTCCAAATGTCTTGAATAACATTTTCAAGCATTGTTTTTCGAATTCAAACCTCATTTTCAGAATCGTTTTTTTGAGTTATTGACCCATTTTTTAAGTATATGATATCGGTAATGTAGTTTCTAGAATCTTATTGTGATTACTTTATTGAAATAGATTGTGTGTCTTTGGATGTTGTTCGGAAGGGAAAGACTCAAATCTTGGAGTGACTAGTTGATTGAATTAAGGCAAGTGATTTTCAAACCTTGTAAAACTAATAGAATTCGTCTATGTTCCTTGATTTGGTATATGTTGGGAAGTTATGGGAATGAGGTAAACGGTTCATTGTTTTGCTTGATTAAGCTTAATGAATAAAAATGGATTAAGGAAAGGCAACGCGTTGATCATAATTTTTTGTGAATTGTCTTTTTGTGGCCCCTACTTAATTGATTGATGAAAATTTTTGATGGAATGAAAAAGGACTTGAATTACTTGATTTTTATATCTTCCTACTTGCTAGTGAAATGATATAAAGTCAATGGGAAATGATTCCGGGTAGTTATATATATAAAGCCGAAGGAAAATAGTTTTGATTAGTTATATGGCATGAAAAATTGTTCCAGCAAGTGATATTGTGCCGAAGAAAAATGATTCCAACAAGAGTTGACTATAGTGATTTGATGCATTTTGATAAGTGTGACTGATTTACTTGTTACTTGTGATTGATATACTTGAAACGTGAGATTGAATTACTTGATATGTATTGGTTGTTGAATTGTATGGTTAAGCTTTGTGCGCTGTGAATTGTGAAATTGTTATGTTGGGTTGATTTCTATATAGGTTGTAGTTTGAACAGGTCTGATTGGGATGAAAGGAGTATATTCAATTTCTAGATAGTTTGCATTGTTTATTAGGTTTTTTGTTAAGTACCGTATTGGTTGGTACTCACTCTTTGCTTCTACACTTGTGTAGGTTCCGAATCTGGCACCATGTCATTTCCCTTTTTCTCCAACTTGTGAGGCTTGTTGAGAGGTAGTTGTTTGTCATCATGGTAGGCCCTCTTTTAATTTTATGTTATGCTTTGTTCTATTTGAGAAACAAAAACATTGAGACATGTAGTTATCTTTCATTTTCGCATTATATGTATTAGTGGTTTGTACACATGACGACCATGTTTTGGGTTATAATAAAGAGTATGTATCAAAAACACACCTAAACGATATCCTTATTTTGAGTTTCATACCTAAACTATCAGTTTTTAGTTTGAGAAACACACCTCTCTCTTTTATACCACTATCATCATGGTGTGTGTAATATACTCTCTTTTATTTTAAAAATATATATCACATCACTCTCCATATGTAAAAAATATTCAACCTTGACAAAACTTAAATAAATTATTAGTATTAGTTAATATTTAAAATTAAAAAATTATTATCCAAGAAATTAATATATCTTTTAAGAAAAAATAAGTAAAATATTTTTCTTACCCCACTCCATACCCCATAACTTCCTCTCTCTCCCCCCCTACCCCCCACCTCCGGCCATTTGTTTGGTTTTTTTGCTTAAATTTCTTTATAAAAGTATTTAATTTTTATTACTTATCTCCTCCACCCGCACCCCCACCCCCTACTTCAAATACTAATTTAAATATTTTTTTATTTTTTTTAAAAAATAATTCTACCCTCCCTACCTAACCTCCGCTTCTAATTTTTTTTCTCATTTACTATTAGATAAATGCATATCGAAAATATCTTTTCCTTGCCGCCGCAGAACTTCTTTTCAAATTTTTTTATTTATTTATGTTATATTCGTACAGTAGTAGAAAAAAATTCTAAAAATATATATACGTATATATCTAACACAAATTGAGAAAAATGTAGAAATAAAATAAAAATTAGGAGAGAAGGGTTAATAGGATGGAGTAAAATTTTTATTTTTTTAAAAATATAAAAGTATCATTTTTTTTTGGGGGGGGGGAGGGGGGAGGGGGAGTACGTGGAGGAGGTGGTGGAGTGGGATAAAAAAAATCGAATTTTGTTTTTTAAAAAAAATGTTTTTATGGATACTAATACTTTAATCTTTAATTTTCAATTAATATTAATAGTTTTTTATTTATTTATTGTTAAATTGGAATATTTTGTCCATGTGGAATGTCGTGTGTCAAGGTTTTTCAAATAAAAGTGATAGTGCATTACACACACCACTGAGGTGTGATTCTCAAACTAAAAAATGATACTTTAGGTATGAAACTCACACTCTCAATGATATAGGTATGCAACTCAAAAAAAAGGTATAGTTTAGGTTTGTTTTTATATTTATCTCTATAATTAAATGAATAAGCTTTCCATTTTTAGCTTGTTCTTGCTTTTCTTTCTGCATTTCTTTAGTTGAGTTGAGTTAAGGTTGACTTGTTTTGATAGGAATAGACAAATGTCACCACATTCATTTTTGAATCGTGACACTTGTAACTTTAAAACAAAAGCTTTTACCTCACCCTCACCCCCAAATAAAAAGTTAAAAACTTATATTTTAAAAAAAGTTTTTCTATCACCCTACCCCCATTCCAATAGAAAAAAAAATTAGTTTGCTTTTTATAAAAGAAAACAAATATCAATCTACCCCCTAACAGCCCCCCCCCCCTCCTCCCTCCCCCACAACACAGCCCCAATCCCAAGAAAATGTAAAAAGAAAGATTTTTTGTCACCCCACGCCCTACCAGTCCCATTGCCCACCCCCTTTCCCAAAAAAATGTAAAAAAAAATTGTTTTGTTTATTATTAAAAAAAAGAATTTTTATCACACCACTCATCAGCCACTACCCACCCCCTTTCCACCCCTTCCAGGAAAAAAAAGTTAATTTGTTTATTTTTGAATTTAGATTTTTTTTTCTTACCCCACCGCCACCACCTACGGCCAAAAAAAAATTAGTATTACTTTTTCTTTATTTTATAAATGGGCATGTTTTACCCATTAATCTAACCACTTTTAAATGAGTAATATGAGTATTATTCGTTTCTTACCCATTTTAAATGAGTTGAGTACCCAATTCATTTAAATGAGTAAATATAAGTAGGTACCCACATTAATTATCCATCATGTCACTCGGATCTGGCTCCTCTCCATTTATATTCTCTTCATTTTCCCCAAGTTCTAGCTTGGATTGGAGACACGCGTCATAGTTTAGAATTAACGGTTGAGATCTAATTGATTAAAGTAAAGTCGTAACCATAGTTATTTACTTCCTTATATTTGTTTCTTAAATATTTTTGCAATATAAGATATTTTATTATAATTATTTTGTGCAATTTCCTCTTTGACTAATACATTTTGAATTATTGCACCGGTGTGTTTGGAATGGAAGAAAATGTTTTCCATACTGGTATAGTGAACGAAAAAAATGACATAAATAAATAAATTACATAGTATTTTGATGAAACTTTGGATAAAAGAGAATGTAGAGATTCACAATAACATATAATTATAGAGACCATTATAGTTGAATCGAGTAATTAAAATCTAAAAGTCAAAATTTGTGCAAGGAAAATGAGATATATGTCATTTTGCTAATTTTGATGAAATCGATTTCTTTTTCTCCCCTAGAAAATGATTTTGGTCGTTTCAAGTATCATTAAATTACTCTCTTTTTTTGGAAAACATTCTCCTTGTAAACACAATAATATAATATAATTACGTTATTATTTGCAACTTTGCACTTTATTAATGGTTTTTATATGTTTCCAAATTTTATATGTGCGAGCTATATGGACTCCATTTAGAGAGTAAGAAAGAGTTTAAAGTTAAGTGACAAAAAAAAATTATACACTAAATTAGGGGGGAAAAAGTCAGTACATTTTTTAAATTCTAATTTGGCAAATATTATTTGAGAAATGACAAACGTTAGGGAAAAAGGTAAAAATCACCAAAAAAAAATTACTCAAGTAATTAAGAAAGGAAATTCTTTTAAATATATTTATGAAAAATATAATGTAAATCTAGAATAGTTGGATTGAAAAAATATTTAAGAAGAAATATGTAGAAGTAAATATCTCTAGTTAGGACTTTACTTTAATCAATTAGATCTCAACCATTAATTCAAAACTATGACATGTGTCTCTAATCCAAGCTAAAACTTGGGGAAAATGGAGAGAAGAGAAATAGAGATGAGTCAGATCCATGTCACTCCTAGTCGAGAGGTTTGAAATAGTGGCAGTAACGCCCTAAAATGAGGTAGTTCTAGTGATATCATTCTCTCTATTAACTACGTCTAGACTAAGGCCTCATTTGTTTTCATTAAGATTAAGACATCTGAATCTGAATATACATCTAAATACTAAGATTTGCATTAAGAGCTAGGTGTCTAGATCTTAATACACATCTGAATATTAAGATGTGGTCTCCGCATCTGAATACTGAATGATTATTGTTTGTTTTCACTATCTGAATGTCCATATGAAATCAAACATTATATTAATAAAATGTTAAAACAAATTCATCTCAACAAAATATATTACTTTGTGATTCTAAAAATATCATAATCATCAAGCATAACATAAAAAGAATCACGAATAAAAAAATATTTTATAGGCACAATATAATATCAAAAAGTTCAATAAGTATGGTAGATATTAGTCAAAAAATAATAAATAAGGTATCACATTATCATCACCTAAAATATATTATGGCTAATTAGAAAAACTAAAGAATTGTTATCTTTTTCAAATAACCTTAATCCAATTCTCTAACTTGTGAACCTCTAACGTCATTCATGCCTTTTTGTAGCGGATACTTTCAAAAATATATACTAACACATGTACTGTATAATGGCTCTTCTCATCCAAATCCATCTAACTTTCCATATATTCTTCAAATGTAGGTGCACTATTTTTTTAATCAATAAATCTAGAGCAGTAATCATATTCTCATCAATTTCCATGAGACGAATAAGTTTTTTTCTTCCCCAAATTTTTTTTCCCAGGTAGAAACTGAAGATTTGGATATAGAATTATTAGGAGCTGCATTATTTTTGTCATTAACTAGTTCAAAAACAATAATAAATCAAAGATTCTCAATAAAATTATCGTCCTAAGACAAAATTCTAATAAGAGACCTCAAATATGTATACATACTTATTAGTTTTTATTATGAATAGTATATTTTCACTCAAAAACCTTGATGAACATCAATACACTAAAATATTATTGCAACAAGTTTTCTTGACAAACATCAATACACCCTAAGAAATTATTAATTTAAAAAAATGCTTGTAAAGATTATGAAAACTTATAAGTTCAAGAGAAAAAAATGTTGTTTGATTCAGCTCACTAACAAAAATTGTATATTACACAAGAAAGTGCTCTCAGGCACATTCCCAAGAACTCTCTCTCTCCTACTTCCTAGGAGAGAGAGAACCCTCTTTCCCGTAGGTCGCCTAAGAACTACCACCCCTCTTCTTCTTGCACATCTATCCCTCTTATCTATAGTTTACTTCCTTTTCTTTTCTGTTCCTCCTCTATAACATACATGGGGGGAAACAAAATATATTTCAATGCGGGATTCGAATCGTTTGATATTACAAGATGGAGTTCAGATGGATCTGTTTGGTTATGAATAGGGGGAGAGAAATCGAAGGATGATGAGACGATCAACTGTTAGTAGCAAGGTGGTGGAATGGATATGTTTCTTGCTAAGAGAAGCATCAATTGATCAAAAGAAGAGCATAAGGAGGTGGAAGTTTATGACAGAAAAGAAGAGTACTTTTGTACAAGGAAACATAATGAATATGGGAGATTTATAACAGTTATCTTCTTAAATGCTGGGGAACATTATTAATTATTATTCCAGAACGACTCTTGAAGGTTGGATGGTACACTTAGCTTTTTAGATAGGGAATTTCATTAAATGCTCCAAAACACAGGTACTACCCAATACCTCAAGACTAGCAGAATCCAACTATCCATATTCGGAGGTTATGAGCGATAGTAAATGTATTTCAAATGGGCCATCGAGAAACAAAGGTGGCAAACACATCAGATAGGCAAAAGGATGGATAGTTGAAGAGGTGCCGGTTGGGTATCTTGCCAAGGCAATTCAGAAAAACCTAGAAAAACCTTCTCTATCTGAGATCAGAAGTTGGTCGTCATCTGAGTAGAAGAAGACCTTTGGGGTCAACATATATGAGCTATATGGAGATATGTTTCTTTTTGAATTTCCCAACACTTCATGGAAGAACAGACAGTGCAAGGCTAATGGGAAGTGGAAAAACCTATGTTTTAACCTAGAATGGTGGAGTCTAGTGCTTGGTTGCCTTCCAAACACCACGAGAATCAAAGAAACTTGGATCAAAGTCGTGGGTGAACCTCTACACCTTTGGACACACCAAATTTTCAAAGAAATTGGACAACTTTGTGGTGGCTGGATAGCTACTGAAGAGGAGACAGAGTTGAAGAACTACATGTAATGGGAGAGGATTTTGGTTGCAAACGATGGTAGAAGAATACCACAAGGGGTGTTAATAGCGCAAGAGGGAATTAGATACCATTTCCCTATATGGGCTGAAAGAAAAGTGAGGTGTGAAATGTCGCCGAAAAAGGCATGTTGTACCACTGGATAAGATAGTCCATTGGAAAATCTAGGTCAAAGTTTTGACTAGAGGGTAATACAAAGTAATGTCAATCTCTGTGATTCAGTACAAAAATCCCTAAAGTTAAGGGATTTTGTACAGAATAAAAGGTGGGGGAAGGTACATATGACAAGAGGGATTTAAAACAGTAATGTGAGAGTCACATGCCATCTTTAATGAAGAGCTCAGAATCGGGCCTAAAGAGGCCCAAGGAAGGATATTTAATTAAAGTGGAAGTGGAAAATGGGCCTGATCAGGCAAGCTTTGTTATTTTCAATAAAATAATAAATTCAGCTCAGCCCATACTCAATAGAGACAGACTTCTTGAAGACATGGAATCCCACATCTCTCTTCTAGTCATGCAAGAGATAGAATATTCTGCAGGAGATGATAGTGGCTAATCAAAGTGAGAAATTTGTGGATGAGCCTCTGCAAATTACGGAAGAAAAAACTACACAAGAAGTTTTGAGGGGGGAGATGACAAGGGGGAGGGAAGAAATCCCATGCACAATTGCTGGTCAAAGATCATTGACTTCTATCGAAGAATGGTAGATCGAAGAGGCAGAGCCTTTGCACACACGACAACAATTAATTACAGAGAAGGAGAAGGAAGTGTTTGCGTGGGTGAAGCAAAACATGCTGAAAATGGGGAAATTATTAAGGGATAATTTTCGAGGACATGAGGAAAAGGCTATGGAACTACTACTTCAGGTGGATAGCTCCAAACAAGCAAGGAATCAGGAATCGTCAATAGTATGTAAGAAGAACAGATATAAAGGCTACTAAATAAGTCTCTAAAGAATTAAAAAAAAATTAGTAGCCTTTGATGTGAAATTCAAGAGTGGCGGGTGTAGAGATCAGGAGAGGAACATCCTGACCATTACATGATGCAATCCAAACTAGTATCATGGAATGTAAAGGACTTAAATAGTGTAACGACCCAAAGTATCCCCTAGAAGTTAAAGTACTCTTAGATCGCCACACAGCGTCATCGACCTCTCAGAGGTCTAAGACAAGCCCTTAGACATCTTTCATTGCATAATCGTAATAAAAATAGCGGAAAATTTAAAAATTTTCATAGCACATTATATGCTAGAATCATTCCTTCATATATATATAAAATAGCATGAGTACATAAGTAGACTTGTTACAACCCGCAAGTACACCATAGAAGTTAGGGCAACCCTTAGGTCGAAACAAGGGGTGCTCGACCTTTCAAAGGTCTTGCACAAGCCTCTTAGCTATCATTCATTACATAAGACATGAGTAGTGCGGAAATTTAAAACTTTTCATGATACCTAATGATAAAGAAACTTCTTTTATAAATGCTAAAGATAGTCTCATCGTCACAAGCCAACTTAAAGACACGACATAAATATCATAGGGGCATGACCCTTTACATTGAAAGAGAATACATAATAAGTCTTAACAAGTCTTAAAAGAGGAAACCAAAGAAACATAGACTAGGCTGAGGGGACATACTTAGTCTTGAGAGAGTCGATTCTCAAGCTTGTCTTCTAACCTTCAACTCGCTTCCAACCTATACTTATAAAGTATATAAAAGTATGGGGTTAGTACAAGACATTGTACTAAGTATGGCATATGCAAAAACATGCAAAAAGGGACAATTTAGTTGAAACATACAAGTCATGCTATTTTGATAAAGAAAACCTTCATGAATTAAGTTACAAAATATCATAATGTCATCATTTAACACATAAGGTGAAACTTCCATTTTTATTAACATAAGAGCATACTTACAGTGAACCCAAAATTACACATGAACTACTCCTATCCTAAGTTGTCCAATGTCTCCCCTAAGTAAGACATAAGGAGATCGCCCATACAACCTCCTCAATACCTACTCAAGATATCCTTAAGACTACTAGGGATAGGCTTACTTCATTTCCTTTACAAATCAACGCTCCATACTAAAGACACTAGAGAAACATACTTGCATTTAAGAACTTCACATAATTACCCCTCTCAAGTGGACTTACAAGTCACACAAAGTGCAATGTGAGAGTAGCATCCCATACTACTACCCCCACCATGTTATCCTTGAGGATTCCATGAGATTAGATACCCTACATTCATCATTCATAAGTTAAATCATACAAGATATAAATTTAACATGATTTCTTAACATTAGACATAAAGTCACATTACTTTCATTTACATCATATCATGACCTATTCATACATTTCATATAAGGACACACCAAGACTCCCTCCAAATGTCTACTTGTGCAATGTATAGGTAATGTCTCATTCCACCACCTACCCTAAGTAGTACGCCCTTAAGAAGACTTAGTTCATTTGCATACATTTGTGGGGGCTAGCTTTAACTGACATAGATCATGAGAGCTTGACATGGAATCCTGGTACTACCCTTATCAGATGAGGGATCCCTACTTGCTTAAGGTAGGGTCATATTCTTTAGCCTTTACATGGGTTCTCCAATAGCTACACTTACGCGGGCGCATAGTTAAGGGATAAGGAGATTTCTACTAAGTAACTCACTCTCTACTAACGAGGAGCACCCATCTCAAGAGGTACATTGGATACAACATCTCTACTCACGAAGTGTACCCACCCCTTCTTCAAATCCACTCGGTGTTAAGCATAACTCCCCCACGGAGTCTTAAACATTCATTGACTATAGGTTAGGAGATAACTATTGAATACCCCATCTCAACTCACGAAGGGTATCCAACCTCCAACCTATCTTGGAAACCTCATTAGGAATAGTGAGGTTGCTACTAAACACTTCATCTCTGCTCACGAAGAGTGTTCACCCCAAAATCCCCCTTTTTCATACTTAGGAATAGTAGGGATGGTCTAGAAACTTCATCTCTACTCACGAAGAGTGTCCACCCTACAATCCCCTATTTTCATTCATTGACTTCATTCATGCATTCAAGTGTGTGTGTGAGCACACCTTTCACATAATGACCACTATTCATAACTTTGACTTCTAGACATGCTCAACTCACATTTATCACAATTCACACATTATCATACTTCACATATCAAATGCATACTTCATTTAGACATAAACCCTTCAAGATACTCATATCAACATTCCAACACATACCATACATATACATATCAAAATTATCACTTCACTTCACATATCATGCCTTCAAGGCCATTATCACAATACACATATAAATTCATATATTTCAAGTAAACACCGCCACCAAAGGTGGACCATACCACTCAAGAGTTACTTCAACATAACTTATCCAATAGAGAATAACTTACCCTTCATCCAAGCCTTTACCACTTACTCACAATTTATACAATAATCCATAATAAAATAGCCCTTAGGGCAGCAACTAAAACTCGATAAAACCACCAAGAAACAATAATTTTAACATTATCTAGTCATGCTCAAAGAACCCATTTCATAATCCAAAAGTTGATAAAAGAAATAGACATCATTCCATTGGGGTTTTGACATTAAAATCATCATTTAAAGATAATAACAACTCAATATAATCAATAAAATATTTTCATGCAAAGACTCATACTAAGAGTCAAGGAATAAAGAAGTTTGAAGTTTGAAACCCTTTTTGAAATTTCTTTGAAATGGCTCCTTGAATGAAAGAAGAGTCAAGGATGAACTACCATACCTTAATATTAATAAACCCACGAAATTTGGTGAAGAAAACGTGAAGAACTTGGTCCTCTTCCTTGGAGCTTGAAGCTTCTTCAATGGAGGGTTTTAGAGAGAAGGTTTTTGGAGAAATTTGATTTGATCTTTAGGGTTGGAAATGATGGGTGAAATAGTGTTTAAAATGACCTAAATCAGACCACAAATGATCCCCAAAGTTCCCAAAAGACCCCCACACGATTTGGACCCTTTCCCAACTTGAAATTTGACTTAAAAACGTCGCGGCCAAATTTGGGACTTGGCTGCGCGTTGCGAGGCAAGCTCAAGATTTTTGCCTCACAAAAATTCTGAGGCAGTAGACCTCGTGTCAATGGCGCGTCTCGAGGTGGGGCTTCAGATCCTGCCCCACACGCTGCCTTGGACAGCATCTTGACCCATGTTTGGGTCCTCCTTGGGGCCCTTTGGGTGGTCCCCGAGGGGTCGTACTCAGACATTTTGACACTTAGTACATCCCTCTACGTATAGGAACTATTGACACTCAATTTCACTCTCAAACCATCCCCCAAAACTTCACTACAAAATACTACGACACACTAGTTCAACTTCGACTAGTTTTCGGACGTCTTGGGCGTTTGACTTCCAAACGCTCCCAAACTTTACGAACTGACTTATAAAGCTAAAATATACTTTTTTAATACATTATTTAGTTACGAAACACATGTGAAGCTCTAGTTTAACATATTTCATTTTTAGGGCGTAACAAGACTCTAAGTCACTTTGTCATCTTAAGACACAATTCAATAGAATAGAATAGGGACACGGCCGTTAACAACATAAAATATAATTATAAAATATTACATCAACTTAAAGAAAACATCTTGACATAGGCAACCCCTGAATCATAATGGTCCCTTACTTGAACTTGGGATATCTATCCAAGCTCTTCACTTAGGAGACATCCTCTAGCCATCACTGCCTACACTTTGTGTAAAACGATGAAGAAGAATTGTGTTAGTACAAGAATGCACTAAGTATGTCAACCATGCAAAAACATTCATTTAAAGAGGACATTTCATTTGAGATCATGCAACATGTCTTCTTATTAAACTTTAACATAGGCACATATAAGCTCAATATAGTTCACATACATCATATAGACACAGATACTACTCATAATGGCATAGAAAGCCATTTATCATACTTTGAGGCATATTCAATACATACAATTCATTACCTCTCTTTTATCTTACTTCTTTCCTTAAGTAACCCTGAAGTGTGCTTAGTACAATGTATCACCTTGAAGTCACCTAAGATAGTCTCTCTATATACACATCATAAACACAACCATATGTTCACAAGTCATAAGGACATCATAAAACATAAGCTTCACATAAGGACCATCACCTAAGACAACTCCTAAGTCACACTAGTGCAATGTGTAGGTAGCATCCCATAATACTACTTCCACCAAGTGTACCTAAAAAGTCACCCTAGACTAGGCATAACATACTTAACAAGTCATAACACTTTTATTTATAACTAGACATAAGGCCACATACTTCATAGCATCATATAAGGACTCTTTCCCTTACTAAAACCTTAATCATAACTCATTTATTTCATACCATAAGTAAACTACCCTCACAACCTCTTCACAAGCTTACTTGTGCAATGTACACACGGAGTCCCATACCCCCACATATACTTAGTAAACTCATTTAGACGCCACAAATATAATTCACACGCATAGTCATAATTCATGTCTTGACATAACAAAGTCACTTAATCATGCATTCATACAAGTCATTCATAATATAGGTCTTTACTTCATAAGAAGCTCCAATCCTATCCTTTCTTGAAGTCATCTAGTGCAATGCATAGGTAGGGTCCATAGTCTTCCCTATACTAAGTACACTTCTCTAAGGAATTTGATTAGAATTCATATTCTTATATTAATTCATTTATTAACCTTCGGGAGACATAACCATAACCGACATAGATCATGTGAGCTACATGGAAACCGGTGTTCTACTCCCACACCGAAAAGAGAGGGTACTACTTGCCAAGGTAGGACATTCATATAAATTAGCTATTCTAGTGGATCCAGTAAGCTAAAATCTATGGGGGCACGTAGATATTGAACAAGGAGATTGCTTTTAGAAACCCTGACTTACTAACGTGGAGGTTTCCATCTCATGAGACAGCATCTATGTTGGGAATCCGGACTTGCTAACATGAAGGTTCTCTTTGTGGGAAGCCGGACTTACTAACGTGAAGCTCCCACTCTCATTTGTCATGTTCACTCGGTGCTAAGATTAAAATCCCTTTTTAAAACATCATTAATCCTTTAGATAACATTAGTTCATATGGACTAGGCCTTATGGACTTGCTCCCTCATACATCATATAGCTTAAAGGTATCTATGATGAGAATGTCCTTTCATCATAGAACCTACATTATGTGAGAATGTACTTTCACATAATCATATTGTATTCATACTATAGTCTAGTTTAGAGTACAATTGAGGAATACCTTTCAATAGACTCACTTATTGATTAGACTACCACTAACATACTCCATTCATACATGCATGTGTGTGTACATATATGTGAGATCTATCTTCACATAAACACCTTTAAGAACACATATTCATAACTTCATTCATCATATACTTTACATGCATAGAAATAGGTAATGATGCATAGGAGAACTATCATTTCCTTAGTCATCACGAATCTACCCTACTCATAGATATGCATGAAGTGTGTGTACATTGGTCCACATGATCACATAATGAATATCACATAGTATTGAGGAAGCCACCCTCTAAAGATCACAACACATGTACAACATTCTTTCATGTCTTGAGTCAAACACATCTAGAGTATTAAAGTCTATAGATTACAGACACTCACATTACATCATAGGAGGCAAGAACATATCCAACATTAGAATGGAAGACTCCTAGCATATTTTGATCACACATTCATATATGTAGGGGTCATGCTACAAGGATATTCTTCATCACTAGCCATATAGACCACCTAAGCCTAGCATGATCATCACACATGTACATATAACATCATCCCCACACCTAGGTCATGCAACTAGCTTTGAGGGCTATTCATATACTTCACATAACATCAATTCACATAGAACATGATATTAGAATAAAGGCTAAATCCTTCAACTTCCTAAACATGGAAATCATCATATCAATTCATCTTGCATCTAATGCCTTCAAGGCTATAATCATAACACATAAACATGTACAAAAATGTAAACACCGCCACCACAAGTGGACCATACCAATAATCACAATTGAACATACATTCTAAGCCAATAAGAGGAAAATAGGTCAACTTACCAAATCTCCAAATAATGATCATCTTGATCAATTCCCAACAATTCATAACCAATTGACATAAAGGAATATAGAACTAAAGAACCCATGGCTAGATTGAAAGATAGGAATTTTGACTTAGAATCATGTTTGGAAAAAGCTTTGACAGGACTCCATAGATGAATGTTTATCTAGGTATTAAGGATTACCATACCTTTTACATTATAAAGCCCACGAAAATCTGAGAAGAAAGCTCCAAGAATCCACCTCCATAGTTTGTTCTTGAGCTTGGTCTTCAAGGGAGGTTTTGGGGTTTTTGGAAGAGAAGAGAGTTTTGGGGATTTTGATTTCTTAATGGGTGTTGGGGTTTTGACTTGTCAAAGGGGTTAAATAGGTCCTAAAAACAGCTTATAACCGATTCCCAATCTTACCAAAACACCCCCATACTTATTGGGACTTTTAGACATGTCAAATTGACTTTAAAACAACGCAACTGAATCTGGGAAGTCGCTGCGCGTCGAGGAGGCAGCCCCAAATCTTGCCTCCCATAATATTTGAGGCAGTGAGCCTCGTTATCTCAAGCGACTCACAGGCAGACCAAGTTTTAGGCGCGCAATGCGATGTTGCCTTTATTTCTTAGTTCTGCACGCTGCCATTTGGCAACTTCCTTGTCCAACGTTTGGGTCCTCCTCGGGGGCCCTTAGGGTGGTCCTCGGGGAGTCTTACCCGGGCATTTTGACCCTTAACATGTATATTAAGGTACTAGGGTCACCTCTACTGTTTTAAGACTCCATCCAACACATAAAAACAAAGCAAACATACACGGACACACTAGCATGTCTAAAGACCAACTTTCAAACGTCTTGGACGTTTGGCCTCTAAACCTCTTCAAATCAACTACGCTGTAAAACACTTTATTTACATGTTATTAACCTTTTTAGACACATGTGAGGCTCTATCTAACTTAGTTCATTTTGAGGTTCGTTACAAATAGATGGGATAAAAGGAGGGTAGTCAAGAACATTATGGGGGATTGGAAAGTTGATATAATTTGTCTACAAGAAACTAAATTAGAGGGGGATATTACAGGATTGATAATGAAACTATGGGGGGGTAGAGATGGATTAAAATGGCATGTTTGGAGGCAGGTGGAACTAGAGGAGGGATAATGATGTTATGGGATAGTAGAATTTGGAAAGGTGAAATTCTAGCGATAGGTGCATACACTCTTACTTGTAAATTTGAAGCACAATTGCAAGATTTCGCTTGCCATATACCCCTGTTATATGCGCCTAACAGTTACGTGGAAAAAATATTAGAATGGGAGGAGATTGTCTCAATCAGAGGATTAATAGAAGGTCCCTGGGCAGTTTGTGGAGACTTCAATGTGTCCAGATATGTCTTGGAAAAAATGAAGGGTGTTAGAAGAACAAAGGGCATGAGGGAGTTCTCCGATCTGATTAAAGACATGAATTTGATTGATCTCCATCTTAAGAATGCTAATTTGACCTGGTTCAAAGGGAATACAGGGGAAATAGCCTCAAGAATTGACAGGATATTGGTGTCTCAAGAATGGGATGACTCTTTCAATAATATGAAACAAATTGCACTCCAAAGAATAATGTCTGATCATTCTCCTATTATAATTTAAGGAGGTTACTGGAAGAAGAACAAGAGTAATTTCAAGTTTGAGAATTGGTGGCTTGGCACTGAAGGTTTTATTGATAGAGTGAAGGTGTGGTAGAGTTCTTTTGATTAACACGGGAGACCTGATTATGTCCTAGCTTCTAAATTAAAAGCCTTGAAACATAAACTGAAAGAATGGAGTAGAAGTGAGCAAGGAAACCTAGGTCAACAAAGGAAGCATCTGCTAGAGAAGTTGGTTACTCTGGACAACATTGCAATAGCCAGAGGCTTAACAACAAAGGAATCAATGGAGAAGGCATCCTTAATCATGAACTTTGAGCAGCTAATCAACAATGAAGAGATCTTTTGGAGACAAAGATCAAGATCCATGTGGTTTAAAGAAGGAGATAAGTGTTTTATTTTTATTTTTTTTAAAAAAAAGATAATTATTTGGACTGACTTCGACTAGACTGATTTTAAGAGTCGCTACTTAATTTTTAAAGAAAAATTAAGAAAACTATTTTTTCAAAAGATTAAAACATAAATCTAATGAAAATATAAAATAGGGGTTCGGGGTTCATATTAATGTTCGATGAAGGTTTTAAAACACCTAAAACATCCACTAACATGCGGTTATTCAAGAATTAAAATATTTTGCTAATGTTTTAAATTTAAACATGCTTGACTAAGTAAAAGTAAAAAATTTACTTGATTTTAAATTTTTAATTCAAAGGTATTATCTTTTGGGGAGTTGAATTTTTGTAACCTTAAAATTAAATAAACACATACTAACAAATAAATGAGATAGAGAAAGAATAGTTGGGCCCAAGTCTGGATCTATCCGCATGGGGCAGTACTTGGGTCTATTTTTGTTGGAAAATTACATGAATTGGTATATTTTAATAAATAATTACTGATTTTAGCAATATTTTTTATTTATTACCATTTATAGCAATATTGTGTTAAATCTGCAATATGTATTAAAAGTGAATTATGTATGCAATATATATGAATTATATATGAATAATAATTGTTTTTTAAAATATATTACGTTTGTTTGGTAAAAATTTAACACATTGTATTATAAGTGTATTAAAATATGTGATAAATGAATTATTTATCATTAAAATTTGTATTATATGTGAATAAAAAATTGTTATTTGTAATATGAATTAAACTTGTATTATAAATGAATTAAAAGTGATCAAGTGAAAAAGAAATATTATTGCTATAAATGGTAAATATTTTTTTATTATAGTATATTTATGTAAGTTTCCCATTTTTGTTTTGGGTACCTTTCGTTCATGTCCTAGACTAACAAGATAGAATAATAATTCAATAAAAGGGCTTAGGCCCAACAACAAAATACAAATTGAATTTCGGGGCTTTTAGGCCCATTTTTCCAATTTTCGTATACATTAGGTGCATACTAGTGTATACATTCCCATATATCAGCTCCATACACCTGTACATCAACTCGGGGGACCTATTCTTTGATTCCATGGTCGGATGACTCAATAAAGAATATTTGGAGCCTTCATGGCCCCCTTTGAAATGCAAAGACTGAGTCTGTGAGGACTTAGACAAATTCACATGCATCACAAAAGAAAAGAAAAGAATTACTAAAGAGAGAAAGATCCAACGAACACATGGTCAAACAAATGACCGAAAGAAATGGAAATAAATGCATGAATCATTTCAAGAGGTGAGCATGATTATGAAACCAATACACTTATTAACAGAAAAGGTAAAGACCTTATATCCAAAGAAAAGAGACAATTGCAGCTAGTAATTACGATTAATATATACCATTCGATTAAATAAACTTCCTTACTAGACGGAAAGAGATGATATTAACGAAGTGCATAAATGTAAGAATACTATGAAGGAAAATTATCATTTAAGCATATCTGACCAAGACTCTTAAAACCTATAACTTAACAGTAAATGAATAAAGGGATGCAATCTTGAACTAATTAATTTTAAAGAGTCAAACACTTGCAATTCTGGCAATCAATGAAGAGGCCGTAACAAAATAATAAGATTATCATATTATGCCCTACCACATTATATACACACGAGAATGCATTCAAAATAAGCAGACAACACTAATTTGGTATAAATAAATGATCGTAGTAAGCTTCTAAACATATTAAGGCATGTTACAGAAAATTAAATAGCAAAAAAAAAGATAAAAAGACTTAGCTTCTAATCTCAATTAGTAATTGGGTAGGAGCTATACACTTATGGTTCACCAGGGTACAAATTGAAAGGAAGCCAAACTATTACTCACCACGTAATCAAACTAAGCACCAAGACAAATATTAACAATATTTAACTCTAAAATCGCAGATTAAGCTAAAACAGTATTGGACAACCTAGAGATGCAATCAAGCAGATACAAAACCATTTCATGGACTCCAAATGAAAATTAATCCCTGGTAACTCAAAATTCAAATATTTCAAACTCATTCAATGTCAAATAACTCTCTATAACCATTAAAAAAAAGAATCTTAAAGGACATGACGGAATGGCCATCTCGTGACTTAACGGACCAGTAAAACGAAATCGAAGAATAGATATGGCAAATTAGTCGAGTCCAGAAATAACAAGACAACCTCACATTTTGCCACTAATTTTAGCTACCTTCTAAGACTTTACTCTCATCCAAAAACGAGATGGAACTTACAGACCAAACAGAATACGATGCTTGAACAAAGAGAGTAACAAAACAGGCTGGAACGTATCATAAGATCCTTTTTGAATCACAAAAAACGAAACACAATTCAATACAATCAAACTCAAGATGAAAAGAAAGTTAAAAGTTCTTTACCTTGTTGCGGGCAGCGACTAGGACGAAACGAGCTAATCACGAAGAAGATTCCACCAATATACGACTACAAGAATACGAACAACGAATAAAGACAAGAAAACGGACATAATCTCGGACTCGATCGAACTTATAACAAGCATAAATAGAGGAATAAAGCTTAGACTAGCCTTAGATATTTCCTCTGCTTCCTTTAAAATGTCTTTCGTATGTATCTTGTATCTATTTAACCTAAGCTTGCTCTTTTTGTATCAGTCTACACAAAGCTAAACTTTTCCAATTTTTTCTTCCAACCCCTTTACATAGAATAAGAGGAGAGTTTATATAGGGGATTTTCTATGACACCTCTAAAACGACTTAGGTGAAACTAGAGCCTAACATGTTTGTCATGAGGGTATAAGGTCCTAAAATTATTTATAATGTGGTAATGAGGCAGTGTCTAAAGATTTAGGTGAATTGGAAGTCAAACGTCAAAGGACGACCAACATGTTCGACGACTAGTCACCTATGTACCTCATGTGTTTGTATGTGCTTATATGTGTGTGACATGAGATTATGAGGTCCTTATATGAGTAATAATAGTGTTTATAGGCAGTGTGTCAAGTTTCATGAAGTTAGGAGGTCAAACGTCCATGACATTCGAAAAGTTTACCTTGAAACGACCTTGTGTGTCTTAGCATGTTTCGTCAAGTTTTACGTGTGGGACCCACATAACTAGGAATCAACTTCACTTTCTTGCCAAACCTCATCACCCCTTTCATGGGTGAAATTTTCAAATACACTTTATCACCTTCTTCAAACTCTAGCTCTCTTTTCCTGTTGTCGGCATAAGACTTTTGTCGGCTATAGGCTGTTTTCAATTGGTCCCTTATCAAATGGACACTCTTCAAAGAATCATAAACCAAATTGGGATCAAAAAGTGAAAACTCACCAACTTCGAACCACCCTACCGAAGATCTACATCTCCTACCATACAAAGCTTCAAAAGGAGCCATGGATATGGATGAATGATAACTATTGTTATAAGAGAACTCTACCAAAGGCAAGTGATCATCCCAACTTCCCTTGAAGTCGATGACACAAGCTCTAAGTATATACTCAAGAGTTGAATAGTATGCTCCGCTTGACCATCTGTTTAGGGATGAAAACTGGTGCTCAACTTTTCTCTTGTACCCAACCCTTTTTGGAATGATCTCCAAAACCTAGATGTGAATTGTGCGCCCCTATCTTATATGATGGATAACGGAATACCATGAAGACTCACAATCTCATCTATATAGATCTTTGCATAATCCTCCGTCGAGTAAGTGGACTTAACGGGAATAAAGCAAGTGGATTTGGTCAATCTATCCACTACTACCTATATTGAATCATGTTAACTTCTCGTCTTAGGCAAACCCACTATAAAGTCCATGTTAATGTCTTCCCACTTACAAGTAGGAATTTGGATCTCTTGAAGTAAACCACTCGGCTTTAAGTGTTCGGCTTTCACTTGTTGGCAATTTGAAAACTTTGCAACATAATCCGCTATGTCCTTTTTCAAGTCATCCCACCAAAACACTCCTCTAAGGTCATGATACATCTTAGTAGAACCCAGATGAATAGATTAACAGGCTCCGTGAGCTTTTTCAAGGATCCTACTCCTCAAATCATCCACATTAGGCACACACAATCTACCTTGATATCTCAAAACACCATCCCCCCCAAGGAGAATGACTCATTAAACTTACTAAGAACCGATTCTTTCAACTCCATCAATGCCAATTCAAGGTGTTTCTTAGACTTCACCTCAACTACCAAAGAGGATTCGGAGTTATGGTGGACCACAAAGCCACCATTACGGGAATCTTCCAACCTTACACCCAAACGAGCCAACCTATGAACATCTTTCACTAGGTCTTTCTTGGCTTTTTCTACATGGGACACACTACCCATAGTCATACGACTTAGAGCATCCGCCACCACATTGGCCTTGCTGGGGTGGTAGAGAACACTCATATCATAGTCTTTCAACAACTCCAACCATCTCCGTTGCCGGA